>CM067172.1:88818309-88853309 GCA_034093135.1 Erigeron breviscapus
AACCCTAATTAGGTCTTAGTTCATTACGAGGCTTCAACCGACTACTAAGGCCCGACATGGTCATTATAAGGGTCGAGTGTTAGTTTGCACCCGAAGAATGTTGTTTAAGAATCATCCCGAGTCCTTAATAAATTTTTGTACATTTACGTATATGTAAATAAAAAGTATATATAATTTAGGTTAGGTTCAGTATATGTGTTTCAAGACTTCTAATGGTACCCGAGGCTCGATCATAATGTTAAAGAAGTCTAGTATGGGTTTGAATCGAAGCATGACACGTCTCAAGGGTTTTGGAGGTCAACCAAGGTCAAAACAGAAAAGTGAGACTGGAAGGGGGCGTAGGCTACGGTGTCAACCACCGTAACCTACGGCGGTTCAGACTTCAAAGGCGTAACCTACGGCCGAGCATGGCGTAAGTTACGGTCCCCTGCAAAAGGAGGTTTTGGCGGTTCGATTCAGGCGTAACCTACGGCGTCAGACTTCAAAGGCGTAACCTACGGCGGTTCAGACTTCAAAGGCGTAACCTACGGCGGTTCAGACTTCAAAGGCGTAACCTACGGCGGTTCAGACTTCAAAGGCGTAACCTAC
The DNA here is from genome assembly GCA_034093135.1 of Erigeron breviscapus. NCBI lineage: Eukaryota > Viridiplantae > Streptophyta > Magnoliopsida > Asterales > Asteraceae > Erigeron > Erigeron breviscapus. Next base: position 88,818,898 of record CM067172.1, read on the forward strand.
GGCGGTTCAGACTTCAAAGGCGTAACCTACGGCGGTTCAGACTTCAAAGGCGTAACCTACGGCGGTTCAGACTTCAAAGGCGTAACCTACGGCGGTTCAGACTTCAAAGGCGTAACCTACGGCGGTTCAGACTTCAAAGGCGTAACCTACGGCGGTTCAGACTTCAAAGGCGTAACCTACGGCGGTTCAGACTTCAAAGGCGTAACCTACGGCGGTTCAGACTTCAAAGGCGTAACCTACGGCGGTTCAGACTTCAAAGGCGTAACCTACGGCGGTTCAGACTTCAAAGGCGTAACCTACGGCGGTTCAGACTTCAAAGGCGTAACCTACGGCGGTTCAGACTTCAAAGGCGTAACCTACGGCGGTTCAGACTTCAAAGGCGTAACCTACGGCGGTTCAGACTTCAAAGGCGTAACCTACGGCGGTTCAGACTTCAAAGGCGTAACCTACGGCGGTTCAGACTTCAAAGGCGTAACCTACGGCGGTTCAGACTTCAAAGGCGTAACCTACGGCGGTTCAGACTTCAAAGGCGTAACCTACGGCGGTTCAGACTTCAAAGGCGTAACCTACGGCGGTTCAGACTTCAAAGGCGTAACCTACGGCGGTTCAGACTTCAAAGGCGTAACCTACGGCGGTTCAGACTTCAAAGGCGTAACCTACGGCGGTTCAGACTTCAAAGGCGTAACCTACGGCGGTTCAGACTTCAAAGGCGTAACCTACGGCGGTTCAGACTTCAAAGGCGTAACCTACGGCGGTTCAGACTTCAAAGGCGTAACCTACGGCGGTTCAGACTTCAAAGGCGTAACCTACGGCGGTTCAGACTTCAAAGGCGTAACCTACGGCGGTTCAGACTTCAAAGGCGTAACCTACGGCGGTTCAGACTTCAAAGGCGTAACCTACGGCGGTTCAGACTTCAAAGGCGTAACCTACGGCGGTTCAGACTTCAAAGGCGTAACCTACGGCGGTTCAGACTTCAAAGGCGTAACCTACGGCGGTTCAGACTTCAAAGGCGTAACCTACGGCGGTTCAGACTTCAAAGGCGTAACCTACGGCGGTTCAGACTTCAAAGGCGTAACCTACGGCGGTTCAGACTTCAAAGGCGTAACCTACGGCGGTTCAGACTTCAAAGGCGTAACCTACGGCGGTTCAGACTTCAAAGGCGTAACCTACGGCGGTTCAGACTTCAAAGGCGTAACCTACGGCGGTTCAGACTTCAAAGGCGTAACCTACGGCGGTTCAGACTTCAAAGGCGTAACCTACGGCGGTTCAGACTTCAAAGGCGTAACCTACGGCGGTTCAGACTTCAAAGGCGTAACCTACGGCGGTTCAGACTTCAAAGGCGTAACCTACGGCGGTTCAGACTTCAAAGGCGTAACCTACGGCGGTTCAGACTTCAAAGGCGTAACCTACGGCGGTTCAGACTTAAAGCTTATAAACCCTAAACTGGCCTTTGACCCGATTTTGACCCACAAATCCAAGGGTTTGACTTAGAATATGATTGTAGACATGAAATGATAATTATAAGTCGAAGTTTACTTACCGAAATCACCACCTAAGTCAAAAATCCGAATTTGAATGAATCCTTGTGCTTGAAGCTTCAATCTTCCAATATGATGGTGTTATTATGATAGTGATGATTAATCTATCTCTAATTTAAGTTAAACAACCAAAAAGATACAAGAATTTAAGAGAGAGAAGGGAGTTCTTGCTAGAGAGATAGGAGAAAGAGAAAGAGATTTGGGTTTTGTGGTGAAAATGGGAGGATAAGGGGGAAAGGGTTGGGTCAAAAGCTGATGGGTCATGGGTAGCCCCATGGGTCGACCCGACTATACTTGTAGTTCATTTAGATCGTCGTCGTGTGTCGTCTATTATCGTATTGTCCATCTAGTAGTCAAGCGACCCATTACGCGTTTGCCCGCCATTTAGTCTCGAAATGAATTAAATTATTTATTAATTGATTTAACTAGTCGAATTTCACTCAAGCCAAAAGGTCGAAAATATCGGATGTTACACTCAATGGCCAGGTTTATCTCTCCGATCGGCCAGATCCGTTCCCCCGCGAACCCTATTAAGGGTGTTTTGGCAGAGGTCATCAGGCTCCTTACCTGATCGGGGAGTTGCAGAAAGCAGTGTTCATAGAGGACATCGCATTCGCTGCCTCCGTCTATATATACCCTGTGAACCAGGATATTGCAGACGGTAATTTGTATCACCAACAGGTCTTCTGAAAACGTGCTGGCTTCTTTGGAATCGAAGACTATATCTTCGATCACGGTGCTATCTACGCCTTTCCTTTTGGTTCCTATTTCAGGGAGAGTCCGGGGCGGTCCGTAGCTACCACCATGAATCTCCCTTACTTCAGGGTTGAGGTCGGCCATTTAACTTTTTTCGATCAGTGGTGGGCCCGGTTGTTATGTGTGGGGCCCACGGATGGCGCCAAATTGTTGGATCCAAGAATCGTTCAATGGCTCCGACCTGGGGTTATTGGGTGTTTGAGGTTTTTAGGAGGCGATTCCCTTCCGGTCAAAGGGCTAAGAGGCCGCTTTACGCCTTAGTATTTAGGGTTTTTTCTCAAGAGATGAATGAATCCCTTGGACATAGATCCGTCCCTATATATAGGGGTTAGGAAACTTGGAGAGAAGGAAAAGGAGTTAGGGTAAATCTCTTCCTCTTTTAAGAATATATTCTATCTTTTAAGGGGATTTATGATAATCTCTTAAGTAGACCATGTTCGGAATAACCGGTCTTGGATATATGCTTTCTTTATAGAAAATATGATACGTACATTCCTCCAGAGCTAGGTTACTTAACCCAGGTACTCCGGGATTATGTCTGTTTACGGAGACAGTGCTTCGTATAGGCGTTTTATTTTTACCCGGAGGTACCTTTTCTGGATACGGAGGTAGAGCTCCGGATAGGGTATATCATCAGATACAAAGGATCATGAAATTTTATGTCAAAAAATGAAAATGGTCAATCTATTCAAACCTGCTAGTCAAGAATTAGATTAAGGGGGATGTTAAAATTATAATCTTACTCTTGGTTTCTTGTATCTAATCTGCTTCTTTATTATGTTTATAAAGTCTTATGGCATGATTAGTAGTTGTACAAGATTAGAGAAAGGACTAAAGGTGTCAAGATTAGAAGATAAAGACTAAAGGTGACAAGTAAAGAAAAGTTTAAAGTTGAGGTACTGGTTATGTCAATTCTCATTCTGCCCTTGTATATATACCTGCTTATGAGCCATTAGGGCTCATAACCCGTTTTCTCCTTTTTTGGTTTTCTCTCAATATTCATATATTGTTGCTCTTATTTTTCATATCAATTGAGATTGATTGTAATAGAACACATAACAAATAGTTGTGTGAATCTCACCTGATTAGCAGTGGAGATTTGTGTTAATAATAATTAGATAATCAAATCAATTTAGATTGATTTGATCTGGTAATCAATTTGAGAATTGATCTTGTGATTTTGTTGATTAAATTCAGTTTCTGTTCATGTTTTAATTGAACCAACTAGTTATATAAATTGCTAAGAAGTCACCTCTTTTATATGATTGGGTAAATGAATATTTTAAAAAATTTGTATATACATAGACTAAAGTAAAACTTAAAAGTTAAATCTCTAGTGTTATGTTTGCTATTGGGGATATCAACGACACTATATGAAACTTCCGACCAAACTAACTTTACACTTGCGACACAAGCAAGTACGTTCACAATTTTAAAGCTTTCAAGACCACGACCCTAAACAATTGAAAATGATGTAAGATTCTAGGAATCAAAGGTGAACTCCTGACATTTGTCCTAAGTGGAGACAGAAGTCGACCCTAAGCACTATAAGGCCATTCTATAGAAAGCACATAAAGGAGTTAAGAATCGATTAATAATCTTTAAAGTGGGGACAGAAGTCGTCGAGACCTCAATTCCGATACACAATTGTACCAAGTGACGATGCTCGATGCAGGAGCATTTGATGGCAAAAATTATACTAGCAATTGTAAAAACATCGCATGTTTAAAAAAGACCTTCGTGAATAAACACTTGCCAATTATTGGCCTTCCAAGAGTCAAAAATCTTTTATCCAGTAATCAAATAATTATTAAAACCAAAATCATATACAACAAAAATAACATTGTACCAATGGGTCATCATGTGACCACATGTGCCTACAGGCTAGAGGTCACAACTTTAAAGTTTGCCAAAAGTAAGTCGGCAAACTATATCTTGTGATCTATGTGTGAAGATGACAACTTACGAAACATGAAGTTTATGCAGTGTGCACTCTGAATACCAAAACGGTATATGAGATAAAAGAGTTTTCACCCATTTACCCTTTAACAATTGTCCATCTATTTTGCTAGAAAAATATAAACTGTAATTAATTCATTAAAGTTACAAACATATCTAAAAACCTGGTGATGATACACGACAAATCAAAAATATAAACCGATACAGTATTTTTAGATATAAGCTATCAAAGAATTACTTATTTTGCTCTTCCCCAAAACTCATAGACATCAATTGTCCCATCCTTAAAAGAACAAACCCCAAAATCAGAGATACTCCAAAACATGAGGGGTTATTTTTTTCCATTTTACTCATTCCACTTGAGCCGCCATGTCCAAGTCAAACCCACAAGCTTTGACCACAAAATATATTCCACGGTCAAACTTCAATATTTTCTTTCTTCTACTTCTTCTCCTATATTACTAGTTTCCTAGAACATGACACCAATTCATCTCCATAAGTATATCCCATTTCATCATTTCAAAATAAATAAATACCCACATCAACTATATTGATTCAAACTAGAATTTGTTCCAAGGTTATATATATAGATACACATACATATAAAAAACTAAAAATACAAACACAGTATATTCTCATGGCTTCTTCTGGTGGCAGCTTGAATACTTCCACTACAACTTCACAATATCCATCATTTTCTTTTTCAACATCTTTTAGTGATCTTATTTCATCTAATGGTACTAATAACAATAATGAAGATACAAACTGGGGTTTCTTTAATGGAAATGGAATTGTTGATAGTCCAAAACCACCTGCAACACCTTTTTCACCATCTTCTTTTCTTTCTACACCTACTGGTTTGAACCAAAATCAGTTCTTGGACTCACCTTTCTTTCCTTTTGGTTCAAGTGTAAGCCTTTTCTTTTAAAGTTTTGATTTTTATTCATGGGTTTTGAATTTTAGCTAATGGGTGTGTGTTTTTTTTAGTAGTAAAACATTATACATGACAGTTATATATTATATACAACATATAAGTATATAACTGTGGGAAAAAGTTCATGTGAGAACCATTTGAATTGGAAGAACCATGAGAACTTCTATATAATAACTTGATGTTCATATGTGAGTGGTATATGTGAACATATTCATTCACATATGAACTATCAAGTTATACTTATAATTACCTATGTTCATATGTGAATAGTTCTCACATGAACCTTACCTTATAACTATGTGTTAACAATAACATTAGAAGTTATGGTTATCAACCAGTAAATATATAAAGTTTTTGTTTTTATACATGGGTTTTGAAATTGAGCTAATGGGTAGTGTTAGTAAGTGTTTTTTATAGATAGAGTTTTGATTTTTATTGATGGGTTTTGGATTTAGACTAATGGGTGTTTTTTGTTTTGTGCAGATTGTTCCATCTCCAACAACTGGAAGTTTTCCAAGTTTGGATTTTAAGGATGAAGATAGAAAGTATTCAAATTTCTCATTTCAACAACAGCCAATTAGGCCTATTTCTTCTGTTTCTACAAATAAGATGGTATGCAGTCTCCTCTGTTTTCTAGTGTGTGTTTTTCTTTCCCAAATAATGGTTTTCTATTTACTTTATTTAATCAAGAAAAGATTCATCATTTCTATTTAGATAATCTTTGGTTTTTGTTATTTCTTAGACTTAACAGCATTTTATCAAGATTTCTAGATATTCATATGGCAAAATTGGTTTCTTGTAACGAAATCTAAATGCATCAATTGGTTAGCAGACAATTGATCAGAATTGGTGGCTAGGTTGGGCTTTGACTGCCCAAAGTTGTCTGTTGTTCGCGGACATATGGGGTGCCTTTGAAAATTATTGGACAATAAAAAAACAAACAATTTTTACGTTTTGCTTTGTAACTAAGATAATATTTCCTGTCTCAAAATTATTGTTTGTCTGTCCTACCATTTTAGTTTGTACAAAGATAAATATATAGCTTTCAAAAATTTGATATGAATAATGACTAGCTTCCGAGATAAGTGTTATAAAGATCAAGAAACATTTAATAAATGATAAACATGAAAAACATTTAAAAAAGTGTAAGTTGCATTATTAAATAGTCCTAGTTGTAATGTAATTCATTGAATTGTTATGTATGAAACAGGAAGAACAAGTGAAAACACAACCACAAGAATGGAATTTGACCAAACAAACTGATTACATGTCAGAAATGAACAAACCAAAATCAGAATCAACACAAGCAACTACCCAATATGTTTCTGATCAATCTCACGCCACTAGAGACCAAACAAAGTTGGAAGATGGTTACAATTGGAGAAAGTATGGGCAAAAACAAGTCAAAGGTAGCGAAAATCCTCGGAGTTACTACAAATGTACATATCCTAGTTGTCCTACAAAAAGGAAAGTTGAGAGAAACTTAGAAGGACATGTCACGGAAATCGTTTACAAAGGAAGTCATAGTCACTCAAAGCCTCAAAATGCCAAGAAATCATCTTCAAATACTTTCTTTGAAGCCCCAACTGAGAGCAATCATGTTGATTCTTCTGTATCGTTCGGGGAAGATGAGTTTGAACAAGTCTCATCCATGAGTAAATCGGGAGATGATCATGACAACGAGCCTGAAGCTAAGAGATGGTAAGTGGAGTTTCTGTTCAAGTGTGAGTAAAAGTGGCTAAATGCTAATAGCTCTTTTTCTAATGAAAATTGGAATTGTTTTTTTTGCAGGAAGGGCGAGACCGAGAGCGAAGCCATTTCCGGGCCTGGTAGTCGAGCAGTTCGAGAACCAAGAATCGTGGTTCAGACGACGAGTGATATTGACATTCTTGATGATGGCTATAGATGGAGGAAATATGGACAAAAAGTAGTTAAAGGGAATCCAAATCCAAGGTACATTTGTACTTTTGAGTAAATAAAGTCACTCAAAACTTGCAAAAAACAGTTATTTCAGCAACATTTTTGATCAATTCTAAATTCGTTTTATTGCTGATGAAACTTTCAAATGACAATGGAGAATGAACAATTCTCGGCAACAAGCACTCAAATCTTGTACTAATCAGTCATATAACATGCTTCCAAAAATAGACCTTTTTTTGCTTAACATGGAATTTTTGTTACTATTACAGGAGTTACTACAAGTGCACATTCGTCGGATGTCCTGTAAGGAAACACGTAGAACGAGCATCACATGACTTACGAGCCGTGATCACAACTTATGAAGGGAAACACAATCATGATGTGCCTGCACCCCGCGGTAGCGGGAGTTACACCATTAATAGACCACCAACAACCAACAATGGTAATGCCAACAACAATTATGCCCACATGGCTACTAGGCCATCAGCAAACTACTCAAGTAACATTTCAAACACAACAGGGATGGTCAACAATGGGGGTCAACCCCCATATACACTGCAAATGTTGCAGAACTCTGGAACCTACGGGCTCCAGGAGAACACGTACATGAATCAAAGTCGGGCAAAAGACATGTCGCTATCGAGTGCCAAGGCAGAACCCGAAGATGATTTGTTTTACAACTCCTTTTTAGGATAAATCAAGAGAAGATTAACAAAAGGTGATCAAAGATCAATTAGTTTTTGGCACTAATTTGGTAGGAAATTTTTAGGTGTTTGCCAAGTGAGGGTAATTTGTATTTGTTGTATCATACATAATAAAACATAACTTTCCTTGAAAATATTCTTTTTTAAAATCAAATAAAAAGTATACACCTCTTTTTTTTGTCACTTCAGTGGTTCTCTCTCCTTTTTTTTTTCTTTGGCAAGCAATCCATTTTTTATTTTTATGCTACTAAAGCTTTTGACTAGTATGAATTCAAGTTTTTGGTTTTACACTTCAATAATTATAAGATTATGAATTTTTCTTTTTCCTATTGTTCTTTAGATATGAATGATTGTATTTATCTATAGATATGTTTCTATCTTGACATTGTTGACATTCGTGATAAAAGTATGATATGACTTGTTACAATCAGGTAATTAAAATGCAAATAAGTTATGTTATGACAACTTATACCTCTTGTAACCAAAAAATGGTTCATTATTCTCAATTTGTATGCTATACATGTGATGTGAGAGTCTATGCTACATTAGAAATGAATTGTACAAAGATTTAAAAAGAATGTGTACTAATTTACAAGAAAGAAAACACAAAACACAAAGACAGAAATAAAATGGCTTCGAAACGATTAGATGTATGATTGTTTTACTAGTTTGTACCCGGAAAACATGGATGACAAGCCGAGAATGAAGAACGCTAGAAACTCCATGCTAATGCATGCGGCTGTAGCGGCTGTAAAGCTGTTATCGGCTCCTTCCCTTATTCTGTTTGTCATTGGCACTGCTGCTGATGCTGATGATATTAACAAGTAGGCTACAATCTACAACATATATGAACTAGAAATATGTTATTAACTTCAATTATTTTTATCAAAACAATATGTGATATTTGTGGGAATATCACAGAAAAATATGTTATAAACTCACTTGCAATAAGAATTATTCATCGAATAATTCACTTCCAATAACTAACATAAGTAATTGGTGCTGTTTAAATAGATACAATATACATGAAATAAGAGATACATGGAAAACTCGTAATGTTTTTTAACGGCTACTAATTCTACTCGTATCCTATTGCAACAAGGATTCTTGATGTGGCTAAATCTAAAAGATTACACCTTAAATTATCTCAAACTAGAAGGATACCCGCGCGTTGCGATAATATCTCTTAAAAGCCGCAGTTAAATGGTCTGTCGTCACTCGTCGATTGAGTGAAGTGAATGTGTGATGGTGAAGACTGTAGAGGATGTTTGTGTTTTTTGTATTGTGTATGAGATAACCCTAGGTTAGGGGATAAGGGTATTTTAGGACATTCAATGGATTAATGGATAATGATAGTTATTAGAGTAAGGGCATATTTGGCAATTCAATGGCTAAAAAGTTTAATGAAACAAAAAATAACATTTGTTTTATTAGAGTATAGAATAATATTCATGTCATCTTAGGCATTTAAGGTAGAATAATCATTCTTAAAAAATGAATACATGATTCATTGAGATTTCCAACCGATTAAACCTTAATCCAATCTATAATATAGCCATATAGGTGTATTTAGTAAGAAAAATGATTGATTCTCCTAAACATTAGCCTAAAAATCCTTCTAAAACCTTCTGAATGTGACAAGTGGATTCCACTTAATCTCTTTCCTAATCTCTCCCATTGAATTTCCACATGTCAACATCTAATAAATTAAAAAGATTTTTAGGCTAATGAACTAAGATGATTAATCATTCTCCATTTAGAAATACTTGTTGTAGTCAAGAGTAGGAATAAAAATGGTGCAAGGTTTAGCTGTTAAGAAAAATAATCTTAATCTTAAAAAATTCTCAACAACATATGTATCAATTTTACAATCGGCTCAGAATACAAGTACCAAAAATGGCAAAATATTAAACTGTTATATTTTAGGGTAAATTACAAAAATCATACCTGAGGTCTGTTCGAAACTACACTGGTCATACCTACAATTTAAAAATTACGCGAGACATACCCAACGTTGTCAAAAACTTACACTGACCATACCTATCACTGACGGTCGTCTATTTGACCGTTAAGTCAAGTCACGTGTCGTGCATGTGAGGTATCAAAACCGTAATTTCGTGCATACTTTGGGTATTATCCTTGTAATTCAGCATAAAAATAATTATTAATAATTTTAGATTTTTATTTATACTTCAGTTATTAAGTTGGGTAGATATGAAATTTATTATAAAAAAATATGAAAAGTATCGAAAAAAATAGTTTAAAAAATAGTTTTTTTTATGAAAAGTATATCGAAAAAAATAGTTGATACAAGAATGCATTTATTATTATCTATGTCATTATTATTTTGTTATATGTGTATAGTGAATATAACAAGGACGAGAACCATGAAAACCACTAAAAATTTCACTTTTATATTATTTTATTATTTTATTTTTTATTATTTATTCTTTTTAATAGAAACCTATATAAAAAGATACAAAAAAAATAATTAAAAAAGCAATATAATTTTTTTCGTATGGTTTGATGACATCCCCCTCAGATTAGAGGGGTAAAGCAAAGTCAAAGACTCGTCACGGTTTTGGAATATATCTCAGATTAGCAATCTGTAACATTTTAGGTTTGAAGTTCCAGGGTTAGTCGTTAGTCTGACCTTAGAATTTCTAAGCCTAAAACTGTATCGTTTGATGACATCCTTTCATAAGTTTTTTATTTTTTATATTGAAATAAGTTTTTTTAAAAAATAAATATATGTATATGTATTTGAATTTTAATATAGAATATCTACCCACTTTAATAAATGAAATATAAATATAAATATCTTAATAATTTTTTATTAGGGTAAATTACACTAATGATACCTGAAGTATACACGAAATTACGGTTTTGATACCTCACATGCACGGCACGTGACTTGACTTAACGGCCAAATAGACGACCGTCAGCGATAGGTATGGTCAGTGTAAGTTTTTGACAACGATGGGTATGTTTAGCGTAATTTTTAAATTGTAGGCATGACCAGTGTAATTTCGAATAAACCTCGGGTATGATTAGTGTAATTTACCCTATATTTTATTAAAACAATTTATTTGTAACGTCGTTCGTTCATATGTCAAAATCATTGGAAGCTTCAAAGTAAACTTTGACAGCAATAGGACTAGAAGACCCAACTCTCATATTTTAAGAGAGGAATAATAATACAATAACATAATTTTAAGCTTATAAACATTTTACAAACATAATACAAACATAATTTCCGTTAATTAAATCATGTCTATATATTTCCTCTTTTTAATCTTTTTTTGTTTGTAAATAAAGAGACTTGAAACCTTAAGGTCTTGGATTCAAATGTTTTCAAGAATGAAGACAGAAATGTCCCAAGATGAATTTTCTCTGGGATTGAAGTTAGATTTATGAAAAGGTATGCCGTTAAGTCCAAATTTATCGTCAAAAAAAATAACTCTAAACTGATATCATACAGTGATCGTGTGTTTGTATATGTTTGAAGAGTTGTATAACCCTTTCCATATATATTATACTAGTCTTCAGGCCCGTCCGTTGGACGGGTAGATTTAAAACATATATACAACAGAGTTGTTTCAAAAGATCAAAACAATAATAGTCGAACAACAAAATAGAACCATCAAAATCTAAAAAAAACAATAAAATTCAATGCATAAATAAAACAAAGCATTATCTGAAATGAAATGATACCAGAAATTTGGGTAATGGGTGTGATAGATTGGCCTCAATTCGAGGTGATAACTTGGAAGCCTTATCTATGCCATCATTTGATTCTTGTGAATCAATTGTGCACTTTCAAAATTTCATTTGAAGATGAAATATAGACAGCTTCTTGATATAAACATTGGCTAAAATGAATCACTTGTTCTTCAAGCCTAACCATTTCTTTTCCAAAACAGCAACTTCTGCAAGAAGCATCCATGTCTGCCAATATTCATAATTAAAGCTTTAGTGTCATGATATCTAAATTGCAACAAAAGGGCCTCTTTCACCACGATATATCGGTCATCACATTGTGGGCAACTTTTTGATCCATGTGGTTATCGGTCATTAAAATAAATCCATTTCAAAATAGGTTCTAATTAATAACAGAAAATAATTTTTACAGTTAGAACCATACTAAACTATGTTATGATCACATTATGGTTATCTACAATAAATTTTTACGGGTCACATTCTCGGTCATTTAGCATACTAATTTATTGCATATAACCATACTAAACTATGTTATGATCACATTATGGTTATCTACAATAAATTTTTACGGGTCACATTCTCGGTCATTTAGCATACTAATTTATTGCATATAACCATACTAAACTATGTTATGATCACATTATGGTTATCTACAATAAATTTTTACGGGTCACATTCTCGGTCATTTAGCATACTAATTTATTGCATATAACCATACTAACTTAGTGGTATGTTTATTGGAGAAGTGCCTCAACATTCTTTCGCATTAGTTTCCTTCTCATTAGTGAGATAGCTTTATCATAATAAGGCTCCACCCGACCTGGGCATCTAACACCAGCTCAAAGAGAAAGCAATCTCAAATGGGAACCAACTCTGGCAGCATCCATCTGCCAGCTCTCTTCATGGCCTTAGCAGCTTACTGGCATGAGAAGATGGGAAAATGTGATTTTATTGCATATCAAGTATAATATTCTGCCTCCATCCTCCTTTTGATGCAAAACAAAAGCTCACACACTTTAGAAAGAAAACTAATATGCATAAGCCTCAAATTGCTTTTCAAAACACATGACAAATCCTTTTTAAGATGACATAGCTTTTTGCAGTTTTAGACTTTTAGTTGATAAAGTAATTTCATCTATAGATAGTAAAATTCGTAGCCTATAATATAGTGTTGTAGGAATACACTAAATTTAACCCCTTTGGCTGATGTGTGCTGACTGTCAACACCTTTAGCATAGGCTTTTTTAGCACTTCTATAATCAATATACGTACATAAGAATCAGTTCTTTAACAATATACAAAGCAATAATGAAACTGAAAAATCAGCATCATCAGCTTATCAATAAAGGGTCAAACATGATCACGACTACAGATGGAACTCTAATCCTTTTATTCCCTAATTTTTTCAATACACATAACTTGAATTGAAATTCAGCCATAAACATCAAAATCAATGATAGTAAAGAGAAAATTGCATTATCAAAACATACCAATAAAGCATAAACTAAGAAACGAAGATATATTTATCGGGTAAAAAAAACCTGTTAATGAACTCATCTTTTCTCATTCAGGCATTATAGCAAACACTTTGTGGGCATTCAACCCTTTAGCATAAAATTCATCCATATAGCAAGTGAATTCAACCAAATATTGTTCACCTAAGTATTTCCTCCAACAACATCTCGCGAGCATCATCTCCATCAACAACAACGATTTAGGGTTTTTTTATGGTTTACAGTTGACTGTATGCATAATCAAACGTAAACAAAATTGGATGGAGAACAAAGAATAATATGTGGCTGAATGTTCTGAAGAGTATTCAATAAAAGAATAGGTTGAATTGTGAGAAGAGGTTGAGGAAGAAAGATTGAGGGACATTTTTTTTCTATTCGTTTTTTTGGATATTAGGTCAGAGAAGGGCTCCAGTTTTATTTTTAATTTTTTTTTGGTAAAAACAAACGTGGAAAATAAAATAGAAGAGGGATGGGCGGGAATGTAGTCTTAAAAGGGGCTCTGGTGGCTCCAAATACTTCTTCAGCCTCCTGTTTTAGTATAGTATTAGATATGTAACAAATAATACAGTAATATATTGTCGTTAATGGTATAATATAATGGGTTTTGCTAAACGAAACCCTAAGGGCTTTCGTTAAGGTGCATTAAATAATTGTATACTTACCATAAAATTCAGGGCTGGACTTTTGATATGAAAATGTATAATTTTTTTATGTGAAACCCTAAGGACTTCATTTAGCATTTTCCTAATATAATAGTATTGAATCACAAAGGCTTATCCGGAAAACAGTTTCAGTGATCTTTATATAACCACCCAAATTTTATTCTTTCCGCTATTAAGTTCCTAGACCCTAACAACTGAAACAAATCTAGTTGGGAGTCATAGTTTATGTTATATCATACGTAACATTTGCTGATAAAATAATGGGCCATAAAAAAAATTTCTTTAAAACAGACTTTATGACTATGAACGCCGTACTTAGACATAACTGTTGAAATAAACATGGTTTGATTCAAGGGAAAATACTCACCAGATTATCCTGTGGAACCTGTAAGAGCATTAAACATATTTGCCATTGATTTCGGGTTCCCAGAAACAAGGTGATTGATTAATGATGAGATGAGTAATTCGGCTGGAGGCTTATGCACGAATTGAGAGAGAGAGGCACACGAATTTAGTGAGGGAATTAGTGAAGTGATTAACCTAAACTTAGGGTTAATGACTCTCTATTTATAAGGAGAGTATTTACACATTCAGCCCCTTTGGTGTTTAATGTGTGCACCATTAGTCCTCTTAGTTACAATCACTTAATGGGAAACCCTATACTACGTCTTTAAGAGTAAGTACGCCCATCATATATTTACTTAGGCATAGGGATTTCAGTTATCGTCAATCATCATATCAGGAATGATTAACGATCAGTGACGGTCACACTAACGTAGTTCCAACATTCTCCCACTTGACCGAGCGATCATTTATCTATGAGTATTCAAATAAGTCCGGAATAATACTCATTTTGTTTTAAACCGAAATCATAGCCAATAAGTACAGTCGTAGAGAAGAACATCAACTTAGGACCCCCACTAGTCAAACTATGACTCAAATTTAAAACTAATAAGCAATGATCAATTGACTAAGACAAATTTTGTTACAATAATGTCAATACACCAATACGAGTACTCAAAGTGTAATTAATAGACAAACAAAATCTGAATAAGGAGGAAAATTTTATTAAGATAAAAATAATGACCAATAAGTACAACATGCTATCATAATAGGTCTTTAAGTAAGCCTCATCTTCGACACGTGTCCTACGAAGATTTTAGGAGGAAGACCTTCGGTCATTGGATCCACTAGCATATTATGTGTACTTATGTACTCAATACAAAGAACATTTTCCTCAATCCGTTCGCGTACAAACAGAAACTTTGTATCAAGATACATCTCAGCGCCAGTTGAACTGTTACTGTTCAAACAAGTTACGGTAGCTGAGTTATCACATTAAAGCTTCAATGGTCTGGTAATACAGTTGACGATTTTCGAGTCCACTGACCAGGTTCTTCAACAACATTCCATGACATGGTATTATGAACGTTCAGCCATCATGGTGGAAGTTGCTGTCAGTTTCTGCTTATGACTCCGTCAAGAAATAGGTCTGCTACTAATCATAAAATATATCCAGAAGTAGATTTCTTATCAGAACATCCTACTACTTCTAAGTTGTCACTTCTTCTATAAGCTAATGTAGTCTTTGGTCTTTAGCAGATATCCTAGAACCTTTTAGCCGTTTTCCAGTGTGCTATTCCGGGATTAGATAAGTAACTCCCAAGCATACCGATGATATAAGCGATATCTGGATAAATACAGACCTGATCGTACATAATGCTCCCAACTACTTATGAATAAGGTATCATCCTCATTTTCTCCTTTTTAATCTCAATGTTCGGACTTTGGAAACAATTACATACGTCTCCTTTTACTACTAGATCTATAGTGGGTGTGTAGTACTGCATGTTATAGCGTTCTAAGATGTGTTCAATATAAGTCTTTTGAGAAAGAACCAGAACATCATTACGCCTGTCTCGATGTATTTCGATACCTATGACATAAGGGGCATCGCCAAGATCTTTCATGTCGACATTATGCGAAAGTAAACGCAACATATCCAAGTTGTTACTTGCAAGAATATCATCCACGTTGCAAAACAAGGATTGTAAATTTACTCCCACTGATCTTGAGATAGGTGCACTAATCCACTTGATTCTTTAGGAAGTCTTGTCCTTTTATGACTTCATCAAACTTAAGGTACCAATTTAGTGATGCTTGCTTCAACCCATATATAGACTTATTTAACTTGCAGACTATGTGCTTTTTACCTTCTGGAATTTCAGGTTCACATGTATACGTCTTATTGCAAGTTTCCATTCAGGAAAGTGGTCTTGACATCTATCTGACATAACTCTAAATCATAATGAGCTACGAATGCCATGATGATCCTTAAGGAATCTTTAAGAGAGACAAGAGAAAAGGTCTCCTGATAATCGATTCCTTCCTTTTGAGTAAAGCCTTTCGCAACTAGTTCTGGCCTTATAGCGTTTGACGTTTCCATTCGGGTCTAATTTGGTTTTGAAGATCCATTTACAGCCTACAGGTTTGGATTCTTAAGGAAATTTAACCAAGTCCCAAACGTCTCTAAAATTATGGCTTCATTCCACTACTAAGTGGCCTGACCGCTTTAATGGCTTCTTGATAAGGAATAGGATTAGTAAGCTTTCCAATGTCCTTAACTTCAGTGAAATAAGTTATGAAATCATCAAAATTTATGGTCTTGTGACTTAGATGATCTCCTGAGTTGATTTTTTAGGTTCAGTAAGGAAGATGCTTTAGCATTAGTAGTAAGATGCTTTGCTTTAGCATTATTAATAAGATGCTTTATCATTAGTAGTATCCTGATTATGAGGATTAGGATTTTGATTTGGAGAAGGTGGATCAGTGATATTAGGAGCAGCGTTGGGTACAAGAGGAGTTATCGGAGGAGTAATAATAACCGACGAGTGGTTCCCCCTGCTTCTTGTACTTCATGCAAATCTTAAGTTATGATTTGTCGTGCTCCCACTGATCTCTTAGCTCTCAAGAAACGTGGTATGCTACGTGTCAATAATGGTAGTCTTAGGGACATATTCTGATGGAATTCTTATTGAGTATATGAAAAGCTGTTTTAAGGCCTCAGTCCAAAGGAAAGTAGGTAAGTTAGTATTGGCAAGCATACTTTTCACCATGTCCATTAAGGTTCTATTTCTCCTTTTAGCAACACATTTCTGTTGAGGAGAACCAGTCATGGTGTATTGGTTAGTTATGCCATGTTCCTTTCAAAAGTTATGGAAAGGACCTAGAGCTTGACCAATATCAGTATGTCTACCATAATACTTACCTCCTTTATCTGACCTCACAACTTTTATAGTTTACGATCAAGTTGGTTTAAAACCAATGTTTTAAGATCAATAAAAGTCTCTAAGGGTTCAGATCAGATTTAGGAGCATATAAAAGTCTCTAAGGGTTCAGATCAGATTTAGGAGCATATAACGCGAATAATCGTTAATGAATGTAATAATGATGTATGTTCTGAGATGGATGCGGGATAGG
Source organism: Erigeron breviscapus (assembly GCA_034093135.1). Taxonomy (NCBI): domain Eukaryota; kingdom Viridiplantae; phylum Streptophyta; class Magnoliopsida; order Asterales; family Asteraceae; genus Erigeron; species Erigeron breviscapus. The sequence continues at coordinate 88,836,085 of CM067172.1, forward strand.
GGCTACTAATATGAGAGTGCATTATTTCCAATAAGTTGGAACTTATAGTGGCTCCTTTCTTATTCCCATTAGCCATTTCGCTTTTGAGGCATTAAATACATGTTTCAAAATCACGAAAGTCAAGAGAATGTAATATTCCATCCTTTATGAGTCGTATCATGCGAACTCGTGAGATGTGGCCAAAATGTTTATGCCACTACATGGAGGAATTCTCTACTTATTTAGGTGATTTTGTCTTTGTTTTAGTTATGTCATCAATATTGTGAGACAACAAAGACTGTGAGAAATTATGATCTAGTTCTAACTCACAGTAATCCATCCAAGAAACTAGGACCAAGGACATTATAATGAGTAATGGCAATCTTGTCGCAACCATGAATTATTACATAACCTTCAAGATCTAGACTAGAAAAATAGATACAAAGGTTTCGAGAAATTTTCGTTACACATAAGGTATCTACTAGTCTAATACACTTTCCAGTGTTTATATGTAATCATAAGTCTCCATGGTTTCGACATATAAGAGATCAACCCTTCCAACTCTAAGCTTTCTTTGGTCATTTGATAGCTTCTGAATTGTATGAAATCCTCGTATAGAGTTGATGACATGAACCATAGAACTAGAACACTCACACATGTATTAATAGGTACATCAAACATAAAAGAATCAAATATTACAGGAAATAAGTTACCTTTCTCAGCTAGCTACTCCTTGATTTTAGGGCAATCTGGGCACAATCAGAATTTGCAGTTAGGATTGCTCGTCAAGGACTTATTGCTAGAGGCAACAACACCATGATTAACCTTTTGAACTTTACTTGCAGTCTTATTACTGTTATTATCCTTCCTCTTAATAGAATTAGCAGTGGAAGTAAGGTGAACAGCTTCAGGTTGACCCAACTTAAGGCGACCATTTTTCTTGCACACACATTGCGATTAGTTCACTCATCGACCATTTATCCTTTATAGCGCTATAGTTAATTTTGAAGTTGTTGAAATGAGCAGGCAATGAGATCATTATAAATTGCACAAGAAAATTGTTAAAGACTTCCATTTTAGGACTCTTAAGCTTATGAGTCATGTCAGTCATGTACATTATGTGTTCACAAGTACTGTTATTTCCTTTGTATTTAAGCTACTTGCATACGCCTTATACATTCCCTCAGATACTTTGATTGATGAAGTTCATGACCATCATTAGTGACAAGCGATTCGCCTCATTCCACTTTCTTAAAATACGCTTTCTGCGCTGTAAAAGAGTTAGCAGTAATAACAGTGGGTTCATTATGGCGAATAGCATAGTTAAGGTCTAGCATCTCCAGAATTAAAGGTAATTAATCCTTTCATGAAGCAAAGTTTGCATCAGTAAGTAGCTTAATGCCTAAGTTAGGTACTACAGTGAAAATAAGGAGGATATAAATTTATGATACAAGCAATAGAAGATTATTAATAATAATGTCTAAAATAAGTAGACTTAATAGAAATGAAAGAAATGAAATTATACTGACATGATTAGCTATCTAAGGCAAACTAACTAATGTCTTTCAATAGTAATGGAACTAGAGTAATGCCTAAAATAAGTAGGCCTAATAATAATGTTCCTCATAATGACATGATTAGATATCTAAGGCAGACTAAGTAATGTCTCTTAATAGTTATGGAACTAAAGTAATGCCTAAAATACGTAAGGGCTATTAATAATGTTCCTAAAGTATTGAGACTAAGACCATTATACTAAGGAAGCTAGTGATAAGTAAGCCTACTGTAAACACCAAAACAATAAGCTAAAGTAAGGCTCTACTTAGATTTCACATCACCTTTGGGCAGAAGTAACTAATATCTAAGTAAACATGAGCATTAGGTCATGCAACACAACGCTTATCTTTTGACCTTTGGGCACAAAATTAAGAATCGTGTATATTATGCATGAAAATGTTCCTTTTAGCACACAAAGCATATTAAATCACCTTTGGGCAGAATTAATATACTTAGTGTTCATTAGGCAAAAGGAAAAGAACGCAACATGAGAATCACATTTGACCTTTGGGCACAAATGATAAAACCATGTATGTTAGTGCGAAGCCCCAAAACATTACGGGGTTCCGGGGGCAGCGCCCCTGGGAGCGGGGTCCAAGGGGCAGAGCCTCTGGCTGGGATCGAGCTAAGATAAAATTATTTTTGAAAAATAAGAGACAAATTTAGCCACAAAATTATAAGGTAAAATGATAAGCACGAACACATTCATCAGCTAAGATCATCTTCAGTATAACACGAACTTAAATAATAAATCGTGAGTCAGTAAGCACGAAAATAACAGTAAGTCGTGACAACATAAGCACGAAAGTATCATAAGTCGTGATGACGTCAGCACGAAAATAACAGTAAGTCGTGACAACATAAGCACGAAAGTATCATAAGTCGTGATGACGTCAGCACGAAAAGAACGTTAGTTCGCGATGACATCAGCACGAAGTTCGTGATGACGTAAGCGTGAAGACATCATAAGCTCGTGATGATGTAAGCACGAGTTCGCGTGCGAAGGTAGCTGAAGTTCGTGGTGACGTAAGCACGAAGATGGGCAGAAAAGGTTATGACGTCAGCAGGAAGTGGACATGAGTTCGTGATGACGTCAGCACGAGTTCTTCAGTTCTGCAGATTCTAAGTTCGCGCAAAAACCCTCGAAATTGAACCAAAACATGATAGGTCGTTCGTAACCTGGCTCTGATACCACATGTTGAAATAAACATGGTTTAATTCAAGAGAAAATACTCACCAGATTATCCTATGGAACCTGTAAGAGCATTAAACATATTTGTCATTGATTTCGGGTTCCCAGAACAAGGTGATTGATTAATGATGAGATGAGTAATTCGGCTGGAGGCTTATGCACGAATTGAGAGAGGAGAGGCACACAAATTTAGTGAGGGAATTAGTGAAGTGATTAACCTAAACTTAGGGTTAATGACTCTCTATTTATAAGGAGAGTATTTACACATTCAGCCCCTTTGGTGTTTAATGTGTGCACCATTAGTCCTCTTAGTTACAATCACCTAATGGGAAACCCTATACTACGTCTTTAAGAGTAAATACGCCCATCATATATTTACTTAGACATAGGGATTTCAGTTATCGTCAATCATTATATCAGGAATGATAAACGATCAGTGACGGTCACACTAACGTGGTTCCAACAATAACTTTTTCCAATAAAAACAATTTCCAACTCGGAATGAATTGGGAATTAGAGATGTACCGTCTCTCTATTTACTTGAAGTTCCTAATTGATTTTGATCAATCGATCTAACTATAAATCTAAAGATTATGATTAGCAAAATCGAACGAACCTGATCGCCGAAGAAATCAATCAATGCCATATTCTTGCGAGACATTACTTGTTTTCCGGTAGACATCTCATGTATCTGCCTCCACGACTGCAATCCGGTATATAATGTTGCCAAAATCGCTATCGCTAATGCATATCTATTCATGTATCAAAAAAAAATAAATTAATATATAGGCCTACTAGCAATGTCAAAGTATATATGTGCCCATAACAACCAAAATGTTTCGAGTTCAAGTCCTAGCGTGACAAAAACTAAGTTTGAATAAATATTTGTTTTATAATAAATAAAACGCACCTGTATTCTTCGTATTCGTCAAAATTTCTACCACGACCATGTTTATTACTTGCCATAATAATGAAGGCAAGTAACGAAAAAACAAAACCAAAAGTTCTCAAACCAAGAGAGACTCTAATAAACATGTCTTCATGTCTCCATCTTCTAAGGATACCGGTGACCCCGAATCCTGGAGGTGGGGGCAAAGGCGTTTGTGGCGGATTATTAGTATTGTCATTTTCGATATCGGACGTGCCTGATGGGGCTGTTGGTATGAAGAAAAAGATGACATGGAATTTAGTTAGGAATTATTCTGGATGTTATTAAGAAAGTGTGTTGTTTAGTAGTTACGGATTTTGTGGGTTTGATGTTTGAATGAATGAATGGACAGAAAATGTGAACAAATCAATGGAATTTTGGAGATGGATCCAATGGGACAGAAGGGAAAATTGTTCCTTTTGACAACTCATTTAAAAGATGGTTGTAATATTTTATGTCTTTATATAGTTTGATTTTATCTTTCATTATATAGTAGTTGACAAATACGCATTTTAAAGGTATATACTCCGTACTACTTAATTTGGATTTTTTTTTTCTCGTTCAATCTCTAAATATATATATAAAACAAAACCTTAATTCATAATTGAAGAATTATGAACTTTAGATCCTTAGAAATTTCAACTTTTAATCAGAGTCATTAAATCAAATGATGATGTCATATACCTTATTTAACTTTTTTAGATTTAATTTTATTTTAATAAATTTAAATTATTATTATTTCCTTATTTAAGTTTGTAGACATTAATAATTAATGTTTTTAATGATATAATTATAGAAACTAATATTTTTATATTTTACATCATTTTTTATCTTTAAAATTAATTTTTAATTTTTTTACAATAAAATTTTCTTTTTTAATGTAATACGTTTTTATTAAATTATATTTATTAGGTTGCAGCGAGACTTAAGTAAGTTATTCATATAAATTTATGGCATAGTTACCATGTCTGATTTGATAGATTTCTGATGTAATGAGATGTCCTGGGCTTGTCTAGAACCCCTACTTAGATTTATCGACTTGACTTATTTTTGAGATATATACGACCTGTTGTATATATGAATTAATGTGGCATGCAACCACATTACTTGTACGATAATGTGTTTTTATTTATAAGATTTATCGGGGTAACTCTTTACCCAATAAAAGTAAGTTATTCATATACATTAATGTATTGTATACTTTTTTGAAGATGTCACGTATCGTAATATTAGTTCATATCGTTTGTGTATTATTATGAGGGGACTAGGAGTGGTGATAGAAATTTTATCAACCCTTTCAAATTCAACCAATAATATTTATCCACATCACTTTACCTTTTCAGCCCTCCCAACTTCTTTTATTGGCATTTCCATAAAATTTTCAACCCTCCCAACATTTTTTTTTTCTATTTTAAATAAATAAAAACACAATACTACATTTAAAAACTACTAAAAAAAAACACTTCAAACATTATTTTTAATACTAAAACACACAACATACTAAAACATACTAAATTAAATCTTCAATCGGTGGTGGTTGAAAAGCCGGGTTATCGAGGTATGCCAAATCTAGACCCGATACATGCTCTGTAGTCTGTAAGATCATACCGGAGACGATGATGAACGTTTTCGTCATGCAACTCCGGTAAAACACTAGGATCATACACTATCGGTGTCGGTGGGTCCATTATATGAACCGGTGAAATTGCCCTCCCGTCGTCCTTAATGATCATGTTGTGCAATATACAACACGCTTCGACGACTTTGCCAATCTTGTCTAAATCGTAAAAACGAATCGGGCGCTCCAAAATCTTCCATTTTCCCTTAAGAACACCAAAAACCCTTTCAATGTCTTTTCTTGCCGCTTCTTGTACTCTCTTGAACTTCTTTTCTTTTGGATCGACAAGGTGTGGATAAGCTTTAACAAACGTATATCACCTAGGATAAATCCCATCAGTTAGCAAATAGCCACGTTTGTAATACCGACCGCGAACAATGAATGATGAGTCTGGAGCCGTCCCATATCGAACCGAGTCATACAACGGCGATTGATTCAACACATTTATATCGTTGTTTGACCCGGGAGGACCAAAAATGAATGCCAGATCCATAAATCTTGTGAAGCGACAGCCTCAACCATGATCGTAGGGACTTTATGATCCCCACGTGTGTATTGCCGTTTCAAACTCCTAGGACAATTCCTCCATTCGACATGCGTACAATCAAGACTACCAAGCATCCCGGGAAGATGATGTCGCGCTTCATGCGCCTGTTGGATCATAGCTACGTCATGGGACGTCGGCCTACGTAAGAACTCGCGCCCATATATATTAATGACCGCATCACAAAAGTTGATAAGACAATCGCGTGACGTGCGATCGGCCATGCATAAATACTCATCGAAGTTATCCGATGGTTCACCGGTCGAGAGTTGCTTGATTGCCGACGTGCATTTTTGTATCGGCGAGAAACCTTGTCTATTCCTTGCGTCCGTATGTTGTTGAAAATACAGGTATTGAGCTTCAATGTCACCAACAATCTTTAAAAACAACCTTTTACTCATGCGATAACGATGACGAAAGAAGCGTTCGCCGAACTTTGGCGGTTCCGCGAAGTAATCGCGCATTAGCTTTTCATGAGCTTCTTCCCGGTGTCGTTCAATGTAAGTGCGTGTGTCACTAGAGCAACCCGAGTCTTCTAACTCTTCCACCGCCGCTAAAGCGTCTTGAAAAAATAAAAACAAACTACCCGTGGATAAGTCGGGAAGCATAGGCGGGAGGATGATTTCGTTGGGTGAAGATGAACTAGACATTTTTTTTAGATTGTATGTGAAAGTGTGTGTGTTTTTTTTTTTGAATATGTTGTTGTGATGTTTGAAAAGGAAGAAGAGTTGTTTAAATAAAGGTAAAAAAGGGATAATTTTTTTTTTTATTTGAAGCTGGAAAACGGCTCTTTTTTGGTCAAAAGGGACCCACCCCAACGTTCATATGGCACGCTCCCCCTCACAATTTGATTTTATGGCAACCGGTTTGTGATACCTTCACCCAACCCTCCAGCCCAGCCCGGCCAACACTCGGAATGGTGTACCCGCCGGTTTCAGCCCAACCCGTTGCAGCCCTCCAGCCCCTCCTTATGCCCTAAAATATTAATGGTGTTTGTAGTGGTTAAATTTCTACTTTATATGTATCAAAGTTGTATTTTAATTCTACTAATAATCTGGTATCATCTTTTATTCTTTATTTTTTATATTATAACTTATATATAATATGAATATTGAAAACAAATTTTAAAAAGCAAAAAATGTATAAATGAAGTTTCTTTATAACTTGTAAGTCTTTAATCTTATATAATTTTATTTTTTAGAACGATATATTATTGTAATCCTAAATTAAACGAATGTCTGAGATCGAACTTACGACTTATCGCGAAAAACCTATTAATCTTACCTAATTATTTAGGTGACCTTTTTAATAGAAAATGTAAAAGAATAATGATGCATGTGTCTTTTAATTTTAACTTTAAGCTTAATCTTAATCTTATTATATATTAAAAGGCAACTGACTTAACCTCAATTGACCAATCACAACTCTCAATTTCTCAAAATTAATTAAATCAACACATGTCTAAATTAATTTACACTTTTTGGTTTTCCATCACCAATTTACACTTTTAACCCAATTTAAAAATAATTAATACTTTATTGCATAATGTCTATCTAATAACAAAATATAGCTAAAAGTTAGGGAGGTTACATATTTATATCAATATTTTATTTATATTATTAATTGTAATCAAATTAATTGTAATACTTAACTAAGACATAACCCAAATCAATCAACCTATGATGAATCGTAAACTAATATCAATAATCGCCAATCTTAACCCACTAATCAACATCCGACAACCATAAGCCACCAACCACAAATTAAACTAACTATACGCACATATACTTCAGAGGGTTTTACTTCCTTCGAGTCTCAGATGCTTATGTATAGGGTCACCCGCAGCCTTCCCACCACATCTAAAACCCGACGAAGGCATAACCGACTTTCATGTATGTACGTCTATCCTAATATAATTGTAATACTTAACTAAGACATAACCCAAATCAATCAACCTATGATGAATCGTAAACTAATATCAATAATCGCCAATCTTAACCCACTAATCAACATCCGACAACCATAAGCCACCAACCACAAATTAAACTAACTATACGCACATATACTTCAGAGGGTTTTACTTCCTTCGAGTCTCAGATGCTTATGTATAGGGTCACCCGCAGCCTTCCCACCACATCTAAAACCCGACGAAGGCATAACCGACTTTCATGTATGTACATCTATCCTAATATAATTGTAATACTTAACTAAGACATAACCCAAATCAATCAACCTATGATGAATCGTAAACTAATATCAATAATCGCCAATCTTAACCCACTAATCAACATCCGACAACCATAAGCCACCAACCACAAATTAAACTAACTATACGCACATATACTTCAGAGGGTTTTACTTCCTTCGAGTCTCAGATGCTTATGTATAGGGTCACCCGCAGCCTTCCCACCACATCTAAAACCCGACGAAGGCATAACCGACTTTCATGTATGTACATCTATCCTAATATAATTGTAATACTTAACTAAGACATAACCCAAATCAATCAACCTATGATGAATCGTAAACTAATATCAATAATCGCCAATCTTAACCCACTAATCAACATCCGACAACCATAAGCCACCAACCACAAATTAAACTAACTATACGCACATATACTTCAGAGGGTTTTACTTCCTTCGAGTCTCAGATGCTTATGTATAGGGTCACCCGCAGCCTTCCCACCACATCTAAAACCCGACGAAGGCATAACCGACTTTCATGTATGTACATCTATCCTAATATAATTGTAATACTTAACTAAGACATAACCCAAATCAATCAACCTATGATGAATCGTAAACTAATATCAATAATCGCCAATCTTAACCCACTAATCAACATCCGACAACCATAAGCCACCAACCACAAATTAAACTAACTATACGCACATATACTTCAGAGGGTTTTACTTCCTTCGAGTCTCAGATGCTTATGTATAGGGTCACCCGCAGCCTTCCCACCACATCTAAAACCCGACGAAGGCATAACCGACTTTCATGTATGTACATCTATCCTAATATAATTGTAATACTTAACTAAGACATAACCCAAATCAATCAACCTATGATGAATCGTAAACTAATATCAATAATCGCCAATCTTAACCCACTAATCAACATCCGACAACCATAAGCCACCAACCACAAATTAAACTAACTATACGCACATATACTTCAGAGGGTTTTACTTCCTTCGAGTCTCAGATGCTTATGTATAGGGTCACCCGCAGCCTTCCCACCACATCTAAAACCCGACGAAGGCATAACCGACTTTCATGTATGTACATCTATCCTAATATAATTGTAATACTTAACTAAGACATAACCCAAATCAATCAACCTATGATGAATCGTAAACTAATATCAATAATCGCCAATCTTAACCCACTAATCAACATCCGACAACCATAAGCCACCAACCACAAATTAAACTAACTATACGCACATATACTTCAGAGGGTTTTACTTCCTTCGAGTCTCAGATGCTTATGTATAGGGTCACCCGCAGCCTTCCCACCACATCTAAAACCCGACGAAGGCATAACCGACTTTCATGTATGTACATCTATCCTAATATAATTGTAATACTTAACTAAGACATAACCCAAATCAATCAACCTATGATGAATCGTAAACTAATATCAATAATCGCCAATCTTAACCCACTAATCAACATCCGACAACCATAAGCCACCAACCACAAATTAAACTAACTATACGCACATATACTTCAGAGGGTTTTACTTCCTTCGAGTCTCAGATGCTTATGTATAGGGTCACCCGCAGCCTTCCCACCACATCTAAAACCCGACGAAGGCATAACCGACTTTCATGTATGTACATCTATCCTAATATAATTGTAATACTTAACTAAGACATAACCCAAATCAATCAACCTATGATGAATCGTAAACTAATATCAATAATCGCCAATCTTAACCCACTAATCAACATCCGACAACCATAAGCCACCAACCACAAATTAAACTAACTATACGCACATATACTTCAGAGGGTTTTACTTCCTTCGAGTCTCAGATGCTTATGTATAGGGTCACCCGCAGCCTTCCCACCACATCTAAAACCCGACGAAGGCATAACCGACTTTCATGTATGTACATCTATCCTAATATAATTGTAATACTTAACTAAGACATAACCCAAATCAATCAACCTATGATGAATCGTAAACTAATATCAATAATCGCCAATCTTAACCCACTAATCAACATCCGACAACCATAAGCCACCAACCACAAATTAAACTAACTATACGCACATATACTTCAGAGGGTTTTACTTCCTTCGAGTCTCAGATGCTTATGTATAGGGTCACCCGCAGCCTTCCCACCACATCTAAAACCCGACGAAGGCATAACCGACTTTCATGTATGTACATCTATCCTAATATAATTGTAATACTTAACTAAGACATAACCCAAATCAATCAACCTATGATGAATCGTAAACTAATATCAATAATCGCCAATCTTAACCCACTAATCAACATCCGACAACCATAAGCCACCAACCACAAATTAAACTAACTATACGCACATATACTTCAGAGGGTTTTACTTCCTTCGAGTCTCAGATGCTTATGTATAGGGTCACCCGCAGCCTTCCCACCACATCTAAAACCCGACGAAGGCATAACCGACTTTCATGTATGTACGTCTATCCTAATATAATTGTAATACTTAACTAAGACATAACCCAAATCAATCAACCTATGATGAATCGTAAACTAATATCAATAATCGCCAATCTTAACCCACTAATCAACATCCGACAACCATAAGCCACCAACCACAAATTAAACTAACTATACGCACATATACTTCAGAGGGTTTTACTTCCTTCGAGTCTCAGATGCTTATGTATAGGGTCACCCGCAGCCTTCCCACCACATCTAAAACCCGACGAAGGCATAACCGACTTTCATGTATGTACATCTATCCTAATATAATTGTAATACTTAACTAAGACATAACCCAAATCAATCAACCTATGATGAATCGTAAACTAATATCAATAATCGCCAATCTTAACCCACTAATCAACATCCGACAACCATAAGCCACCAACCACAAATTAAACTAACTATACGCACATATACTTCAGAGGGTTTTACTTCCTTCGAGTCTCAGATGCTTATGTATAGGGTCACCCGCAGCCTTCCCACCACATCTAAAACCCGACGAAGGCATAACCGACTTTCATGTATGTACATCTATCCTAATATAATTGTAATACTTAACTAAGACATAACCCAAATCAATCAACCTATGATGAATCGTAAACTAATATCAATAATCGCCAATCTTAACCCACTAATCAACATCCGACAACCATAAGCCACCAACCACAAATTAAACTAACTATACGCACATATACTTCAGAGGGTTTTACTTCCTTCGAGTCTCAGATGCTTATGTATAGGGTCACCCGCAGCCTTCCCACCACATCTAAAACCCGACGAAGGCATAACCGACTTTCATGACTTGTACAAATTTGAAGCTTAAATAAGTATTAATGAACATAACCCAATCCATAAATCCGTCCAAAACATCACCAAATCATCAATTCGATCCAAACCCTAATTAAAACCCTAATTGACCCAAAACTCGATTTAAGCCGATTTAGGACTTGTAATTACTCGAAATGACCAGAAATGAGTATTCTAACATAAATAGATACAAAAGGAATGATTTAGACTTACCAAGACGTCTTTCACAAGCTAGAACCCGATTAGTGGCTAAATAGGTAAGGAATCTTGAACTAAGACCTTTAAATCTTCAATACGACGATAATGAGACGAAGATGATGAGGATTCTTGCTCTTGGTCAAGTTAACAACAATGATTTGAGGAAGGAGACTTAAAGAGAGGTGATTGCATGTGTGTGTTCTTGCTAGGAGTTCAAGAGAAAGATAGATAGAAAAATGAGAGGGGGAGAAAGGATAAGGGGGGGGAGGTTGGGTCTTGGGTGGCTGGTGGGTTGTGGACTACCCACGGGCCGACCCGCTTCTCATCCCAAGCCAAATTACAAACGTTAGGCATTTAAACACCGATTAAGACATATTATCGACCCGACGAATATACCACGTTGCCATTTAGTCACAAAACGACCCAAATATTTCATTAACCTAAATTGTTAGTCAAATTGCACGTAAAGTCAATGGGTCAAAATCCGCGGATGTTACATTATCCCCCCGTTGAAAGAATTTCGTCCCGAAATTCAACGAAAACCCTAATTAAAACCCTAATTGACCCAAAACTCGATTTAAGCCGATTTAGGACTTGTAATTACTCGAAATGACCAGAAATGAGTATTCTAACATAAATAGATACAAAAGGAATGATTTAGACTTACCAAGACGTCTTTCACAAGCTAGAACCCGATTAGTGGCTAAATAGGTAAGGAATCTTGAACTAAGACCTTTAAATCTTCAATACGACGATAATGAGACGAAGATGATGAGGATTCTTGCTCTTGGTCAAGTTAACAACAATGATTTGAGGAAGGAGACTTAAAGAGAGGTGATTGCATGTGTGTGTTCTTGCTAGGAGTTCAAGAGAAAGATAGATAGAAAAATGAGAGGGGGAGAAAGGATAAGGGGGGGGAGGTTGGGTCTTGGGTGGCTGGTGGGTTGTGGACTACCCACGGGCCGACCCGCTTCTCATCCCAAGCCAAATTACAAACGTTAGGCATTTAAACACCGATTAAGACATATTATCGACCCGACGAATATACCACGTTGCCATTTAGTCACAAAACGACCCAAATATTTCATTAACCTAAATTGTTAGTCAAATTGCACGTAAAGTCAATGGGTCAAAATCCGCGGATGTTACATTATCCCCCCGTTGAAAGAATTTCGTCCCGAAATTCAACGAAAACCCTAATTAGCAAATAAAGGCGGATAATTAGACTTCGCTTGATTCTCTCAATCCCAACTGAGCTCGGTTCCAAGTCTAACATTCCATCTAACCTCATGAACCATGTAACGCTCATTCTTGAGCTTCTTGACTTCACGGTCCAAATTCTCTACCGATTCACCAATAACTTCAGCTTCGAATTAACTTAAATTTTGTCTGTAGGCACATGATGTGTAGGATCCGCCAAACACTTGCGTGGGTTACCATTATGAAACACATCTTGTATGTTGCTAAGTTCTCGTGGTAATTCAATTCGACAAACAACCTTCCCAAACTTGTTCAACCTTCTTGAAAGGACCAATGTATCTTGGCTCAAGCTTTCCTCATTTCACAAATCGGACAACGCTTCTCTACGCGGATACTTTCAGGGCACAAAATCACCTACTTCAACTCTAACAGTTTCCGTTTCTCATTGGCATACTCCTTTTCTTAGCTTGCGAGCTAGTTGGACTATTCTCTTAGCTTGAGAAATCGTCCTTGTCATTCCAATTAATATCCCTGTCCCGCTGCATTGGCTTTATTCGATCCTTGGTTTATCCGGTGGGGAGTGACATCACCACTACTCAGTGCTTTGGTTGATGACATTCAATACTCATTTAACCCTTGTTATTGCATAAGATCTCCGTTTTGGTCATTAGCACATACTCTTTACGCGTGATCAAGTCACAAGTCGGTTCCAATGCCCGTCGTCCATTAGATGGCTCCCTGAATAGGAGTTAAGCGACTTTCTTTACTTGAAATAATAGAGGTCGAATCTTCGTGCACCTAACCCACTCCTTCTACATGCTAACTTGCCCAATTGCCAAGTTTTTACCGGTTTCGTCATATCATGATCACCTCTTGTCGTCGGCGACTTCACAGCGAAGTCCATTCCAATTCGCCTTTCTTCCAATTTCTCCTCCACCTTTCACTATGAGCTTATTCGCCTCTCAGAAGTCTATAAGGGCTTTGACTACGCGCGCGATGTTGGGAAGTTGAGCATAAACGAATCTTAAGTTATCGAGATGGGACAAGCCCGGTAAGTCACCCGGAAAGTCCTCGGGAGACTCAAGATTAACAAGGATGACGTCAGCTTTCAGATTCTTGAGACGGTAGCTCTAAGGACGTCTAGGTTGGGAAGACTTACACGGAACCCTAAGAATCCTACCGTCAGATATTTTACACTAGTAACCCTACTACGCAACTTTAGAACTGTCTTACCCGGTGGCATCCAGATGACACTCACTTTTTCGCCAAGAATCTTTATATCATAAGGCACCAAGTAAATGAGGAGTTTTGTCGTCTTTTAGAGTCGAGATAGATACACGGGATAATTGAGCAAATTAGTTAGTGAGTCGCTAAGCATTCAAAATTGCAAACGTAAGATTTCAAAACACACAAACGAAATGTAACTCAAGGTAGCAACGTTAGAGTAAACGAGATTCATAGTCGGTTTCGATATCGAATGGTGTCGTAACATAACAACTATTAGGAAGAATGTACCTTAACCAACATTAGGATCACTTTGGTCTCCTTTGCCCTTCTCTGCAAAAGCTCGGCTACGAAGTTGAACTTGATGATCTAGTTGGCCACGGCTTTGGTTATAAACGACTATTTGTAGTTGATCGGGAGGAATCGCCACATGGGCTTGTGGTTCAGTCCGTTTAGGACAAGCATTTCTGTAGTGGTCGGGGCTACCACACACAAAACAAACATCTTGATGGCTCCGAGGGTGGTCAGTTTGGGGATAGATGGTTTGAAGAGGCGTTACATTCAATGGTGTCGCTTTCGGTGCTCTACAAATCCTAGCCTCGTGCCCGATTCGATTACAATTAAAGCAAGTCCCACATTGGTTAGTGGGAGAATGATGGCGATTACACCTTCCACACAAGGGGTGAGATCCTAAGTAAGTTTTCCTTACCGGCTCTGCTACTTCAGTTTGTTGTCCAATCCATTTTGGACAATCTTTCACGTAGTGTGCACGACTACCACATCCGAAACACTCACCTTTTTGTTGATTACCTTGGGGAGGGACGACATGAATAGGAGCCACGTTCGTTGGGCCCGTTCTCGGGGCTCTACAATTCTTGGACATGTGGCCAACTTGGTTGCAATTAAAACACGCCCGACTTTGAAAGTTGATGGGGTGGTGATTGTCACGTCCTTTACATGACGGGTGAGGTCCTACATAAACTTTCTTCACCGGTCCCCTCGCCGCCCTGGATCTACCCTTATTATGACCATAGGGGTCAAACCTATCCGCTTTCCTTGCCTCACCAGGTTCTCCGATTTCTTTCCTTTTTGAGGAGGCCCTACCCGACACCTTCTCGTCACCCAATTTCATTCTAGTTCCACGCATCTCATCGTTTCCTTGGAGGCTTGCCGTGACTTGGGCTACGATAGTAGGTATGGCGTTTACCACTGCTTGGGCAATCACTGATGCTAAATCCGACTCATCGCTATGGCTAGTCGTATTCCTTCTTGATCTCACCATTTTCTACAAGGTAAGTAACGCGTTGACCCGAAAGTTAGCCTCACAATGCTCACATATTAGTCACACAAGTAGTTAATGCTCTCATACCATATAACATGCTCATTTCATGTTATTATACTAAGGTAAGAGTGTTAGAATCCTATGAAATTGTTATTCATTATTTTATCATGTTAAGTTCATTACCATTGGTTACCTTTAATTCATGTAATCATGTCAATACATCATACAATAAAACTAACTTGTTGACTTCATTCCTACAATCGCCCGTCTACTAATACCTTTTACACGTGCATTACCAGTTATCCCCTAACCCGCATGCAATCAAGTTTAACTAGGCCTCATACGTTTTTAAGTTCACATACCATTAAGCAACATATCCCTATTGTTCACCGATTATGATTAACATTATTAGTGTTGGAAAATCATTCGTTTATAATACATATGAGTTAGGATGTTTACAACCTTGATATTCTCTTAGCTTGAGAAATCGTCCTTGTCATTCCAATTAATATCCCTGTCCCGCTGCATTGGCTTTATTCGATCCTTGGTTTATCCGGTGGGGAGTGACATCACCACTACTCAGTGCTTTGGTTGATGACATTCAATACTCATTTAACCCTTGTTATTGCATAAGATCTCCGTTTTGGTCGGGGCTACCACACACAAAACAAACATCTTGATGGCTCCGAGGGTGGTCAGTTTGGGGATAGATGGTTTGAAGAGGCGTTACATTCAATGGTGTCGCTTTCGGTGCTCTACAAATCCTAGCCTCGTGCCCGATTCGATTACAATTAAAGCAAGTCCCACATTGGTTAGTGGGAGAATGATGGCGATTACACCTTCCACACAAGGGGTGAGATCCTAAGTAAGTTTTCCTTACCGGCTCTGCTACTTCAGTTTGTTGTCCAATCCATTTTGGACAATCTTTCACGTAGTGTGCACGACTACCACATCCGAAACACTCACCTTTTTGTTGATTACCTTGGGGAGGGACGACATGAATAGGAGCCACGTTCGTTGGGCCCGTTCTCGGGGCTCTACAATTCTTGGACATGTGGCCAACTTGGTTGCAATTAAAACACGCCCGACTTTGAAAGTTGATGGGGTGGTGATTGTCACGTCCTTTACATGACGGGTGAGGTCCTACATAAACTTTCTTCACCGGTCCCCTCGCCGCCCTGGATCTACCCTTATTATGACCATAGGGGTCAAACCTATCCGCTTTCCTTGCCTCACCAGGTTCTCCGATTTCTTTCCTTTTTGAGGAGGCCCTACCCGACACCTTCTCGTCACCCAATTTCATTCTAGTTCCACGCATCTCATCGTTTCCTTGGAGGCTTGCCGTGACTTGGGCTACGATAGTAGGTATGGCGTTTACCACTGCTTGGGCAATCACTGATGCTAAATCCGACTCATCGCTATGGCTAGTCGTATTCCTTCTTGATCTCACCATTTTCTACAAGGTAAGTAACGCGTTGACCCGAAAGTTAGCCTCACAATGCTCACATATTAGTCACACAAGTAGTTAATGCTCTCATACCATATAACATGCTCATTTCATGTTATTATACTAAGGTAAGAGTGTTAGAATCCTATGAAATTGTTATTCATTATTTTATCATGTTAAGTTCATTACCATTGGTTACCTTTAATTCATGTAATCATGTCAATACATCATACAATAAAACTAACTTGTTGACTTCATTCCTACAATCGCCCGTCTACTAATACCTTTTACACGTGCATTACCAGTTATCCCCTAACCCGCATGCAATCAAGTTTAACTAGGCCTCATACGTTTTTAAGTTCACATACCATTAAGCAACATATCCCTATTGTTCACCGATTATGATTAACATTATTAGTGTTGGAAAATCATTCGTTTATAATACATATGAGTTAGGATGTTTACAACCTTGATATTCTCTTAGGGCGCATATCAACATATTTATCACGTTGTATCCTAACCGTCTATCAACACGTTTAAGT
>CM067172.1:88860809-88935925 GCA_034093135.1 Erigeron breviscapus
AACGGGCGTTACAACATGTAACGGCCGTTACACCTCCAGCCAATTACTGTAACGGCCCATGTAACGGCCGTTACTCCATCACAAGCCAATTACTGTAACGGCCCATGTAACGGCCGTTACTCCATCACAAGCCAAGTTACTGTAACGGCCCATGTAACGGCCGTTACTCCATCACAAGCCAATTACTGTAACGGCCCATGTAACGGCCGTTACTCCATCACAAGCCAATTACTGTAACGGCCCATGTAACGGCCGTTACTCCATCACAAGCCAAGTTACTGTAACGGCCCATGTAACGGCCGTTATCTCCATCACAAACCAAGTTACTGTAACGGCCCATGTAACGGCCGTTACATAGTGTAACGGGCCATGACCCGCTTCTCATCCCAAGCCAAATTACAAACGTTAGGCATTTAAACACCGATTAAGACATATTATCGACCCGACGAATATACCACGTTGCCATTTAGTCACAAAACGACCCAAATATTTCATTAACCTAAATTGTTAGTCAAATTGCACGTAAAGTCAATGGGTCAAAATCCGCGGATGTTACATTTAGTACATTTAAATATCTCAATTCCTTTTTATGTATATTTTTTACATTTAACATATAAGTATTTTTTTGTTTCATACACTAACTATTATATTAATAATATTGTAAACCCCGTGTATATGACACGGGGCTAAAATCTAGTATATACTAAAAGGAAACTGACCTAGCCTCAATTAACCAATCACAACTCTCAATTTCTCTAATTTAATTAAATTAGCACATGTCATAATATAATTTACACTTTTTGGTTTTTCATCACCAATTTACACTTTTAAACCCTTTTCTTAAAATAATAACTTTATTGAAATAAAATACATAAAATATAAAACTCATGTTTATCCCAAATATCTAACTAATTAAATAATAATAAAATATCTTTTTAAAAAATAAAAAAACCAATTTTGTTTACAATTAGTTTTCATCCAGTTATAATTATAACTTATTCAAGTTATTTTTAAGAGTAAAAGACATAAATCGTCCATGTGGTTTACCCAAATAGTCACGTTTCATCCATGTGGTTCAATAACGTCATGGATCGTCCTTTATACGAACAAAAGCTTCATGTTTAGTCCTTTGACTATTTGACCGGCAGCCCTCCTCCGATAACCCCCTCACGTGCCTCCCACGTGAGGGGTAATTTGGTATTTTCCTTAGCATAAAGGACCAAACTTGATCATTTTTTGTATTTATATTAATCATCATCTTCTTTGTAAAAACAAAAATCTGTATGTATATGTATACACACACAGATTTCTTCCAATAATGTTCAAAACCACCCAAATTTCTTATTTCCTCTAAAACAACACATGTAGTCGATCGATCATCTTAAAACTTTAGACACTTCTTCGGTTCTTCCAAACAATGTTCAAAAATCAAAACCATCGGTTCTTTGACTTTAAAGTCAAAATCAAGAAACTCTTTATATACCCCCACAAAGCTACTAACTTTATCATCAAAAACCAAATTCAATCAATCCCTTTCATCTAGACATCATTTAAAATTGAAGAAATATAATGGGTATAGCTTAAATTTAAACAAAAAAACATACATATCAAAAGAAAAACAAACCCAGATTAACAAAAAACATTTATCTTATAATAGAACTTCATCCAATTTTAATTAATCATCATCGTCATTTTCAAAGCTTTTTTATATATTTTTCATACAATTTTAATCAATCATCATCATCCAATAGAACTCCGGCCGATATATATACACACACATTCAAACCCATACGATTGGGTTACACGTTAAAACCACTCACCGGAGTGACATCATATTCCGGCAGCAGCCCCCCAATCCTGCTAGCCTAAATCCGCCGCCTCCTCACCATCAACTTTCTCCGGTGCCGGAAAATGCAATCTTGTAAGTAAAGTGTACTTTCTATTGTGTGGCTGCTAATCTAAAGAGAAAAACCATCGATCTCCTTTTTTCATATTATTGAAAACCCTCTTACCCCTAATATCCTCTTCTTCGATCAGAACCTGCTACAAAACGAGATCTGAAGGGAATATGATACAAATGAATATCTGATTAGAATCTGCTACAAACGAGATCTGAAGGGAATATGATACAAATGAATATCTGATTAGAATCTGCTACAAACGAGATTTCATAGGAATCTCCATCTACGGCGGTGGTTGTGGTGCCTGGTGGTGAGGGCGCTCGCCGCCGACCGTTTCTGGTGGTGTATGATTTATGTATTGGATTTTGTATGATATAGAGATATAGATATATATGGATATATGAATTGATTTGGTATTGTATAGGTATAGACATAGATGAATTTCAGATACATGGATTGATTTTCAGATCTGGAAATTTCTAAATGGTTGTATAGATATAGACATAGATGAATTTCAGATACATGGATTGATTTTCAGATCTGAAAATTTCTAAAGTTATGTTTGAGTGTATATATATTATACATATATATTTAATTGATTTTCAGATACATGTGTATGTATATAAACAAGAAAAGAAGTAGAGTGCAGGTGCGCATGGAGACTAGAATACCCCTCATGGATTGATTTTCAGATACATGGATTGATTTTCAGATACATGGATTGATTTTCAGATACATGGATTGATTTTCAGATACATGGATTGATTTTCAGATACATGGATTGATTTTCAGATACATGGATTGATTTTCAGATACATGGATTGATTTTCAGATACATGGATTGATTTTCAGATACATGGATTGATTTTCAGATACATGGATAGATATATATGGATATATGAATTGATTTGGTATTGTATAGGTATATAGATGGATGGATTGATTTGGTGATGGTGGTAATGTATAGATATAGACATAGATGAATTTCAGATACATGGATTGATTTTCAGATCTGAAAATTTCTAAAGTTATGTTTGAGTGTATATATATTATACATATATAAAAAATTAAACATTTAACTGATAACAACTATATAATCCAAAACTTTCATGAAAAACAAATACCACAACTAAAACTACAAGGAGTTTTTTAATTGTATTGTTAAGAAAACAATTACAACAGCAAGCCTTGACTGGATATTGATAGACGGACAAGTTGAGCGCTTTCATCAATGTTCGAGTATTACATTCTGTTACTTTGATTTTTATTACATTATTTATATTTGAATTTACCGGTTTTTTCTTTCATAATTTTAATTACATTCTTTATATTCGAATATACTAGTTTGTTCTTTCACAGCGTTTTTTGAATTACATATATTTAATTTTATCTTTAATGTGTCAAAAACAATCTGTGTATTTGACACGGGTCTAAATCTAGTACGAAATTATTAGACGTATACTTAACGTCTAAATTGTCACATTTACCACTTTTGAATGAAAAATTTGAATAACAAAAAGAGAGGAATTTGCCAATAAGACTTTTAACTGTTACTGCTTTATATTATTCAAAAAAGTAAAATATTCATGTGTTGGTGATGGTGGACAGCTCGTATGAGTTAATCGCAAATCCAAAATAAATACTGCGTAAAGAAATGTATTTTACTTTATACGAGGGTCGGTGCCCGCGCGTTGCGGCGGTTAAACGGTGATGATAAAACAAAACAGTGGGGAGGAATTGATATGCGTGTGTAAATAGGAAGGAGAGAAAGAAGTTACTGTGTGTTAGATCATGGTAGGGTGTTTGTCTGATTGTGTTTAGAGATATAGAATTAGAAGTAATGTGTGAATTAGGGGCAAGATGGAGATATTGAAAAAAATGCTTAAATTACCTTAAATAGAATTTCAATATATTTTATAAGAGTTTACAGATATTTTTGTATAGGATTTTTATTATATAATATAACGAATAAAATTTGGTTATAAGGATTTTTGTATAGGATTTTAGCATATAACGTTTTTATTAAATCAATGTTTTGAAAACCAGACCGGATGTCAAACCGACCTTCTTAATAAAGAACTAAAAAACAAATATAGAGTCTATAGTAAGTTATCACAATTATATATCAGAAAAATAATAGTATGAATATTGCAATGATATTATGCATAATTTTAAATTAGATTAACACAACATGCGATATATAGATTGATAATTAAATTGCTTAGTAATTTTAGTGTATAACTAAATTATTCGAGCAAAACATTAAAGCACAAGTACAATGACAATGTAGACATATCCGGTTGAATGAAAGACGTCCAAATAAACGAAAACCTTACTTAGCGACACCTCTAATAGATAATATATCCATTTTTTAATTGTCTGGTCACTGTTAACCGCAATTTAAACGACCACTAATGTAACTTCATGTTTTTTAGTGGTATAATTCTTAACTAGTTAAATATTTGTCAACTAATATTTTTATATTTTACATCATTTATTATCTTTAAAATTAATTTTTAAATTTTTACAATAAAATTTTCTTTCTTAATGTAATACGTTTTTATTAAATTATATTTTTTGTATAGGATTTTTATTATATAACGTTTTTATTAAAATTTTTGTATAGGATTTTTAATATAACGTTTTTATTAAATATATTTTTTTATAGATTTTTAATATAACGTTTTTATTAAATTATATTTTTGTATAGGATTTTTATTATATAACGAATAAAATTTGGTTATAAGGATTTTTGTAAAGGAGTTTTATCATATAACATTTTTATGAAATCAATGGTTTGAAAACCAGACCGGATGTCAAACCGGTCTTCTTAATAAAGAACTTAAAAACAAATATAGAGTCTATGTAAATTGTTTGAACCTAAATTGATCAGTTCAGTGACGATTGAGATTAGAGGCCACAACCACCGAAACTCCTGAGAATTTAGTGCAAACCTATCAAGTTCTTAGCGAACCTAAGGTGGCAATGGTTGTGGGATAAAAGTGATTGATTGAATGTATGTGTAATGAATAGAATGTCAGATGGAATGCGTATTGAATGTCCGTTGACAAGCATTGAATTGAGCTTTTATAGAAAGTATATTTGGAAGGGTGACAAACACTTTCGAGGATTCTAATGTTGTCAGTTTCCTTTTTCTCGTAAAGACTGTAGCTTGATATGTATTTATTATCCATATGAATATTTATGTTTATATGTCATATGTATATTTAGCATGCTCGACTACGTGAATAATATGTAACATTCTTAGCTACATAAATAATATATATGGACGTGAACTAGTATTTTGAGCAACACAACTCTAGTAATACATGTTCACAATTTCAGCCACACACCTCGAGCAAAACATGTGATTTAAACTATATAACTCGGCCCATTTAAAGAACTAGGTCCAGCCCATTAGGTTAATATGATGTACTCGAGCAACAATAGTTCCTGAACAACACATATTTAAGTAAGGGGAGCATTACTCATGCTTTTATTGTTATCTCTTGGGCATTGTCATATCTCGAGCATATCTATCTCGAGCAAGCATTTTGAGAAGGCAGGATATCTCGAGCATGGAAAAAAGAGTTATATTAGCCCATGAAGAATCCGGCCCATTAGATATGGTTATACCCTAGTAAAAGGGTTTCTGAGCAACATATGTTTGAGTAAGAGGAACATTATCCCTGCCTTCCTTGTAACACCCCAAGCCGAGGCTCGGAATATCACGGAAAACACATAGCACCAGGTGGAATTACAATAGAACAAACTAAATGCAATTAAAGATTCGGTGAATCCAAAACATAACGAAGCAAGTAACAAAATACAACAGGAGCAAATAGCCATCAAAGTTAACATAATAACATCCAAAGATGGCAAACGATCCTAAGTATAATGCAAAAGGCAGGCCAATGAATCCTTGATCCATGAGGTCCATAGTCCGGGTTAAACCGCAAGCGAAGCAACTAAACTCCACGCCCTGGGAGAACCTGATTACCTGAAAAGTGTACTAAGCATAGTCAACACAAGGTTGGTGAGTTCGTAGTAATGGTTCATAAGGAACCAACGTCAAATATCACAATATACGAGTAGAGGCTAGACATGACTTACAACGAGCCTCTAAGCAACACAATATCGTCCAACCACAAGATTACACAAGACTAGTAAATGTGTCATGAGAATGCACAATTGATATATGAATCATAGTAAGTGCCAAATGCATGAATAAGCCAACATGCCTATCCTATGCGTGAACTCCGTCACCTATGCAACGATTCCCTTCTGTCATCTCAATGAACAAGGCTGTATCTCAAAATCATCGAGATATATATGTCTATATACTCGGGGTCACGTTCTACATCCAAAATGGGTGCATACATCTATGCACCAGGATGTCGGCAATCCCCTGCCGAGGGCTCATCAACGATGTATGCCATGCTCACAATCAAATGTAAATGCATAAATCATAAACCAACAATCAATATACGATGAACCTGTGCCAACAATCAATATACGATGAACCTGTGCCAACAATCAATATTCGACAACCATAAGCCAACGATCAATAATCAACAAACATAAGCCACTAATCACGATTTAAACCAACTATACGTACATATACTTCAGAGGATTCTACTTTCTTCAAGTCCCAGATGCTTATATATAGGGTCACCCGCAGCCTTCCCACCACATCTAAAACCCAATGAAGGCATAACCGACTTCCATGTATGTACGTCTATCCTAACATAAAAGTAGTACCTAACTAAAACATAACCCAAGTCAATCATACGAAAAGAAACGTCACATCAATCTAACAATCAAGTCAACAATCAATATATCAATAAATGCGGATACTTAGACTTCATATGATCCTCTCGCTCCCAAGTGAACTCGGCTCCACGTCTAGCGTTCCATCTTACCTTCACAATGGTGTAGCGCTTCTTCTTGAGTTTCTTTTCTTGGCGATCCAAGATCTCTACCGGCTCTTCAATAAAGTTCAAATTCGAATCAACCCTAATTTCGTCCATAGGCACATGATGTGTAGGATCCGCCAAACACTTGCGCAAGTTACAAATATGAAACACATCATGCACACCGCTAAGCTCTTGAGGCAATTCTAGCCGATAAGCAACCTTCCCAACCCGTTCAAGAATCTTGAAAGGACCAACATACCTTGGTGCAAGTTTTCCCCGCTTCACAAAACGTACAACACCCTTCCAAGGCGATACCTTCAAAAGTACATAATCACCAACTTCAAACTCCAACGATCTTCGCCTCACATCGGCATACTTCTTTTGACGTTCACGGGCCAATTGCAACTTCTCCTTAATTTGAGATATTACCTTGGTTGTTTCAATCACAATTTCTGGCCCGATAAGTTGACTCTCTCCAATTTCCGCCCAAGCTAGAGGAGAACGACATACCCTACCATACAATGCTTTAAAGGGTGCCATTTGAATAGTAGCATGATAGCTATTGTTATATGAAAACTCAACTAGCGGCAAATGGTCTTCCCAACTTCCACCGAAATCAATTGCACACGCCCTCAACATGTCTTCAAGTGTTTGAATGGTTCTCTCGGTTTGCCCATCCGTTTGAGGGTGAAACGCCGTGCTCATGTCAAGTCGAGTACCCATGGCTTTTTGAAAGGCTTTCCAAAAATTCGATTTGAAATGGGCATCTCTATCAGAAATGATAGAAATAGATAGATAGATAGATAGATAGATAGATAGATAGATAGATAGATAGATAGATAGATAGATAGATAGATAGATAGATAGATAGATAGATAGATAGATAGATAGATAGATAGATAGATAGATAGATAGATAGATAGATAGATAGATAGATAGATAGATAGATAGATAGATAGATAGATAGATAGATAGATAGATAGATAGATAGATAGATAGATAGATAGATAGATAGATAGATAGATAGATAGATAGATAGATAGATAGATAGATAGATAGATAGATAGATAGATAGATAGATAGATAGATAGATAGATAGATAGATAGATAGATAGATAGATAGATAGATAGATAGATAGATAGATAGATAGATAGATAGATAGATAGATAGATAGATAGATAGATAGATAGATAGATAGATAGATAGATAGATAGATAGATAGATAGATAGATAGATAGATAGATAGATAGATAGATAGATAGATAGATAGATAGATAGATAGATAGATAGATAGATAGATAGATAGATAGATAGATAGATAGATAGATAGATAGATAGATAGATAGATAGATAGATAGATAGATAGATAGATAGATAGATAGATAGATAGATAGATAGATAGATAGATAGATAGATAGATAGATAGATAGATAGATAGATAGATAGATAGATAGATAGATAGATAGATAGATAGATAGATAGATAGATAGATAGATAGATAGATAGATAGATAGATAGATAGATAGATAGATAGATAGATAGATAGATAGATAGATAGATAGATAGATAGATAGATAGATAGATAGATAGATAGATAGATAGATAGATAGATAGATAGATAGATAGATAGATAGATAGATAGATAGATAGATAGATAGATAGATAGATAGATAGATAGATAGATAGATAGATAGATAGATAGATAGATAGATAGATAGATAGATAGATAGATAGATAGATAGATAGATAGATAGATAGATAGATAGATAGATAGATAGATAGATAGATAGATAGATAGATAGATAGATAGATAGATAGATAGATAGATAGATAGATAGATAGATAGATAGATAGATAGATAGATAGATAGATAGATAGATAGATAGATAGATAGATAGATAGATAGATAGATAGATAGATAGATAGATAGATAGATAGATAGATAGATAGATAGATAGATAGATAGATAGATAGATAGATAGATAGATAGATAGATAGATAGATAGATAGATAGATAGATAGATAGATAGATAGATAGATAGATAGATAGATAGATAGATAGATAGATAGATAGATAGATAGATAGATAGATAGATAGATAGATAGATAGATAGATAGATAGATAGATAGATAGATAGATAGATAGATAGATAGATAGATAGATAGATAGATAGATAGATAGATAGATAGATAGATAGATAGATAGATAGATAGATAGATAGATAGATAGATAGATAGATAGATAGATAGATAGATAGATAGATAGATAGATAGATAGATAGATAGATAGATAGATAGATAGATAGATAGATAGATAGATAGATAGATAGATAGATAGATAGATAGATAGATAGATAGATAGATAGATAGATAGATAGATAGATAGATAGATAGATAGATAGATAGATAGATAGATAGATAGATAGATAGATAGATAGATAGATAGATAGATAGATAGATAGATAGATAGATAGATAGATAGATAGATAGATAGATAGATAGATAGATAGATAGATAGATAGATAGATAGATAGATAGATAGATAGATAGATAGATAGATAGATAGATAGATAGATAGATAGATAGATAGATAGATAGATAGATAGATAGATAGATAGATAGATAGATAGATAGATAGATAGATAGATAGATAGATAGATAGATAGATAGATAGATAGATAGATAGATAGATAGATAGATAGATAGATAGATAGATAGATAGATAGATAGATAGATAGATAGATAGATAGATAGATAGATAGATAGATAGATAGATAGATAGATAGATAGATAGATAGATAGATAGATAGATAGATAGATAGATAGATAGATAGATAGATAGATAGATAGATAGATAGATAGATAGATAGATAGATAGATAGATAGATAGATAGATAGATAGATAGATAGATAGATAGATAGATAGATAGATAGATAGATAGATAGATAGATAGATAGATAGATAGATAGATAGATAGATAGATAGATAGATAGATAGATAGATAGATAGATAGATAGATAGATAGATAATAACTCCAGTCTCACATCGGCATACTTCTTTTGACGTTCACGGGCCAATTGCAACTTCTCCTTAATTTGAGATATTACCTTGGTTGTTTCAATCACAATTTCTGGCCCGATAAGTTGACTCTCTCCAATTTCCGCCCAAGCTAGAGGAGAACGACATACCCTACCATACAATGCTTTAAAGGGTGCCATTTGAATAGTAGCATGATAGCTATTGTTATATGAAAACTCAACTAGCGGCAAATGGTCTTCCCAACTTCCACCGAAATCAATTGCACACGCCCTCAACATGTCTTCAAGTGTTTGAATGGTTCTCTCGGTTTGCCCATCCGTTTGAGGGTGAAACGCCGTGCTCATGTCAAGTCGAGTACCCATGGCTTTTTGAAAGGCTTTCCAAAAATTCGATTTGAAACGGGCATCTCTATCAGAAATGATAGAAATCGGCACTCCATGCTTAGATATTACTTCCTTGATGTACAAACGAGCCAAAGTGTCAAATTTATCGGTTTCACGAATGGCTAAAAAGTGAGCCGATTTCGTTAACCGATCTACTATCACCCAAATCGTGTCACGGCCGCTTCTTGTCTTCGGTAGTTTAGTAATGAAGTCCATTGAAATATGCTCCCACTTCCAATCGGGCATCACCGGTTGTACCAACAACCCGGGTGGCTTCTTGTGATCGGCCTTGACTTGTAAGCAAGTAAGACACTCACTCGCATACTTAGCCACATCACGCTTCATGCCCGGCCACCAATACAAGTCTCTCAAATCAAAGTACATCTTGTCCGACCCGGGATGGACCGAATAAGGCGATTGATGAGCTTCATTCATAATAAGCGCTCTTAGGTTACCGAAGATAGGAATCCAAAGTCTTTCAACCATGTATAGTCCATTATCATTCTTTCGGTCAAATAGTTGTTCCATACCGTCTAGGCTTTCGTTTCCAAAGTTTTCTGGTAGGGTGGCTTGAACTTGGGCTTCAATGATCCGATCACGAATATTTGGCCCTACCGTGAGGCTCATAGCTCTAGCCCGTCTTGGCTTCACTCTCTCCTTTCGGCTCAAGGCATCGGCTACTACATTTGCCTTGCCCAGGTGATAACGGATGTCACAATCATAATCACTAAATAGTTCTAACCAACGCCTTTGCCTCATATTCAATTCACTTTGGTTAAAGATGTGTTGGAGACTTTTGTGATCGGTATAAATCACACATTTGGTGCCATAGAGATAATGCCTCCAACACTTCAAAGCAAACACAACCGCTCCCAATTCCAAATCATGTGTCGGGTAGTTCTTCTCATGCACCTTCAATTGACGAGAGGCATAAGCAATGACTTTACCCCTTTGCATAAGAACACAACCCAACCCTTGCCCCGAAGCATCACAATAAACAACAAAATCTTCGATCCCATCCGGTAGTGTCAAAATAGGAGCATCACATAACATATCCTTAAGTGTTTGGAAGGCGTTCTCTTGTCTTTCGCTCCATTCAAAATTTCTCTCTTTTTGAGTCAATAGAGTGAGTGGTTGTGCAATACGGGAGAAATTTTCAATAAATCTTCTATAGTAACCCGCCAGTCCGAGGAATTGGCGGATTTCGGATGGCGTTTCGGGTCTTCTCCAATTCTTGACCGCTTCAATCTTGTTTGGATCCACATGAATACCATCCTTGCTCACTACGTGACCAAGGAAGTGGACCTCTTCCAACCAAAACTCACACTTGGAGAACTTTGCATACAATTTCTCCTTCCTTAGTAACTCAAGCACTTCACGCAAGTGCTCAATATGCTCCTCCTTCGTCTTCGAGTATACAAGTATGTCATCAATGAACACAATGACAGACTTGTCTAAGTATGGTTGACACACCCGGTTCATCAAGTCCATGAACACCGCCGGTGCATTAGTCAACCCAAAAGGCATTACGGTGAATTCAAAATGACCATACCTTGTGCGAAAAGCCGTTTTGGGGATGTCATCTTCATGTACCCGGAGTTGATGATAACCCGAGCGAAGATCGATTTTTGAGAAGTGCTTAGCTCCTTGAAGTTGATCAAACAAGTCATCAATTCTTGGGAGAGGATACCGGTTCTTCACTGTGAGCTTGTTTAATTCTCGGTAGTCGATACACATTCTGAAGGACCCATCTTTCTTTTTGACGAAGAGAACAGGAGCACCCCAAGGAGATTGACTAGGGCGAATGAAACCCTTCTCTTGGAGTTCCTTGAGTTGAGCTTGTAATTCTTGCATTTCGGTTAAAGCTAGTCTATATGGGGCTTTTGCTACGGGCGCGGCTTCGGGAATAAGATTAATACGAAAATCAAGTTCACGGGTCGGAGGTAACCCCGGTAAGTCATCCGGGAAAAACATCGGGAAAATCACAAACGATAGGGACGGTCTTCAATTCTACCTTTGAGATGGTAGCACTAAAGACTTTAGAATTTGAGTAATCGGAGATTTCGCCTTGAACTCTAAGAATTTTACCGTTAGCCAAAGGTACCTTAACAACTCTCTCGCCACAATCAATCGTCGCATTAACCGCCGCTAACCAATCCATACCCACTATAATATCAAAACTACCAATGTCAAGAGGCATAAGGTCAATGGAGAAGTCGACATCTTCTAAAGTCAAGACACAGTCGCGAAGTATTTGGCTAATTCTAGTTAGTGACCCATTTACCATTTCAATGTCAAGCACATAGTTTAGAGCACACAGATGCACATCAATCAAAGGAACAAAGTTAGAAGACACGAGGCTATAATCGGCCCCGGAATCAAATAGGACGGTTGCATAGAGACCATTTAAGAGAAAAGTACCTGCTACTACGTTGGGGTCATTGCGAGCTTCATTTACATTGGCCGCAAAGGCTCGGCCGCGTGGTTGCACTTGGTGGCCTTGTTGTCCCCGGTTTTGGTTAGGCCCGACCATTTGGAGTTGATTGGGGTGAACGGCTACTTGAACTTGTTGTCCCACCCATCGAGGACAATTATTACGGTAGTGGTCACGGCTACCACACTCAAAACATTCGCCTCTTCTTTGGTTACCTTGAGGAGGAACGGCCCGAACAGGAGCCACATTCATTGGGCCCGCTCTTGGAGCTCTACAATCTCTGGAGAGGTGCCCGACTCGGTTACAATTATAGCATGCTTTGCATTGGGCATTGGCGGGGTGATGTTGGTTGCATCTCCCACAGAAGGGATAGGGTCCCGGGAAAGCTTTCCTAGTTGGCTCCACCGCCGCCATTATTCTACCCCTATTTACATTCTTGGGGTCAAACCTCCCCACTTTCCTTACTCCGCTCGACTCTCCCACTTCTTTCCTCTTGCTAGATGAGGATTTACTCAAAACGCCACACCTCAATAAATCTTCAGTCACACTCCCGGCTTGGTTGACCGCATTAGCCAAAGAAGTAGGCATGTTGGAGTTTACATATGATCGGACTTGAGGATTCAAGCCCAATACAAACTTCTGGATGGCCTGTGACTCGGTACCCACCAAGTGAGGAATGAGGGTAGACAATTCTTGGAATCGTCTAACATAGCCCTTGTAATCGGCTCCCTCCATGTTGAGATTAGCAAACTCGATAGTCAAGTTTTGTAGTTCATAGGGAGGACAAAACTTTGCTTTTACTTTGTTCTTGAAGTCGATCCACTCCAAGTTATGAGTCCGTCCCAAGGTTATTTCTTGGTTCCACCAACTCAGGGCGTCATGCCTAAACATGCCGGATGCATAGGAAATCCGGTCATCATAGGTGCAATGACTCCTTTCAATCACCGCTTCAATCGCCTCAAACCATCTTATACATTCCGTGGGACCCCCTTTCCCATCGAACTCCGGTGCCCCACAACTTTTAAAATCTTTAAATATGCACCCTTGACGGTATCCCCCATATTGATTATTCATGGGCATTCCGACATTAACACCCACTGGTCCCTCTTCTTCATTTTCTACATCATGGGGTTGAGCATTTTCATTATCTACGTTTTCTGGGGCTTCATTGTTTTGAGCCACATTATTTTGCCCAAGACTTGCCGTGACTTGAGCAATGATGGTTGGCATGATGCCGGCGACCGTTTGAGCGATTACCTCAGCCAAGTTTGGCTCAGGAGCTCCACCACGACCCCTACCACGGCCCCTACCACGGCCCCTACCACGGCCCCTACCACGACCTCTACCACGGCCCCTACCACGGCCCCTACCTCCTTGCACTTCCGGTTGAGCTTCCGGTTGCGGTTCTTCCTCTTCGGCCCTATAGTTTGTTCCGACTCTCCTTGGTCTCGCCATTTCTATAAAACAAGTGACACGTTGACCCGAGAGTTAGTCTCAAATGCTCACATGTTAGCCACACAAGTAGTCAATGCTCTCATACCGATACCACATACTCATTTCATAACGTTATGCTAAGGCAAGAGTGTTAGAATTATAAGGGATTTCCACATATCATATCATCACGTTGGATTTATTACAATACCTCACCATTAATTTAAGTAATCATGCTCAAAATATCATGCAATTAAACAACTAACACAAATGATTCAAAGTATAATCCGAATTTGATATGCTCACTAGTTATTGACCTGGTATGTATACAGGGTGTACCAACGGCTAACCCTCCACCTAATCAACTTCCATTAAGCATATCGGTTCCTTATTATACTTTAAGCCACGCGTGCGCAATCCATGATGTCATGAACTTGCTATAATATCGGGTAACCATAAAAGAGTTGATCGGGTTCTTTTAGGGTTGCCACAATATTATACTAAGTTAATGGCATCCCATCATTTTGCCCTAAATCATCACATTAGTTCCAACAATTAACAACAACAACCCATATTAACTACAATTCACATTCATCACATTGAATTCAAGCTATCATACAATAGGTCTTAACTACGAACTCACACGGGGATTCACATAATTCACATTGCACACGAATTTCCTAACCATGCATGCTATATGAAGAGTTTTAACTTAAGCCGTAGTCTAGGTCAAACCGCCTAATTCTCTACGACCACGCATGGGCCACCATTCTGTAACACCCCAAGCCGAGGCTCGGAATATCACGGAAAACACATAGCACCAGGTGGAATTACAATAGAACAAACTAAATGCAATTAAAGATTCGGTGAATCCAAAACATAACGAAGCAAGTAACAAAATACAACAGGAGCAAATAGCCATCAAAGTTAACATAATAACATCCAAAGATGGCAAACGATCCTAAGTATAATGCAAAAGGCAGGCCAATGAATCCTTGATCCATGAGGTCCATAGTCCGGGTTAAACCGCAAGCGAAGCAACTAAACTCCACGCCCTGGGAGAACCTGATTACCTGAAAAGTGTACTAAGCATAGTCAACACAAGGTTGGTGAGTTCGTAGTAATGGTTCATAAGGAACCAACGTCAAATATCACAATATACGAGTAGAGGCTAGACATGACTTACAGCGAGCCTCTAAGCAACACAATATCGTCCAACCACAAGATTACACAAGACTAGTAAATGTGTCATGAGAATGCACAATTGATATATGAATCATAGTAAGTGCCAAATGCATGAATAAGCCAACATGCCTATCCTATGCGTGAACTCCGTCACCTATGCAACGATACCCTTCTGTCATCTCAATGAACAAGGCTGTATCTCAAAATCATCGAGATATATATGTCTATATACTCGGGGTCACGTTCTACATCCAAAATGGGTGCATACATCTATGCACCAGGATGTCGGCAATCCCCTGCCGAGGGCTCATCAACGATGTATGCCATGCTCACAATCAAATGTAAATGCATAAATCATAAACCAACAATCAATATACGATGAACCTGTGCCAACAATCAATATTCGTCAAACATAAGCCAACAATCAATATTCGACAACCATAAGCCAACGATCAATAATCAACAAACATAAGCCACTAATCACGATTTAAACCAACTATACGTACATATACTTCAGAGGATTCTACTTTCTTCAAGTCCCAGATGCTTATATATAGGGTCACCCGCAGCCTTCCACCACATCTAAAACCCAATGAAGGCATAACCGACTTCCATGTATGTACGTCTATCCTAACATAAAAGTAGTACCTAACTAAAACATAACCCAAGTCAATCATACGAAAAGAAACGTCACATCAATCTAACAATCAAGTCAACAATCAATATATCAATAAATGCAAGTAAACACGCCAGGTTTACACTTTTCAGCCCGAATCCCAAGCGAGTAGGGAGATACGAAACTCACCTTGTCTGGCAATGAAGCTAGTATAAGATTACACACAAGTAATGGGGTCCACACGTCCACAACCTATATTTATACATCATAATACCGTAATGTCAACTATACGATCTCATACAAGTTGATTTAGCACAATTAGGTCAAGTCACAAACCCTAAACGCCTTTACAACTTAAACGAGTAGGAACAAAACGCATTCGACTCGACCTTTTTAGAAATGACAAAAGATTCATACAAAAAGAGTATTACTACTAGAAACTAGACTCTCTTACGATTCCAACGATAGGTCATACGACTTATTTGGACTTACGGATCAAAAGTTATTAACGTTTGAAAATCGACGCGCGTACTTTCCCAGTAACTATCCACTGCGTCGCAGTGAGCCAAAACCAAGCTCACTGCGCCGCAGTGGCTACGTATGGGCCACTGCGCCGCAGTGAGCAAGGAGGGCTAACTGCGCCGCAGTGGCTAAGTCAGACCAGGACTAGAAGTATGGCACTGCGCCGCAGTGAGCAAGGGTAGGGCTCACTGCGCCGCAGTGGCAAGTATGGCACTGCGCCGCAGTGAGCAAGGGTAGGGCTCACTGCGCCGCAGTGGCCACAACCTGCAGCCAACACCTGCAGTTTATGCAGGAACACGAACCAAAAACCCCCAATTCCAACCCAAACCTTACCAAAACGACTTGTGAAGACTTTTAACTTGTTTTGAAGCATAAACAAACATCATTAACCATTAATACACATAACCCAACCCACAAATTCGACCGAAACATCATAATCACTCACAAATCCTTCAAACCCTAACCCTAACCCTAATTTGACCCAAAATTAGGTTTAAGCCGATTTAGGACTTGTAAATGTTCAAGATGACTAGAAATGCATAAACAAACATAAATAGGTATAAATGGGATGAAATAGACTTACCAAAACTTCTCTTTGAGCTCAAACCCAAAATTTGACCTAAATGGGTAAAAATGGTAGAACTTGACTTTGATTCTTCGATAAGGCGATAGTGAGATAAAGGTGACTATGATTTCTATGTTATAATCGATCCAACACTAATGAAATGCAAGAAATGGTGGAGAAGATTGAAAGGGGTCTTTTACTTGAGAGTATAAGAAGGAAGATAGATAGATAGATAGATAGATAGATAGATAGATAGATAGATAGATAGATAGATAGATAGATAGATAGATAGATAGATAGATAGATAGATAGATAGATAGATAGATAGATAGATAGATAGATAGATAGATAGATAGATAGATAGATAGATAGATAGATAGATAGATAGATAGATAGATAGATAGATAGATAGATAGATAGATAGATAGATAGATAGATAGATAGATAGATAGATAGATAGATAGATAGATAGATAGATAGATAGATAGATAGATAGATAGATAGATAGATAGATAGATAGATAGATAGATAGATAGATAGATAGATAGATAGATAGATAGATAGATAGATAGATAGATAGATAGATAGATAGATAGATAGATAGATAGATAGATAGATAGATAGATAGATAGATAGATAGATAGATAGATAGATAGATAGATAGATAGATAGATAGATAGATAGATAGATAGATAGATAGATAGATAGATAGATAGATAGATAGATAGATAGATAGATAGATAGATAGATAGATAGATAGATAGATAGATAGATAGATAGATAGATAGATAGATAGATAGATAGATAGATAGATAGATAGATAGATAGATAGATAGATAGATAGATAGATAGATAGATAGATAGATAGATAGATAGATAGATAGATAGATAGATAGATAGATAGATAGATAGATAGATAGATAGATAGATAGATAGATAGATAGATAGATAGATAGATAGATAGATAGATAGATAGATAGATAGATAGATAGATAGATCACTCACAAATCCTTCAAACCCTAACCCTAACCCTAATTTGACCCAAAATTAGGTTTAAGCCGATTTAGGACTTGTAAATGTTCAAGATGACTAGAAATGCATAAACAAACATCATTAACCATTAATACACATAACCCAACCCACAAATTCGACCGAAACATCATAATCACTCACAAATCCTTCAAACCCTAACCCTAACCCTAACCCTAATTTGACCCAAAATTAGGTTTAAGCCGATTT
The DNA here is from genome assembly GCA_034093135.1 of Erigeron breviscapus. Taxonomy (NCBI): domain Eukaryota; kingdom Viridiplantae; phylum Streptophyta; class Magnoliopsida; order Asterales; family Asteraceae; genus Erigeron; species Erigeron breviscapus. The sequence continues at coordinate 88,879,043 of CM067172.1, forward strand.
AGGACTTGTAAATGTTCAAGATGACTAGAAATGCATAAACAAACATCATTAACCATTAATACACATAACCCAACCCACAAATTCGACCGAAACATCATAATCACTCACAAATCCTTCAAACCCTAACCCTAACCCTAACCCTAATTTGACCCAAAATTAGGTTTAAGCCGATTTAGGACTTGTAAATGTTCAAGATGACTAGAAATGCATAAACAAACATCATTAACCATTAATACACATAACCCAACCCACAAATTCGACCGAAACATCATAATCACTCACAAATCCTTCAAACCCTAACCCTAACCCTAACCCTAACCCTAACCCTAACCCTAACCCTAACCCTAACCCACAAACGACCGAAACATCATAATCACTCACAAATCCTTCAAACCCTAACCCTAACCCTAACCCTAATTTGACCCAAAATTAGGTTTAAGCCGATTTAGGACTTGTAAATGTTCAAGATGACTAGAAATGCATAAACAAACATCATTAACCATTAATACACATAACCCAACCCACAAATTCGACCGAAACATCATAATCACTCACAAATCCTTCAAACCCTAACCCTAAAACCCTAACCCTAACCCTAACCCTAATTTGACCCAAAATTAGGTTTAAGCCGATTTAGGACTTGTAAATGTTCAAGATGACTAGAAATGCATAAACAAACATCATTAACCATTAATACACATAACCCAACCCACAAATTCGACCGAAACATCATAATCACTCACAAATCCTTCAAACCCTAACCCTAACCCTAACCCAACCCAACTAACCTCAATCCTTCAAACCCTAACCCTAACCCTAATTTGACCCAAAATTAGGTTTAAGCCGATTTAGGACTTGTAAATGTTCAAGATGACTAGAAATGCATAAACAAACATCATTAACCATTAATACACATAACCCAACCCACAAATTCGACCGAAACATCATAATCACTCACAAATCCTTCAAACCCTAACCCTAACCCTAACCCTAATTTGACCCAAAATTAGGTTTAAGCCGATTTAGGACTTGTAAATGTTCAAGATGACTAGAAATGCATAAACAAACATCATTAACCATTAATACACATAACCCAACCCACAAATTCGACCGAAACATCATAATCACTCACAAATCCTTCAAACCCTAACCCTAACCCTAACCCTAACCCTAACCCTAACCCTAACCCTAACCCTAACCCTAACCCTAACCCTAACCCTAACCCTAACCCTAACCCTAACCCTAACCCTAACCCTAACCCTAACCCTAACCCTAACCCTAACCCTAACCCTAACCCTAACCCTAACCCTAACCCTAACCCTAACCCTAACCCTAACCCTAACCCTAACCCTAACCCTAACCCTAACCCTAACCCTAACCCTAACCCTAACCCTAACCCTAATTTGACCCAAAATTAGGTTTAAGCCGATTTAGGACTTGTAAATGTTCAAGATGACTAGAAATGCATAAACAAACATCATTAACCATTAATACACATAACCCAACCCACAAATTCGACCGAAACATCATAATCACTCACAAATCCTTCAAACCCTAATCCTAACCCTAACCCTAATTTGACCCAAAATTAGGTTTAAGCCGATTTAGGACTTGTAAATGTTCAAGATGACTAGAAATGCATAAACAAACATCATTAACCATTAATACACATAACCCAACCCACAAATTCGACCGAAACATCATAATCACTCACAAATCCTTCAAACCCTAACCCTAACCCTAATCAAACCCTAACACAACAAATCCAAACCCTAACCCTAACCCTAATTTGACCCAAAATTAGGTTTAAGCCGATTTAGGACTTGTAAATGTTCAAGATGACTAGAAATGCATAAACAAACATCATTAACCATTAATACACATAACCCAACCCACAAATTCGACCGAAACATCATAATCACTCACAAATCCTTCAAACCCTAACCCTAACCCTAACCCTAATTTGACCCTAAAAAACAAATATAGAGTCTATAGTAAGTTATCACAATTATATATCAGAAAAATAATAGTATGAATATTGCAATGATATTATGCATAATTTTAAATTAGATTAACATAACATGCGATATATAGATTGATAATTAAATTGCTTAGTAATTTTAGTGTATAACTAAATTATTCGAGCAAAACATTAAAGCACAAGTACAATGACAATGTAGACATATCCGGATGAATGAAAGACGTCCAAATAAACGAAAACCTTACTTAGCGACACCTCTAATAGATAATGTATCCATTTTTTAACTGTCTGGTCACTGTTAACCAGAATCTAAACGACCACTAATGTAACTTCATGTTTTTTAGTGGTTTAATTCTTATCTGGTTAAATATTTGTCAACTTATGATATTATAAAAATTTAACATGTCATTAATTATATATGTTTTCCGCGTATTACGCGGGTAATAATCTAGTACGAGTATAAAACTAATTCGGCCATTCGGGTAACTATTAAATTGTTAGGTAACCAAAAATGACACTAATTTGCTCTCTAAATAACTGGATAATTTTAAGCTTATTTGTCATATTAGCTTGACTGACACATAGGATTTTAACTTATTTTTCATTTTATCCTATTTTTCGTTATGTTTTTACGCTATGTGTGATGACATGTGTCATGATGATTAATCCTACCTCATTCTTCTGTTTTTTTTCTTGGTATGTTATGATATACATCTACGTCCGTTTTTTGGGGATAAACTAAACCATTCAATGTGTATAATATATAGAAAAAATAATAGACCATGTGTATAGTATATACGCGATACGGCGGTGGCGATTAGTGGTGATGGCGGCGGCGGGCGAGTAGTGTAGTGTAACGTCTCGAGATTATTAAGGTAGTATTTTGAAGGGTTAAGTATCCTGGAGTGTAAGTAACTTTGCAACTTTTTCTATTGTGTGTATGCATCAAAAATTTTGAACAATATATGTAAGTATCTCGCTAAATTGAACGTTTAATGTAAAAATGTATACGTGGCAACCATATGAGCTGTCCACGTAGAAGTTTTTGATTGGTCAACGTAAATATTTTACATTAAGTGTTCAATTTAGCGAGATACTTACATAAACTGTACAAAATTTTTGATACTTACATACAATAGAAAAAATTGCAAAGTTACTTACACTCTGGGATACTAAACCTATTTTGAATTAAGTCTAGAAATAATAATAATAAAAAAATTTAATTAGTTAGTAAATATATATAAACAAGTTAAATAAGTTAAGATATGTTAGAACCGATAATGTAGAAAATTATATAGCATGAAGTGAAATTTGTTTTTAGAGGTTAAGATTATGTAAAAATCTTTTAAGTAGACACCTAGCTTTATAAGATGATGTCCACGTAAGGCTTTTAAGAGGGACAGATGGTTGTTAAAGAAGTTATCCCCTTAATGACTCATAAAAAAAAAAAAAGAAAACTACTAGAAATAATAATAATAAAAAAATTTAATTAGTTAGTAAATATATATAAACAAGTTAAATAAGTTAAGATATGTTAGAACCGATAATGTAGAAAATTATATAGCATGAAGTGAAATTTGTTTTTAGAGGTTAAGATTATGTAAAAATCTTTTAAGTAGACACCTAGCTTTATAAGATGATGTCCACGTAAGGCTTTTAAGAGGGACAGATGGTTGTTAAAGAAGTTATCCCCTTAATGACTCATAAAAAAAAGAAAAAGAAAACTACGTACTACATCATTTTTACCACTTACTATCAAGACTAGAAACTATTATGTGAACTCTAGCTTCCAAATTTACAAAAATGAACTCTTAAGTCAAAATGTGTAATAATAAGGGTGCCAATCGATCAAGTTGTAAAGAAAATAAAGTGGTATATTTGGGTATAGATGATCAAAAGTGGAAGGAAATAAGGTGATTACTAAGTGGACCAAGATCATTAAGCAAGTGTTTAAGGTAAGTTAATAGTTATATTGTACTTTTTAAGTTACTAGCTTATCAAACCCGGGTATTACCCGGGTAGATCGAAGATACATATTTTGAGTTCGATCGTGCATATATATCTATATCTATATGTGTATATATATACATAACAATGAAGATAAAGGAAAAAGAAAAAATAAACATAATCATAATATATTTATGAAATCATAAATATGAATTATTTGAATCAATTTTGTCATGTTGGCACAAACATTTTTAAGAATATGCAGAAAAAAATATTTATTAACTAATATGATAAGAATTTAAAAAAACATAATAAATTAAATAATGTAATTTAATGTTAAAATGATGTCATAATTTATTTAGTTGAGAAGGAAATAATTTTTAAAAAAGATTTTAGAGTTGCCATGTATGATATTTTGATAAAATGATGAGGTAAGCACAATTTTGTTTTATTTAATAGAGATTATTGTTAGAGACAATATCATAAATATTGATAGAAATTTTATACAGGATGTTAAAATTTAGAATTTTTTTTTAAAACGGTCGTATTTCAAGGGTGTTTTGTCAAACAAGTTTTCGAAAAAAAAAATTGTGAAAGTGGGTAAACCGGTAATGCTAATACCGGTTTCAAATTTTTGGCCCGAACCCGGTATTAGCATTACCGGTTTCAAATAAAGTAGCTCGAAACCGGTATTTCCATTACCGGTTTCAGAGTGATGTGACATGTTGCAGGGTAGCATTGACTGGAACAGTGGATGTGACAAGAGGACTGAACCCGGTTTTTCCATTACCGGGTTCGAGCTAAATACGACAAAAAAAAGCTGCGATTATTATGCGGTTGTTATTATATATACTCACACACCCCATTTGCTGAACAATACCCAAAAAACGTAGCCAACATAAAAAAAAATCAGTTTATATTTACAGAAATGGCAGGTCAAACATCTTTTGGTGGTGGTGCATACCCAAATATCACTAGGGCTGGAGCTAGAAACTCCGTTGAGTCTCACATGGTTAATGATAACAAGGATAAATCGGACGTGAAAAAGAGGAAAACTTCTTCTTTTTGATGGATCTGCATTTTGAAGAATCCCATTTACGAATGATACACAATCATCCCATATTAACTGAACCACAATTGGTTTGAATGATGAAGATGCCATTTTTTTTTAGAAACACAGTTTATGAAAGTGTTTGAAATGTTATCTGAAAATATTTGTTGAAATACTGATAATGCTTCAAGATACATCACATGTACTATATATAAATATTAGGTTTACAAGTTGAATTAGGGTTTCACCACAAAAGCGACACGTGTTAGGGTTTGGGCCGAACCCGGTATTGCCAAAACCGGGTTCAGGCTTTTCTTGTCATGTCCATGTTTCAGTCAAAGATTCCCCCTGCGCAGTCACATCACTCTGAAACCGGTAATGGAAATACCGGTTTCGAGCTACTTTATTTGAAACCGGTAATGCTAATACCGGGTTCGGGCCAAAAATTTGAAACCGGTATTAGCATTACCGGTTTACCCACTTTCACAATTTTTTTTTCCCGAAAACTTGTTTGATAAAACACCCTTGAAATACGATCGTTTCAAAAAAAAAATTCTTAAAATTTATATGTGTTATTGTTAGATTATAACAATAATAGTGATTTAAAATATAAAAAATGTTATATAAATAGCATAAAGTTTGCTTGCTTTGTTACCCTCCAGGTAGACTTCAAATATTTGGATTTTATGAGTTGTTCATGTACGAGAATTTTAAGTAAATAATAGTAACATCTAATGAGAAGCCAGTTACTATTGTAGTAAAAATATTTAGTGAAGAATGTTTGTGAAGACATGCTACAGTACGTTGAAAACAAATAGTTATACGGCCATATAGTCCTCACTTCGAATTTAAATCCTAGCATCAAGTCTGATTATTAGTTAAATAATGAATTTATGTGATGATAAAGGTGGATTGTTTTGCTAGAAGTAAAAGAATGAAATACTTGTTGGAATATGATCACGCTAAATAAATGCATGTCTGAAAATGTTTAAGCCTACGGGGACACGCGATGACACTTAGATGTCCGGTAATATGTATATATTATATCTACATATTTATAATCACCAAAATTGAGAGAAATGATAATTGGACATTATTAAGTAGATATGTTAATTAGAATTATTTATTAATTAATAAATATGAATTATTAATTATTAAATATTACTCCCTTCGTCCCACCAGAAGTGTCATGTTTTGAATTTTCAAAGTCTAAGTTTTCTAACTTTGACTTTAAATAATTTTCTTTGTGTTAGATTAAATCTTATAAGATTCAGTGGCGACATAAGAAAGAATCCGAATACACTTGGGAACCCGAAGACTTCGTGTTAAAATACTATCCTTCTTTGCTTACGGCATGGATCACGAGGACGTGATGAGAAAATATGTTGGGGAAAATTGTAACGTCTCGAAATTATTAAGGTAATATTTTGAATTAAGTCTAGAAATAATAATAATAAAAAAATTTAATTAGTTAGTAAATATGTATAAACAAGTAAGTTAAATAAGTTAAGATATGTTAGAACCGATAATGTAGAAAATTATATAGCATGAAGTGAAATTTGTTTTTAGAGGTTAAGATTATGTAAAAATCTTTTAAGTAGACACCTAGCTTTATAAGATGATGTCCACGTAAGGCTTTTAAGAGGGACAGATGGTTGTTAAAGAAGTTATCCCCTTAATGACTCATAAAAAAAAAAAAACAAACTACGTACTACATCATTTTTACCACTTACTATCAAGACTAGAAACTATTATGTGAACTCTAGCTTCCAAATTTACAAAAATGAACTCTTAAGTCAAAAAGTGGTAATAATAATAACTAAAATCATAGTAATAATAAGTAGGGGTGAGCAAAAACCGTACCGAAAAACCGAAAAACCAAAAACCGAAAAAACCCGACAAAACTGAACCCAAAAAACCAAAATCGAACAAAATTCATTGTTTTGGTTTTCGTTTTCTAAAACCGAACGGATCCGTTCGGGTTTCGGTTTCATATGCCAAAAAACCGATCAAAAACCAAAGCGAACCGAAACAAATATATTTTAATTTATTTTATATTTATATCATATTAATTTATATTTATTACTTAATTTGTAAATATGTTAATATATTTAAACTTTTTGTCTTTTTAGTGTACAAATCTATATAAATTGTATGTTTTAGATGAAAACGTACAATAAAATCAATTCGTTTTATAAAAGTTATACCAATTTTAACACCTAAAAAATATAACTAGTTAATAAAAAGCATCTTTATATTTATCATATTTTTTTTTAACAATTGAAAGTTAAATTTATAACATAATAAACAAAAAACGTAAAAAAAAATTATAAAAAAAACCGAAACCGCTCCAAACCGAACCGGAAAACCGACAAACCGAACCGAACAAAAACCGAATCCAATGGTTTTGGTTTTCTAAAAACCGAATGGATCGGTTCGGGGTTCGATTTTAGCAAAAAACTGACCCAAACCGACCCATACTCACCCCTAATAATAAGGGTGCCAATCGATCAAGTTGTAAAGAAAATAAAGTGGTATATTTGGGTATAGATTGCCGATCAAAAGTGGAAGGAAATAAGGTGATTACTAAGTGGACCAAGATCATTAAGCAAGTGTTTAAGGTAAGTTAATAGTCATATTGTACTTTTTAAGTTATTATTGTTACAGACAATATCATGAATATTGATAGAAATTTTATACAGGATGTTGTTAAAATTTATATGTGTTATTGTTAGATATAACAATAATAGTGATTTAAAATATAAAAAATGTTATATAAATAGCATAAAGTTTGCTTGCTTTGTTACCCTCCAGGTAAACTTCAAATATTTGGATTTTATGACTTGTTCATGTACAAGAATTTTAAGTAAATAATAGTAACATCTAATGAGAAGCCAGTTACTATTGTAGTAAAAATATTTAGTGAAGAATGTTTGTGAAGACATGCTACAGTACGTTGAAAACAAATAGTTATACGGCCATATAGTCCTCACTTCGAATTTAAATCCTAGCATCAAGTCTGATTATTAGTTAAATAATGAATTTATGTGATGATAAAGGTGGATTGTTTTGCTAGAAGTAAAAGAATGAAATACTTTGCTGGTGATACTAATAATATCAAATGAATTAGTTTATTTGATTATGATCATCATTAGTAAACTTATATTTATAATCTATAAATGATAAGAATTGGTCAACATAAAAAGATCTTTATATTTATCATATTTTTTTTTTTTTTTTTTTTTTTTTTTTTTTTTTTTTTTTTTTTTTTTTTTTTTTTTTTTTTTTTTTTTTTTTTTTTTTTTTTTTTTTTTTTTTTTTTTTTTTTTTTTTTTTTTTTTTTTTTTTTTTTTTTTTTTTTTTTTTTTTTTTTTTTTTTTTTTTTTTTTTTTTTTTTTTTTTTTTTTTTTTTTTTTTTTTTTTTTTTTTTTTTTTTTTTTTTTTTTTTTTTTTTTTTTTTTTTTTTTTTTTTTTTTTTTTTTTTTTTTTTTTTTTTTTTTTTTTTTTTTTTTTTTTTTTTTTTTTTTTTTTTTTTTTTTTTTTTTTTTTTTTTTTTTTTTTTTTTTTTTTTTTTTTTTTTTTTTTTTTTTTTTTTTTTTTTTTTTTTTTTTTTTTTTTTTTTTTTTTTTTTTTTTTTTTTTTTTTTTTTTTTTTTTTTTTTTTTTTTTTTTTTTTTTTTTTTTTTTTTTTTTTTTTTTTTTTTTTTTTTTTTTTTTTTTTTTTTTTTTTTTTTTTTTTTTTTTTTTTTTTTTTTTTTTTTTTTTTTTTTTTTTTTTTTTTTTTTTTTTTTTTTTTTTTTTTTTTTTTTTTTTTTTTTTTTTTTTTTTTTTTTTTTTTTTTTTTTTTTTTTTTTTTTTTTTTTTTTTTTTTTTTTTTTTTTTTTTTTTTTTTTTTTTTTTTTTTTTTTTTTTTTTTTTTTTTTTTTTTTTTTTTTTTTTTTTTTTTTTTTTTTTTTTTTTTTTTTTTTTTTTTTTTTTTTTTTTTTTTTTTTTTTTTTTTTTTTTTTTTTTTTTTTTTTTTTTTTTTTTTTTTTTTTTTTTTTTTTTTTTTTTTTTTTTTTTTTTTTTTTTTTTTTTTTTTTTTTTTTTTTTTTTTTTTTTTTTTTTTTTTTTTTTTTTTTTTTTTTTTTTTTTTTTTTTTTTTTTTTTTTTTTTTTTTTTTTTTTTTTTTTTTTTTTTTTTTTTTTTTTTTTTTTTTTTTTTTTTTTTTTTTTTTTTTTTTTTTTTTTTTTTTTTTTTTTTTTTTTTTTTTTTTTTTTTTTTTTTTTTTTTTTTTTTTTTTTTTTTTTTTTTTTTTTTTTTTTTTTTTTTTTTTTTTTTTTTTTTTTTTTTTTTTTTTTTTTTTTTTTTTTTTTTTTTTTTTTTTTTTTTTTTTTTTTTTTTTTTTTTTTTTTTTTTTTTTTTTTTTTTTTTTTTTTTTTTTTTTTTTTTTTTTTTTTTTTTTTTTTTTTTTTTTTTTTTTTTTTTTTTTTTTTTTTTTTTTTTTTTTTTTTTTTTTTTTTTTTTTTTTTTTTTTTTTTTTTTTTTTTTTTTTTTTTTTTTTTTTTTTTTTTTTTTTTTTTTTTTTTTTTTTTTTTTTTTTTTTTTTTTTTTTTTTTTTTTTTTTTTTTTTTTTTTTTTTTTTTTTTTTTTTTTTTTTTTTTTTTTTTTTTTTTTTTTTTTTTTTTTTTTTTTTTTTTTTTTTTTTTTTTTTTTTTTTTTTTTTTTTTTTTTTTTTTTTTTTTTTTTTTTTTTTTTTTTTTTTTTTTTTTTTTTTTTTTTTTTTTTTTTTTTTTTTTTTTTTTTTTTTTTTTTTTTTTTTTTTTTTTTTTTTTTTTTTTTTTTTTTTTTTTTTTTTTTTTTTTTTTTTTTTTTTTTTTTTTTTTTTTTTTTTTTTTTTTTTTTTTTTTTTTTTTTTTTTTTTTTTTTTTTTTTTTTTTTTTTTTTTTTTTTTTTTTTTTTTTTTTTTTTTTTTTTTTTTTTTTTTTTTTTTTTTTTTTTTTTTTTTTTTTTTTTTTTTTTTTTTTTTTTTTTTTTTTTTTTTTTTTTTTTTTTTTTTTTTTTTTTTTTTTTTTTTTTTTTTTTTTTTTTTTTTTTTTTTTTTTTTTTTTTGTTTTTTTTTTTTTTTTTTTTTTTTTTTTTTTTTTTTTTTTTTTTTTTTTTTTTTTTTTTTTTTTGCGATGGCTATAAATGTTAAATTATAATGACCAAGATATCTGATATTGAAATAGGTCCTAGCGAACGTGGCATCGTTATAGCTAGGCAGGATAACAGCGTGCAAGGTGAGTTTTATTATACAAGTATAATTATAAGTGTCGGAGGCACAAGAAAATGTTTAAGTGCCGGGGACACATAAAAATGATAAGTGCCGGGGCACATGGAATTGAAGTACTAGTACATTAAGTGGCGGGGCCACCTAAAGTGCTGGGAGCACATAAAGTACCAAGGGTACATAAAGTGCCGGGGGCACATAAAGTGTCAGGGACACACATGAAGTGCTGAGAGCACATAAATAGTTATGCCTGTAGATTAGAACTCACTAAGCATTAAGCTTACTTTTTAGTTGTTAACATTTTGTATGTGGGAAAACGAGCAAGGGAAAGGCTCAAGTAAATTGATATGCATAATGTTGAAGCATGAAGTCTTTTCGTTCAGTGGGACCGTAGTGATGTCTTTAAATCAAGCTGTAACATCCGTGAATTTTGACTCGTTGACTTTACGTGTAATATGACTAACAATATAGGTTAATGAAACTATTTGGGTCGTTTCGTGAATTAAATGGCAATGTGTCGTATTCGGGTCAATAATGTGTTTTGATCGGTGCTTAAATGTGTAACGATTGTAAATTGACTAGAGAAGAGAAGCGGGTCGGCCCGTGGGTAGTCCATGACCCACCAGCCACCAATGACCCATCCTCCCCCCTTATCCTTCCTTTCCCCCTCTCATTTCTTACCTATCTATTTTCTTCCTCTTCTCTTTTCTCTCTAAGTAAAAAGCAAGACCAAACATCTCCTCTCTTCATTCCTCTAGCATCATTTGGCGTTTTGGAACTAGTTTAACTCGAGAATCATCACCGTCTTCATCTCTTTGTCACCATATCGAAGAATCAAGTCATAGTGCTAGGTTTTTACCCCTTTTGACCTAAATTCGGATTGGAGCATTAGGAAGAGTTTTGGTAAGTCTAAATCATCCCATTTACTTCCTTTTATGCTTGTTTATATGTTTCTAGTTGATTTGGTGCTATTGCAAGTCTTGAATTGAGTCAAAAGGCGATTTAGTGTAATTAGGGTTTTGCCGAATAATTGATATTTACGTATATGTGTATATGTATGTTGATGTGAATGTATATGATCGACGTTTAGGTGTTGGACGCGAGAAGGACATTGTACGACAATAACTTGACTTTGTATCAAACTTAACTTCTTTGCCGATCAAGGTGAGTTTCGTAGCTCCCTACTCAATTGAGATTCGGGCTGAAAAGTGTAACCATACGTGTTTAATTGTTGAGTGACCTGTTGATGGGCTTGAGTTACCTTTGGTCTTATTGCTTAAATTGTTGTTTGTCAATTGATGATTATATTGGCACTATTGATTGATTTCATATACGACTGGGTTAATTGTTAAATAAATTAGGATAGTGGTGTATACATAGAGGTCGGTTTTACTTTCAAAAGGTTTTAGATGTGGTGGGAAGGCTGCGGGTGACCCTATATATAAGCATCTATGATTCCTTAAATGTAAAGTCGTATGAAATGTATGTGCATTGTAGTTTGATTGATTTGTGTTATGATGGTTTTGGTGATTGAATTTGTGGTTAGGTTCGTACTTGAGGTTTGGTTGATGTACTTCCAAGTATACTTACTTGATGAATGGTTCCTTGTACTTCCAAGTGTCACTTGATGAATGGTTCCATGTACTTCCAAGTATACTACTTGATGAATGGTCGATGTACTTCCAAGTATACTTACTTGATGAATGGTTCCATGTACTTCCAAGTATACTTACTTGATGAATGGTTCCATGTACTTCCAAGTATACACTTGAGATCGCGAATGTACGATGTACTTCCAAGTATACTTACTTGATGAATGGTTCCATGTACTTCCAAGTATACTTACTTGATGAATGGTTCCATGTACTTCCAAGTATACTACTTGATGAATGGTTCGATGTACTTCCAAGTATACTTACTTGATGAATGGTTCCATGTACTTCCAAGTATACTACTTGATGAATGGTTCGATGTACTTCCAAGTATACTTACTTGATGAATGGTTCCATGTACTTCCAAGTATACACTTGAGAACATGTCTTCGTTACTTACTTGATTGGTTGATGTACTTCCAAGTATACTTACTTGATGAATGGTTCCTTGTACTTCCAAGTGTCATACTTACTTGATGAATGGTTCCATGTACTTCCAAGTATACTTACTTGATGAATGGTTCCATGTACTTCCAAGTATACTTACTTGATGAATGGTTCGATGTACTTCCAAGTATACTACTTGATGAATGGTCCATGTACTTCCAAGTATACTTACTTGATGAATGGTTCCATGTACTTCCAAGTATACTTACTTGATGAATGGTTCCATGTACTTCCAAGTATACTTACTTGATGATGGTTCGATGTACTTCCAAGTATACTTACTTGATGAATGGTTCCATGTACTTCCAAGTGTCATACACTTGATGAATGGTTACGATGTACTTCCAAGTATACTTACTTGATGAATGGTTCCATGTACTTCCAAGTATACTTACTTGATGAATGGTTCGATGTACTTCCAAGTATACTTACTTGATGAATGGTTCCATGTACTTCCAAGTATACTTACTTGATGAATGGTTCCATGTACTTCCAAGTATACTACTTGATGAATGGTCCATGTACTTCCAAGTATACTTACTTGATGAATGGTTCGATGTACTTCCAAGTATACACTTGATGAATGGTCCATGTACTTCCAAGTATACTTACTTGATGAATGGTTCCATGTACTTCCAAGTATACACTTGATGAATGGTTCCATGTACTTCCAAGTATACTTACTTGATGAATGGTTCCATGTACTTCCAAGTATACTACTTGATGAATGGTCCATGTACTTCCAAGTATACTTACTTGATGAATGGTTCGATGTACTTCCAAGTATACACTTGATGAATGGTCCATGTACTTCCAAGTATACTTACTTGATGAATGGTTCCATGTACTTCCAAGTATACTTACTTGATGAATGGTTCCATGTACTTCCAAGTATACTTACTTGATGAATGGTTCCATGTACTTCCAAGTATACTTACTTGATGAATGGTTCCATGTACTTCCAAGTATACTACTTGATGAATGGTTCGATGTACTTCCAAGTATACTTACTTGATGAATGGTTCCATGTACTTCCAAGTATACTTACTTGATGAATGGTTCGATGTACTTCCAAGTATACTTACTTGATGAATGGTTCCATGTACTTCCAAGTATACACTTGATGAATGGTCCATGTACTTCCAAGTATACTTACTTGATGAATGGTTCCATGTACTTCCAAGTATACTTACTTGATGAATGGTTCGATGTACTTCCAAGTATACTTACTTGATGAATGGTTCGATGTACTTCCAAGTATACTACTTGATGAATGGTTCCATGTACTTCCAAGTATACTTACTTGATGAATGGTTCCATGTACTTCCAAGTATACTTACTTGATGAATGGTTCCATGTACTTCCAAGTATACTTACTTGATGAATGGTTCGATGTACTTCCAAGTATACTTACTTGATGAATGGTTCCATGTACTTCCAAGTATACACTTGATGAATGGTTCGATGTACTTCCAAGTATACTTACTTGATGAATGGTTCCATGTACTTCCAAGTATACTTACTTGATGAATGGTACCATGTACTTCCAAGCATACTTTTATTGTTGCATTGATGACGTCTTTGCCACGCATTTGGTATACGTTGTGGTCTTACTTACGTACGACACATGATTTGATGTTAATGTTTCGCGTGCTCATCTATTATACGCGATTACTTTACCATTATGATTGAAATGATTTGATATTGTGATTAGGATAGTTGTATATACATGGAAGACGATGATACCTTTAATGAGTTGTAGATGTGGTGGGAAGGCTGCGGGTGACCCTATATATAAACATCTATGATTCCTTAAATGTAAAGTCGTATGAAATGTATGTGCATTGTAGTTTGATTGATTTGTGTTATGATGGTTTTGGTGATTGAATTTGTGGTTAGGTTCGTACTTGAGGTTTGGTTGATGTACTTCCAAGTATACTTACTTGATGAATGGTTCCATGTACTTCCAAGTGTCATACACTTGAGATCGCGCAATGTACGATGTACTACCAAGTTGTTAGACTTGAGAATATTGTGTTCGTAATGATTGTTGTTGTCATGGTACACTAGGGATGCGTTATCTGATGCCTAATTGTTGGACATACCTTTTATGCATTCGGACACGATTATGTGTGTAGTACATATCTTGATATAGACATCACTTGTGCTTATTTATCATACGCATTACTTATATTGTGTTTTGTTGTGATTTGAGATTGAGACACCTAAAGGCTATTCTTATGTTTTGTTTTGCCTTTACTTATACTTGTTGTGATTTAGGACAATGGTTTCTTGTGAACCATTCCTACGAACTCACCAACCTTGTGTTGACTATGCTTAGTACACTTTTCAGGTAACCAAGTTATTCCAAGGCAAGGAGTTTGATTGTTTGCTTGCTGTTGAACCCGGACTTGGACTTATATGGATCAAGGATCCATTTGCCTTCTTTTGCATTGTACTTAGGACCGTTAGCCATCTCTTAAATGTTCTTTTGCAAACCTTGATGGTGACTTGCTCCTTATGTATTTTGGTACTTGTTTATTTTAATGTATGGATTCACTGAATCCTTTGCTTGCATATAGTTCATGTTCTACATTAATTCCACCTTGTGCTATATGATTTCCGTAATATTTCGAGCCTTGGCTTGGGGTGTTACAGAATGGTGGCCCATGCGTGGTCGTAGAGAATTAGGCGGTTTGACCTAGACTACGGCTTAAGTTAAAACTCTTCATATAGCATGCATGGTTAGGAAATTTGTGTGCAACATGAATTCTGTGAACCCTAGAAAGTGTATATTGTGAGTTCGTAGTTAAGACCACTTATGTGATGGCTTGAATTCAACGTGACAAATGTGGAATGGGTACAATGTGGTTAATGTGTGCATTGATGACGTCTTTGCCACGCATTTGGTATACGTTGTGGTCTTACTTACGTACGACACATGATTTGATGTTAATGTTTCGCGTGCTCATCTATTATACGCGATTACTTTACCATTATGATTGAAATGATTTGATATTGTGATTAGGATAGTTGTATATACATGGAAGACGATGATACCTTTAATGAGTTGTAGATGTGGTGGGAAGGCTGCGGGTGACCCTATATATAAACATCTAGGATCCGAGGAAAGTAGAATCCTCCTAAGTGTATGTACGTATGGTTGGTTGAAATTGTGGTTGATGTACTTCCAAGTATACTTACTTGATGAATGGTTCCATGTACTTCCAAGTGTCATACACTTGAGATCGCGCAATGTACGATGTACTACCAAGTTGTTAGACTTGAGAATATTGTGTTCGTAATGATTGTTGTTGTCATGGTACACTAGGGATGCGTTATCTGATGCCTAATTGTTGGACATACCTTTTATGCATTCGGACACGATTATGTGTGTAGTACATATCTTGATATAGACATCACTTGTGCTTATTTATCATACGCATTACTTATATTGTGTTTTGTTGTGATTTGAGATTGAGACACCTAAAGGCTATTCTTATGTTTTGTTTTGCCTTTACTTATACTTGTTGTGATTTAGGACAATGGTTTCTTGTGAACCATTCCTACGAACTCACCAACCTTGTGTTGACTATGCTTAGTACACTTTTCAGGTAACCAAGTTATTCCAAGGCAAGGAGTTTGATTGTTTGCTTGCTGTTGAACCCGGACTTGGACTTATATGGATCAAGGATCCATTTGCCTTCTTTTGCATTGTACTTAGGACCGTTAGCCATCTCTTAAATGTTCTTTTGCAAACCTTGATGGTGACTTGCTCCTTATGTATTTTGGTACTTGTTTATTTTAATGTATGGATTCACTGAATCCTTTGCTTGCATATAGTTCATGTTCTACATTAATTCCACCTTGTGCTATATGATTTCCGTAATATTTCGAGCCTTGGCTTGGGGTGTTACAGAATGGTGGCCCATGCGTGGTCGTAGAGAATTAGGCGGTTTGACCTAGACTACGGCTTAAGTTAAAACTCTTCATATAGCATGCATGGTTAGGAAATTTGTGTGCAACATGAATTCTGTGAACCCTAGAAAGTGTATATTGTGAGTTCGTAGTTAAGACCACTTATGTGATGGCTTGAATTCAACGTGACAAATGTGGAATGGGTACAATGTGGTTAATGTGTGCATTGATTGAAATGGATGTGATTGATATGGATTGTTGTTACTGATTGATGTTTGTTGGATGCTTTAGAGCAAAATGAAGTTATGTTATTAACTTAGTATAATATTGTGGCAACCCTAAAAGAACCCGATCAACTCTTTTATGGTCGCCCAACATTATAACAAGTTAATGACATCATGGATTGCGCATGTATGGCTTAGAGTATAATAAGGAACCGATATGCTTAATGGAAGTTGATTGGGTGGAGGGTTAGCCGTTGGTACACCCTGTATACATACCCGATCAATAACTAGAAGGCATATCGAATTCGGATTATACTTTGAATCATTCGTGTTAGTTGCTTGGCTTAGTGTATAATAGGGAACCGATATGCTTAATGGAAGTTGATTGGGTGGAGGGTTAGCCGTTGGTACACCCTGTATACATACCCGATCAATAACTAGAAGGCATATCGAATTCGGATTATACTTTGAATCATTCGTGTTAGTTGCTTGGCTTAGTGTATAATAGGGAACCGATATGCTTAATGGAAGTTGATTGGGTGGAGGGTTAGCCGTTGGTACACCCTGTATACATACCCGATCAATAACTAGAAGGCATATCGAATTCGGATTATACTTTGAATCATTCGTGTTAGTTGCTTGGCTTAGTGTATAATAGGGAACCGATATGCTTAATGGAAGTTGATTGGGTGGAGGGTTAGCCGTTGGTA
This sequence comes from Erigeron breviscapus, assembly GCA_034093135.1. Taxonomy (NCBI): domain Eukaryota; kingdom Viridiplantae; phylum Streptophyta; class Magnoliopsida; order Asterales; family Asteraceae; genus Erigeron; species Erigeron breviscapus. The sequence goes on from CM067172.1 coordinate 88,896,223, forward strand.
CACCCTGTATACATACCCGATCAATAACTAGAAGGCATATCGAATTCGGATTATACTTTGAATCATTCGTGTTAGTTGCTTGGCTTAGTGTATAATAGGGAACCGATATGCTTAATGGAAGAGGTGGTCCCACTGAGTGTATAAGGTGGTTTGAGGAGATCGAGGCAGTGATTGAAAGAAGTCATTGCACATATGACGACCGGATTCCTTATGCATCCGGCATGTTTAAAAGCGACGCCTTGAGTTGGTGGAACCAAGAGATAACTTTGGGGCGGACTTATAACTTGGAATGGATCGATTTCAAGAACAAAGTGAAGGCAAAGTTTTGTCCTCCCTATGAACTACAAAACTTGACCATTGAGTTTGCTAATCTCAATATGGAAGGAGCCGATTTCAAGAGTTATGTTAGACGATTTCAAGAGTTATGTTAGACGATTTCAAGAGTTGTCTACCCTCATTCCTCACTTGGTGGATTCCGAGTCTCGAGCTATCGAGAAGTTTGTATTGGGCTTGAACCCTCAGGTCCGATCTTATGTGAATGCTAACATGCCTACTTCTTTGGCCGATGCTGTCAACCGAGCCGGTAGTGTGACTGAAGACTTGTTGAGGAGCGGTGTCTTGAGTAACTCCTCGACAAACAAGAGAAAGGAAATGGGAGAATCAAGTGGGGTGAAGAAAATGGGAAGGGTTGATCCCAAAGATGCTATTAGGGGTAGGGTTATGGCGGCGGCGGGGCCAACGAGGAAAACTTACTTAGGACCTCACCCTTTTTGTGCAAAGTGTAATCGTCATCACTCCCCCGCTATCCAATGTGGGACTTGCTTTAATTGTAACCGACCCGGGCACGAGGCCAAAGATTGTAGGGCACCGAAAGCGGCGCCATTGAATGTAGCACCTTTACGGGCCGTCCCTCCTCAAGGTAACCAACAAAGAGGTGAGTGTTTTGGATGTGGTAGTCGTACTCACTACCGTAACAATTGTCCGCAATGGGTTGGACAACAAGTTGAAGTGGCGGTCCATCCGAACCAGCTACAAATTACCGGGCCGAACCAAAACCGTGGCCAACAAGGTCATCAAGTTCATCCTCGTGGCCGAGCTTTTGCGGGAATTGGCAATAGAGGCCAAGATGATCCAAACGTTGGTTAAGGTACATTCTTCTTAACAATCGTTATGTTATGACACTATTCGATATTGAAACAGACTATGACCTCGTTTATCCTAACGTTACTCCTTTGAATTACGCTCGTTCGTGCGTTTTGGAACTATATGTTTAAGATTTCGAGTGTTTAACGACTCACTAACCAAATTTGGCCAAATACCCCGTCTGTACATCTTGACTCTAGAAGTCGACAAACTCTTCATGTACGTTGTGCTTTATGACGTTAAGGTCTCTGGCAATAAAGTGAATAAAATCTGAATGCAACGGTTAATATGATTCTTAATCATGTAGTAGGGTTACTGATGCAAAAATATCTAACGGTAGGATTTTAGGGTTTCATGCAAATTGTCAACTCAAGCGTCCTTAGAGCTACTGTCTTAAGAATCTGGAAACTAACGTTGTCTCAGGTAATCTTGGGTCTCCCGAGGCCTTTCCGGATGACTTATCGGGCTTGTCCCATCTCGATAATTTAAAATTTCGTATATGCTTAACTTCCTAACATCGCGCGTGTGGTCAAAACCCTTATAGACTCCTGAGATGCGAATAAGCGTGTAGGGAAAGACGGGAGAGAGATTTGAAGGAAAACAAATTGTGATGGACTTCATTATGAAGTCGCCGAAGACAAGAAATGGATTGATGTGTGGTGGAGATCGCTAGAGTTGAGGCCTAAGTACCCACAATTGTTCAACAATTGGTAATTCGTTGAATTTCGGGACGAAATTCTTTTGACGGGGGAATAATGTAACATCCGTGAATTTTGACTCGTTGACTTTACGTGTAATATGACTAACAATATAGGTTAATGAAACTATTTGGGTCGTTTCGTGAATTAAATGGCAATGTGTCGTATTCGGGTCAATAATGTGTTTTGATCGGTGCTTAAATGTGTAACGATTGTAAATTGACTAGAGAAGAGAAGCGGGTCGGCCCGTGGGTAGTCCATGACCCACCAGCCACCAATGACCCATCCTCCCCCCTTATCCTTCCTTTCCCCCTCTCATTTCTTACCTATCTATTTTCTTCCTCTTCTCTTTTCTCTCTAAGTAAAAAGCAAGACCAAACATCTCCTCTCTTCATTCCTCTAGCATCATTTGGCGTTTTGGAACTATATGTTTAAGATTTCGAGTGTTTAACGACTCACTAACCAAATTTGGCCAAATACCCCGTCTGTACATCTTGACTCTAGAAGTCGACAAACTCTTCATGTACGTTGTGCTTTATGACGTTAAGGTCTCTGGCAATAAAGTGAATAAAATCTGAATGCAACGGTTAATATGATTCTTAATCATGTAGTAGGGTTACTGATGCAAAAATATCTAACGGTAGGATTTTAGGGTTTCATGCAAATTGTCAACTCAAGCGTCCTTAGAGCTACTGTCTTAAGAATCTGGAAACTAACGTTGTCTCAGGTAATCTTGGGTCTCCCGAGGCCTTTCCGGATGACTTATCGGGCTTGTCCCATCTCGATAATTTAAAATTTCGTATATGCTTAACTTCCTAACATCGCGCGTGTGGTCAAAACCCTTATAGACTCCTGAGATGCGAATAAGCGTGTAGGGAAAGACGGGAGAGAGATTTGAAGGAAAACAAATTGTGATGGACTTCATTATGAAGTCGCCGAAGACAAGAAATGGATTGATGTGTGGTGGAGATCGCTAGAGTTGAGGCCTAAGTACCCACAATTGTTCAACAATTGGTAATTCGTTGAATTTCGGGACGAAATTCTTTTGACGGGGGAATAATGTAACATCCGTGAATTTTGACTCGTTGACTTTACGTGTAATATGACTAACAATATAGGTTAATGAAACTATTTGGGTCGTTTCGTGAATTAAATGGCAATGTGTCGTATTCGGGTCAATAATGTGTTTTGATCGGTGCTTAAATGTGTAACGATTGTAAATTGACTAGAGAAGAGAAGCGGGTCGGCCCGTGGGTAGTCCATGACCCACCAGCCACCAATGACCCATCCTCCCCCCTTATCCTTCCTTTCCCCCTCTCATTTCTTACCTATCTATTTTCTTCCTCTTCTCTTTTCTCTCTAAGTAAAAAGCAAGACCAAACATCTCCTCTCTTCATTCCTCTAGCATCATTTGGCGTTTTGGAACTAGTTTAACTCGAGAATCATCACCGTCTTCATCTCTTTGTCACCATATCGAAGAATCAAGTCATAGTGCTAGGTTTTTACCCCTTTTGACCTAAATTCGGATTGGAGCATTAGGAAGAGTTTTGGTAAGTCTAAATCATCCCATTTACTTCCTTTTATGCTTGTTTATATGTTTCTAGTTGATTTGGTGCTATTGCAAGTCTTGAATTGAGTCAAAAGGCGATTTAGTGTAATTAGGGTTTGGTTTAGGGTTGGGGCGATTCGGTATGATTTGATGTTAATGTTTCGCGTGCTCATCTATTATACGCGATTACTTTACCATTATGATTGAAATGATTTGATATTGTGATTAGGATAGTTGTATATACATGGAAGACGATGATACCTTTAATGAGTTGTAGATGTGGTGGGAAGGCTGCGGGTGACCCTATATATAAACATCTATGATTCCTTAAATGTAAAGTCGTATGAAATGTATGTGCATTGTAGTTTGATTGATTTGTGTTATGATGGTTTTGGTGATTGAATTTGTGGTTAGGTTCGTACTTGAGGTTTGGTTGATGTACTTCCAAGTGTCATACACTTGAGATCGCGCAATGTACGATGTACTACCAAGTTGTTAGACTTGAGAATATTGTGTTCGTAATGATTGTTGTTGTCATGGTACACTAGGGATGCGTTATCTGATGCCTAATTGTTGGACATACCTTTTATGCATTCGGACACGATTATGTGTGTAGTACATATCTTGATATAGACATCACTTGTGCTTATTTATCATACGCATTACTTATATTGTGTTTTGTTGTTGTCATGGTACACTAGGGATGCGTTATCTGATGCCTAATTGTTGGACATACCTTTTATGCATTCGGACACGATTATGTGTGTAGTACATATCTTGATATAGACATCACTTGTGCTTATTTATCATACGCATTACTTATATTGTGTTTTGTTGTGATTTGAGATTGAGACACCTAAAGGCTATTCTTATGTTTTGTTTTGCCTTTACTTATACTTGTTGTGATTTAGGATAGTAGTGTATACATAGAGGTCGGTTTTACTTTCAAAAGGTTTTAGATGTGGTGGGAAGGCTGCGGGTGACCCTATATATAAACATCTATGATTCCTTAAATGTAAAGTCGTATGAAATGTATGTGCATTGTAGTTTGATTGATTTGTGTTATGATGGTTTTGGTGATTGAATTTGTGGTTAGGTTCGTACTTGAGGTTTGGTTGATGTACTTCCAAGTGTCATACACTTGAGATCGCGCAATGTACGATGTACTACCAAGTTGTTAGACTTGAGAATATTGTGTTCGTAATGATTGTTGTTGTCATGGTACACTAGGGATGCGTTATCTGATGCCTAATTGTTGGACATACCTTTTATGCATTCGGACACGATTATGTGTGTAGTACATATCTTGATATAGACATCACTTGTGCTTATTTATCATACGCATTACTTTACCATTATGATTGAAATGATTTGATATTGTGATTAGGATAGTTGTATATACATGGAAGACGATGATACCTTTAATGAGTTGTAGATGTGGTGGGAAGGCTGCGGGTGACCCTATATATAAACATCTATGATTCCTTAAATGTAAAGTCGTATGAAATGTATGTGCATTGTAGTTTGATTGATTTGTGTTATGATGGTTTTGGTGATTGAATTTGTGGTTAGGTTCGTACTTGAGGTTTGGTTGATGTACTTCCAAGTATACTTACTTGATGAATGGTTCCATGTACTTCCAAGTGTCATACACTTGAGATCGCGCAATGTACGATGTACTACCAAGTTGTTAGACTTGAGAATATTGTGTTCGTAATGATTGTTGTTGTCATGGTACACTAGGGATGCGTTATCTGATGCCTAATTGTTGGACATACCTTTTATGCATTCGGACACGATTATGTGTGTAGTACATATCTTGATATAGACATCACTTGTGCTTATTTATCATACGCATTACTTATATTGTGTTTTGTTGTTGTCATGGTACACTAGGGATGCGTTATCTGATGCCTAATTGTTGGACATACCTTTTATGCATTCGGACACGATTATGTGTGTAGTACATATCTTGATATAGACATCACTTGTGCTTATTTATCATACGCATTACTTATATTGTGTTTTGTTGTGATTTGAGATTGAGACACCTAAAGGCTATTCTTATGTTTTGTTTTGCCTTTACTTATACTTGTTGTGATTAGGATAGTGGTGTATACATAGAGGTCGGTTTTACTTTCAAAAGGTTTTAGATGTGGTGGGAAGGCTGCGGGTGACCCTATATATAAACATCTATGATTCCTTAAATGTAAAGTCGTATGAAATGTATGTGCATTGTAGTTTGATTGATTTGTGTTATGATGGTTTTGGTGATTGAATTTGTGGTTAGGTTCGTACTTGAGGTTTGGTTGATGTACTTCCAAGTATACTTACTTGATGAATGGTTCCATGTACTTCCAAGTGTCATACACTTGAGATCGCGCAATGTACGATGTACTACCAAGTTGTTAGACTTGAGAATATTGTGTTCGTAATGATTGTTGTTGTCATGGTACACTAGGGATGCGTTATCTGATGCCTAATTGTTGGACATACCTTTTATGCATTCGGACACGATTATGTGTGTAGTACATATCTTGATATAGACATCACTTGTGCTTATTTATCATACGCATTACTTATATTGTGTTTTGTTGTGATTTGAGATTGAGACACCTAAAGGCTATTCTTATGTTTTGTTTTGCCTTTACTTATACTTGTTGTGATTTGAGATTGAGACACCTAAAGGCTATTCTTATGTTTTGTTTTGCCTTTACTTATACTTGTTGTGATTTAGGACAATGGTTCCTTGTGAACCATTCCTACGAACTCACCAACCTTGTGTTGACTATGCTTAGTACACTTTTCAGGTAACCAAGTTATTCCAAGGCAAGGAGTTTGATTGTTTGCTTGCTGTTGAACCCGGACTTGGACTTATATGGATCAAGGATCCATTTGCCTTCTTTTGCATTGTACTTAGGACCGTTAGCCATCTCTTAAATGTTCTTTTGCAAACCTTGATGGTGACTTGCTCCTTATGTATTTTGGTACTTGTTTATTTTAATGTATGGATTCACTGAATCCTTTGCTTGCATATAGTTCATGTTCTACATTAATTCCACCTTGTGCTATATGATTTCCGTAATATTTCGAGCCTTGGCTTGGGGTGTTACACAAGCTCTGGGTACCTGTTTGAACGTTTGTAATATAAAGTTTATAAGTAGTGTTTAAAATATGTAGTTATGATAATCTTTTGTAATGTTCAGACTAATGTTGGTGTAGTCAACGTTTACTAAATAAAATAAAATAAAAGTCTTGTGATCAAAATTGATAAAGTCGTATTAAAAATCAAATAAAAAGGGTTGGGTGTTTCAGGCTGGTATCAGAGCGATGATTTAAGAGATTTAGGTACCTTATATAGGATACGCCGGCCTAAATTTAGTTAGGGAGTTGTTTCGTTTGTTACGAGTTAGAGATTGTCTGTGCTTGGGAATTAAAGTACGTTCTATATTTTAGCTTTAAAGGATGTAGTATATAATCATTTTATTGCCTCTTCAGCATTATAATGATTATATGGTACATTGTTTAAAGTTAAGGTATTAGATTTCAACTTTGAGAGATGTAGTATATAATTTAATGGTGTCCGATCAAACACCATGATGATTATATGGTACATCGCTTAAAGTTAAGGTTAGGACGTATAAATAGGAACAACTACAGACTGAGGATTAATTTTGTGATATTTATATATAAGTATATATGCGATAAATTGTCAATGTATTAAATTGTGATTTTTTGAAATTTTAGATGGATATAACAAATGACGGTATTAGTCGTAGAGTAACTGGTGGCGCAAGTAATGAAGATGAGAGAAATGAACACGAAACCAATGAAACTTACACTGAAGAAAATGAAAATGCTAGGAGTAGAAACGATAATGGTGATATTGGCGAACAGATAGGTCGAGCCTTAGAAAATTTCGCTCCATTCTTCCTGACTAGAATCGAATAATCAATCGAGAAATCTGTTGGCGGAAGAGTGACTCGTTTGGTTGAATAAGAACTTAATCGTCGATTTCCTAAAACTACTGAAACTACTCCTATTGTCAATACCTATGTTCTTTCTCCTAAGTCGAAGGATGAATTCGAATATAAAAATTTCTCAGTTTGTAAGCCCCCTACTTTTAATGGCACACCTTATCCGATTGTTAGTTCCCGATGGTTATCAGAGATGGAGGGTGCATTTAGAACTAGTCGTTGTCCTCTAGAACTTTGTACTATTTATGGTAGTATGTTGCGTGATACTGCTAAGCGTTGGTGAGATAATTTGATAACCACAAGGGGTGAAGCTCGAATGCTAGAGGTGACTTGGAATGAATTCGGAGAAATGTTCCTAGAAAAGTTCGCTCCGGAAGCAGAGACTGCCCGTATTATAGAAGAATCCATGTTAAAAAGGCAAGATCAGATGAGCGTTAACGAGTTTCAGGCATGGGTTATTGATCGTGTACAATTCTGTCCAGAGTATGCAAATAGTGATAAGTTACTGAAAGAGCATGTGCATCGCCAGTTGCGTCCTAACATCCGTCAGTTCATTAACATCACGCAAGTTAAGTCTTTCGAGGAAGTGATTGACGCAGCTCGAGGCCGAGAGTTAGAAATTCACAGGTTAGAGGTGGAAGCAACACTCAAGCGTAAATTTGACACTACATCCTCATTTTCCCAAAACAAGAAACCCAAGTTCAGCTCTGGTGGTGGAGGAAGTAGTTCAAGTAACCAAACTGGTGGTCGTCTTATGGTCACATGCATGAATTGTCAAAAGAACGATTTGGGTGAATGCCGACTACCCAAAGTTTGTTTTAAATGTCGCCAGCCAAGGCACTTTAGTAAAGACTGCACAGTGCAACCTACAAGCAACATTACACTATGTTTTAAATGTCATCGCGTAGGCCATAAAAAGGTTGATTGTCCAGAACTGACTAAGCAGGAACGCATGGTGGAGAAAAGGAAGGAAGCTGAGAAAAAGATGGTTGCTCAAGGGCAGCCAAAAGGCAGAGCTTTTCAGATGACGGTTGAGCAAGCCCGAGAGGCACCCAATGTGACAGGTATCTTCCTTTGTAACAACATACCTGCTAAAATGCTATTTGATTCGGGTGCAAACCGTTCATTTGTGTCTTATAAGTTTGTTCCCCTAATTAAATTGCCTTGCTCAAAATTGGAAACTCCGTTGGAAGTAGAAGTAGCTGGTGATAGAAATACGATTGTGAATGATATTATTCTTAATTGTGCAATCAATATAAACTCACACAAGTTTAAAGCAGACTTGATTCCTATGGCTATGGGTGCATTTGATATAGTGACGATAAGGCTGTTTGTACATTTGCACGTGAGGAAAAGAGAATTAGTACCTGTTTGTATATTTGTCTAGGGGGTGTCAAGCTTACTTAGCACACGTTGTTGATTCTTTGAAGCAACCAACACCTCTTTCTGAAATTCCCGTAGTGAACGAATTTCCAGACGTATTCCCAGATGAGCTCCCATGTATTCCTCCTGATCGTCAGGTTGAGTTTCGTATTGAACTAGTCCCTGGAGCTACGCCAGTTGCAAAGGCTCCCTACCGTCTAGCTCCGACTGAAATGCAAGAATTGATGAGACAATTGCAAGAACTTCTCGACAAAGGATTCATTCGCCCGAGTACTTCTCCTTGGGCTGCTCCGGTATTATTTGTTAAGAAGAAAGATGGTAGTATGAGAATGTGTATCGACTACCGCGAACTTAACAAGATTACCATTAAGAATCGATATCCTTTGCCAAGAATCGACGATCTTTTTGATCAACTTCAAGGAGCTAGTTTCTTCTCTAAAATTGATTTACGCTCTGGCTATCATCAACTTAAGGTGCATGAAGATGACATACCGAAGACGGGTTTCCGTACTTGATATGGTCACTTTGAGTTCATAGTAATGTCGTTTGGACTCACGAATGCTCCAGTAGTGTTCATGGATCTCATGAATTGTGTCTGTCGCCCGATATTAGACAGATCGGTCATTGTTTTTATCGATGATATCTTGATTTATTCTAAGAGTAAGTCCGATAACGAGACAAATCTAGGTGAAGTCTTGGAAACATTGAGAAAAGAGAGACTTTATGCAAAGTTTTCTAAATGCGAATTTTGGTTGCGAGAAGTCCAATTTCTTGGACATGTCGTCAATAGTGAAGGGATCAAAGTCGACCCAACCAAAATTGAAGCACTAATGAATTGGGAACGTCCAAAGTCTCCATCCGAAATAAGAAGTTTTCTAGGTCTCGCCGGATATTATCAGCGTTTTATACAAGATTTTTCTAAAATCGCCTCTCCTCTAACCAAGTTAACTCAAAAGAACGTGAAATTTGATTGGAGTGACAAACAAGAAACAACGTTTCAAGTGCTTAAAGATAAATTAAGCAATGCTCCTATTCTCGTTCTGCCAGAAGGTGTGGAGGATATGGTAGTTTACTGTGACGCTTCACATAATGGGTTGGGTTGTGTGCTAATGCAGCGGGGAAAGGTGATCGCTTATGCGCCCCGTCAATTGAAAGAGCATGAAAAGAAGTACCCTACTCATTGTTTTGGTCAAAAATTACCTAAGATAATTTACGATAAAGACTTAGATTAATAATGTAACCAAACTTTCGTTCGTGAGGTTAAGGGCTTGTAAAATAGGTTTGAGATTCAAAGATGCGTTTAAAAAGAAAGATTTGAAGAACGATTATGTCGACTAAACTAAGAATAAAGGTGTCAGATGATAAAGATCAGAATGATAAGTATCGAAATGAAAGCAATAATGATAAATAATGCGAATCAGAGTAAAGAACTTATAAGTAATGCAATTAAAGTAAAGAGTAGAGAACAAGAACACCGAGATTTGTTATCGAGGAAAAGCCCTTAATCCTTTATGGATTGCCGGCATAAAAACCCCGGGATGAAGCAATCGTCCCTGCCTTTGTTCTCTTATTAATGTTTGTTAAATGTTTACAAATGGTGGAATTCGGTTGATCGATGTTTCTAAGTGTAAAGTAAACGAAAGCTGTGTGTGTGTATACAAGTGAGTAATGAGCAGAAAAATAAAACGAGATTGAATGCCTAAATCGATCAGCCTCCTTCGTTTATATAGACCTAGGATCTAACTGATTATGCGATATTGTAGGGATCTTCCTGGTCTTCAGTAACTGAACGTTGTGGAGGATCTTGCTCAGTCAAGTGACCGTTGAAGCTTTTCTCCTCATGTTGAAATCAACTTGAAGTCCGATTATCTTGGCAGACTAAGTCTTCTTTGCGTGTTGATGAGTTATACCATGTGCGAAATCCTTTTTATACCGTTAGAGTTATTTTGCTTAGCCCTGTATTGAATATTCCAGTACCTGTATGCTTATCTCACGTGGAAACAACAACAATACTTGAAGTATATCGTTAGCAAATTAGTAATAAGTAATCAGAATATTCTACTATGTCAAGATCCTGGGACGTCAAGATCTTGGACCTTCAGGATATTGACACCTGAAATTTCACCCATAACAATTGTCCCCAAAGTTATTTAAATAAAATCTATTTTGTTAAAATAACTTTGAATCTTCTAGAAAAAACTTTGGCCGGAGTCAATTAGTAAATTTTGAAACTGCCTTTGTTTGAACTCGAAAATCAATAGTGTTATTAAGGGTAAAAATGACTGATCAATTAAATGATATCATGTGTCAGTTAATTATTATACTTGACTTAATATCTCAAATGAAATTAACAACAAAGAATAAGATACGTGCACCTTTTTCCTCCAGAGTTTATCAATTAAAGATTCTGTAGAACAATCAAAGCTTCCGTATCCTATCTTTAAGGCCCAGGACCCTTATAGAGGAAGATATCAAGTAATATTCAACAGATACATATTCATAGATAATTATTGATTTTAAATTTTTACCAATCTTCCGGAATACTCTAAAAAGTAAGTGGTCAGTTATAGTACACGTATCAAATATATTTACTGCGGCTTATATATATTTAAGTTAAAGTTTATTTCTCTTTCTTAATCATTCACTTTCACCGTTTTCATCGCCTCATATTTTCTCTCAAGGTAACTTCTCCCTTTTCTTATTTTCTTTTAATAATGTCTATCGATTCTTCCTCTGTCGTAGCAATTAGTGACTTCATTGAAACAAATGTTATGGATAGCGATGTTTTTAGTGACATTAAGGAATCAGATCTTGAGCATGTTAAACAGTATTTCCCCAATGGTGCAATTTTTAGGGCTCCAGATCCTAAGTTAAAAATCGATTTAGCTTCAGATGTTTGGATAGGGTTTCCCGAGTACCCTTTTAGGTATTTAAAATTAAGTTTCCCTTTTCCGAACTTTATTACCCAGTTTTTCAAATCAACAATGATTTCTTATGGTCAAGTTAGCCCTATGCTTTGGAGGATTTTATTCGTGCTGAACGAGTTAATAACTAGTAAAAAGTTAGAACTTAGGGTTCCAGACTTGAGCATAGTTTACACTTTGACAACCTTTGGTTCGGGATTTTACATTCTCAAAGTAAAAGATAAGAATAAACGTTTGATTGGCGAAGTAACTCAGAATGATGACCGCTGGAAATCCAGATTCTTTTTTGTTAAAAGAGATTCGCTTCCTGTAAGCAGTTATCTTCCTCCTTCTTGGGTGGCTGGAGGTAAGATTATTGGGTATTTCTATTTAAGTTATCTATTTGTATTTTAGTTTTGTGAGTATAAAATATTTTTCTTCTTCCTGTAGCAAAACTGAAGGCTTCGAAGGACAAAGCTGCTCAAAAAAGAATTGATAAATTCTTTGAATTGGATAGCAAAGAAAGGAACTTTGGACGATACGCTCCTAAGCCAATATCTTCAAACAGAACCAGTGACGATACTATGGAAGACAACACCGCACAGTCTGCTCCAAAGAAGAGTTTTCTAACAGATGATCTCTGTGATGAAGGACTTTTTGATATGAATGAGACTCCGAAGCGTCGCTCAACTATATCTAACACTCATATCAGCAAAAAACTCAAGACTGAAGTAGGTTCAAAGACTGAAGCAAAGGTTAAAACAGATTCTGCGGCAAAATCTGACGGGAAGGTAATTGATTTGACCGGAAAGAAGACTGCTACGCTCAAGATTCAAGGCCCTATGGATTTGGAAACGGTTCAGGCGCAGTTTAAGGAGGTATTTTCACAACTTCTTCTTTTTAGCATTAGTGTTTATGTTTCTCTGATTAAAATTTTCGTTTGTTCATTGTTAGGCTCTTAAATTGGCTACTATCAGTAGCGAATGTGTTTGGAAATTCATGGGAGAAAAAGCAAATGAATGCACTGTTTTGAAACAACAACTCGATAATAGGGACAAAGTGATCAAGGGTTTGGAACAAGACTTTGCCAAGATTAAGAGTGAACTTGCCAAGACGGCTAAGAAACTTGAAAGTCAGACGACTGAACTTAAAAGACAGGCAACCGAATTCGAAGTAAAGATGAAAATAAGGTCAGAAACAATTACTAAGAATGCCAGAATGAGCACACAAAGGTCAATTGCAGGTGTGAAAGTTCAGATGGCTCTTGAAGCCCAGGCGGCTGGTATGGTTCTTCCTGATGAATGGGATTTGAAGAAGTGGGATGACGAGTATGTGAGTTTGGGAGGCCAGTCAAAGTTGATGAAACAGGCGGAGGAACCAATTGATGAGACAGCAGTGGACAATACATTTGATGCTATAGTCAAAACAGGTCAGGCAGCAGCTCAGGAGGTGAATGCAGAAGGCGTAGTGCAGGAGGAGAATGAAATGCAGGGAAATGTTGCAGCAGCTTAATGACTTCAATCGTTTAATTTGGCTAGCTGTAATCATATTAATATTTTTATTACGTTATTCGGGTTGTGGTTTGTATCTTAAACAATTTCTCTGGGGCGTGGTGGATCTGGAACGATCAACCATGGTGGTGTATTCTTAATATTTCTGAACTTTATTTAGGATTATGCTTGTTAGGGTAGTTGTCCCAGTGCTTCTGAGCACAATTTTAAATTTCAAAAAGCAAGTATTTCGGATATTTGTTATCTTAGCTTATTGTTGGTTTTGTTATTGTCGTCTTTATTTGCAGGTGAAGCGGGTCATCTTGCAGGTATTAAGAATTATTTTCCATTCTCTTTTAATCATATTCTTATTAAAACTTTTACGTAAAATAGTAGTCTTTGTCTAATAACCATTATGTTATTAAAATACACACACACACACACACACACACACACACACACACACACACACACACATATATATATATATATATATATATATATTTTTTTTTTTAAAACAAGAATAGTAATATCATACGTCAGTTGCTGGACGGCTTTCTAATCATAAAAACAGTAGGATATCAAATCGTAATAAAGAGAAGGCTGAATACATGCACCTTGCATTTAAGACCTCAATTGTAGACTATGGTTTCTAGCTTCCAGCCTCTTTATTAGCCGCCAGTCTCCTCTTTTCTTTATCCACTTGACAACATATTTGTTTCCCTAAATTATTAAACACCAACAAAATTTGATATAAAATTGTGAGGGAATGAGTTTTAGGAATGGGGATCCTAAAACCCATTGATATTGTGTGGGAATGAGTTTTAGGAATGGGGATCCTAAAACCCATGGATGTTGGAGATTGAAGATATTGATCTTCAAATCGTTATATAAATAGTGGGCTCTTAAGATCTAGGGGGTGTCCCCAGTCTCTCGAGTATATTGGGTGGCGTGGTTAGCCAATTTCGGGAGATGGCGTGGTTAGCCAATTCGGGAGATCGATGGTAACATCGACAACCAACAGAATTAATTTCAACGATCTTGGAATTTAACCCTTCAGCCGTGAAATTAATTAACGTATGACACGGGCGAATTTATGAGAAGGTGAAAACCTTCAACCAAAAGTTGGCGTGAAAGCCAAAAGGTGAAGACCTTGTTCCACGTTGTAATGCATGCACTTGCCGAATGATAATTGATGCATTTTTACCTGTCTAAGACAATCTCAATACTTTAGATCAGAGTTTCTTGATGAATCAATACCTTGCGTTTGCGCTCCCTCTTTGTTGGATGTTTCTTGTATAATCCCTGGTTCATGACTTACCTGTTGTCGCTTTAAGTCTTCAATCCCCAATCTTTCTATAGCGTGAGGATCCAATTCTTTAGATTTCTCTAAAATTGCCTGGAGTTTAAGAATATCCAAAAATCTTAATTGCAGTATTTTTAGATCCCTCATGATTTCTGAACTTCTTCTTTCCAAATCTGTTTCAACTCGACTAATGATTGAAAACAAATTTTCATTAGCATATGAGAAAGGATAAGAATTTTTGAGTTTTCTCCTTACACCAAATGTCCCTGTGTTTTTGTTTTTGAATAATTTTTTGTAAGTCCCCTGGTACGGATCGTCAATAGCTTGATCCAGTTATCTTGAGGTGCAGAATCCCTCACAATAACTTGGTGATCAACAAGAAAGCCCCTAGATCATCTACGGCCTCGCAGATCTTCTTCGGGCTAGCGGAACAGCCTTTGACGACTTTAACCTGCAATACCTGCTTGATAATTCGACAAATGTTCAACCCTAAACTCTGTTAGGGTTCGGTTTATATAGGTAACACCCGACATGGGCTTCAGCATGTTAGCCTCGTAAACCCAGCCCAGCCCGTCACTTTTACGAGGTCGTAACTGTGATTGGCCTCGTATTTGTCCCTGCAAATACGGGGTCGCATTACATCTGTATGAATTGCGAGCTCGCAATTCATACTTAGCAGATTTACTATACATTCAATACTTAAACTTAATCTAGTATTCTATGCATAATACTAAGTTCATTAATGACAATCACATTACAAAGACATATAACAATGTAAGCCCAAACAATCTAGACTGCTATTGACATAGACGTGCACTTACAGACTCCCCCTTGGCAATAGCTTCTAGATGTTAACATACTTATGTCTTCGTCTTGTCTTTGTCATCAATCTACTTTCTCTGCTTTTTCTTCTTGCTCCTGCTCTGCTCCTTCTCAGTCTCAGTCTCAGTCTCGAAATCAGAATCTGACTCTGACTCTGAAGGAGTATGAGTTAACCCTAACCGTTCTTTCTCTTGATCCCTCAAAGATCCTGGATCATAATAATAATCCGCCATCTCTGCCCTAGCTCTCATATGAGCTTGTGGATCATATCCCAATCTCTTCTCTTTTTTTTTTTTTTTTTTTTTTTTTTTTTTTTTTTTTTTTTTTTTTTTTTTTTTTTTTTTTTTTTTTTTTTTTTTTTTTTTTTTTTTTTTTTTTTTTTTTTTTTTTTTTTTTTTTTTTTTTTTTTTTTTTTTTTTTTTTTTTTTTTTTTTTTTTTTTTTTTTTTTTTTTTTTTTTTTTTTTTTTTTTTTTTTTTTTTTTTTTTTTTTTTTTTTTTTTTTTTTTTTTTTTTTTTTTTTTTTTTTTTTTTTTTTTTTTTTTTTTTTTTTTTTTTTTTTTTTTTTTTTTTTTTTTTTTTTTTTTTTTTTTTTTTTTTTTTTTTTTTTTTTTTTTTTTTTTTTTTTTTTTTTTTTTTTTTTTTTTTTTTTTTTTTTTTTTTTTTTTTTTTTTTTTTTTTTTTTTTTTTTTTTTTTTTTTTTTTTTTTTTTTTTTTTTTTTTTTTTTTTTTTTTTTTTTTTTTTTTTTTTTTTTTTTTTTTTTTTTTTTTTTTTTTTTTTTTTTTTTTTTTTTTTTTTTTTTTTTTTTTTTTTTTTTTTTTTTTTTTTTTTTTTTTTTTTTTTTTTTTTTTTTTTTTTTTTTTTTTTTTTTTTTTTTTTTTTTTTTTTTTTTTTTTTTTTTGTGTGTTCTTGGTGTTTGTGTGTGTTTTGAGAGAGAATCAAAGGTAACTGTGTAAAATGTTATCAAAGGTTCTGAAAAGTTATGACTAGTTATTATCTCTAAGGTGTGAGAGGGCTATTTATAGTCTAATTACATAATTATGCTTATTGTCACAATTAGCCCCTCAACCTTAGTGATCATTTATCTATGACTTAATAACAAGAAATTCTTCTAATCTAGATTACAATTTATCACTATTTTTGGATTTCTAACATTCTCCCCCTTAGTGATATATTGTAATGAATGAAGTACGTGTTATATTGTCTTGTAGGTATGAATTTGATGAGCCCGGTGGTGAAGACAATTGGGGTGTTGAAACAAGTCTTCAAAGCTTTCTCTTTTGTCTTTGGAGAACTTGATTCAGTCTTGGTCTTGGTCTTGAACTTCTTGAAGTTAAATCATGTGAGGATTCTCAATGTTCTTTTAGAACAGAGAATAATGAAGTCGAACAAATGTGTGTGACTTGAATCATCGAAGAATTGTTGAATCATGAATCAGAGTTGTCCTTTGAAATGCGGAAGGTATGAATCTGGGTTTCGAATGTATCAATCTTCGATTCTTCAGTTTTAATTCTCGAATGAATTTCATCTTCTTTGAATAAAGTTTCATGAATATGAACTCTCCCCCTTGATGTATGCATTGGAGTTTCTTGAACAAAATGTTGTTGTATGACTTGAAGATCTTTGAATGAAGTGTATTTGATGAAGACTCTGTTAAAGCTTTTACCTTTTTGACTTGAATCTTCTAATCAACTTTTGATCCTTTTTGAAGCTTTGATCTTTGGCATATCAATTCGAACACTTTGGAGAGTAAGCAATTGAATGAGATTTGGATGAAATTCTTACTAAGTAATCATGCTCCCCCTCAATCCATGATTATAAACATTTTGGAGCATCTTTGAACTTTTGAAGCATCTTTGAGTGAAAATCTTTTCATCTTCGGTTTCATTCTTATCTTTGACGTCAATTCAGATTCACCCTTTTTAAAATCAAGATTTCAATCACCTAAAGTCTAGTGAAAATCTGAAACTATAGTCACATCATGAATAATTTTCTCCCCCTATACACAAACTTTGATAAGCCTAAACCCAATTAAAACAACCAAACATAAACTTTTCTTCTTGTTTCCTTATCAATTAGTGAATCAATCATAATATTTTCTCCTCCTCATAATGACATTATTGGGAACCAATGTCATTATGTACACATTTGATTGATTAAATATCAAAAGAGACCATAAAGAAATTGCAACCATCAAAACATCAACCCAAACCATTAGCCCAACCCAAGAAATCCTAGGGGTGACTAAAATGTAGGATCGAAGTTGTTGGTACAAACGTTATATAATGGTGTTGGTGTTTTCTGTGTTTGTGTGAAGAGAAATAAAACCGGATAAGAATGATCCGTTAGCATGTTCAAAAATCGAAGGGATTAATGAAATGACCGATTGAAATGTATAACATTTTTCGGATTTCCTATGTATCATTGAGATATGCACAAAACAATTCTCTAACATAGTTCAGTCTGCGGCTTTGCAACCACGAGATTGCTTCAAAGAATATAAATTATGGTTAACACTACCGAAGCATTTGATAACCACAATTTTATCCTTAAAGACTTTTTAGGGAAAAACAAGGTCACTTAGACTTCTTGTTAACTCAATAATCACATAAATGTAATCATGAGACCTACGTTCAACGTTGGAAAAGATGTTAGCATTGGTAGGATTTCCATTCGATCATCGTGGAATATCAATTAAGATATCACTACAAATGTTCCGGCTATATCACAAAGATAAGCAAGTATATCACAAAGATATGACTCGAATGTGTTCTAATACAAATGAATGATGATCAAATTCAATGACATCGTGGAATATCAATTAAGATATCACTACAAATGTTCCGGCTATATCACAAAGATAAGCAAGTATATCACAAAGATATGACTCGAATGTGTTCTAATACAAATGAATGATGATCAAATTAATGACCAAACAAGATAGCTCTAGACACATTGTGATCAAAATGAAGTCGGGGACTGGAGCAGAATGTCTCCCTTTTTCAATATCAACATCTTCCAAATGAAGAGTCAATAGAAATGTGGAAATCTCCGTGAGAAGTGAAACAAGTATTTGTTAAGAAACACTTGAGTGGTTAGGAAAAGATGTGCATTGCTTCACTGGGTCCATGAAGACTTTTTCAATATCGAGAAATCAACAAATGAAATCCGATAGGGACGTGTTTACCCGGCTTTTTGAGAAGTTTAGGGAGGGCTTTTGTTTCTTTTAGCCCTTTCTCACATCATATCACTTTACCCCTCACTTTTCAACTTTACTCTCTCCATCCTATTTGCACGAAAACAACATCACTCAAAATACCCTCACTATCTAATGAAAGAAGTGAATACTCTGGGGTTAGAATTCATCGGCAATGATGAAATTCATGGAGTAAATTTTGAGAAATACTTATCACTCATGTGCAAACTAATCACCGAACTCCATTTGATCAAAAATCATTGGAAAAACATCAAATGTTTGGAAAAAAATTTGGCACACATTTGAAGTGTTGAATGTGTTTGAAATCACAAACTCCTCCTTAATCTATGCAAGAATAGATAAAAAATTTCCATAGAAAGGTGGAGCAAAAATGGTTTTTGTGAGATCAAACATTTGAGAGTCTATTGTGAACAAGATCTTTATTTGAAAATCATAAAGTTTTGCTTCAACAACAATGTTAAGAGTAAGACAGCTAGGGAGTACACAAAGGCGTTCAATCATGTTATCTTATATCAATTTATATGTATAATAACAAACATTCTATCAATAAATATATCATTTAAGAACGGGTTGCATACATAGTATATGCAAGCCATTGAAAAAAATCTTTTTGTTTATTTTTGAAAATATGCATTTTGTATTTTGGTTTTCTGGAATGTGTCAAGAATTCCTTCAAAAAGAGTTAAGGTTTAAGATTTAACATACCTAGCTTGGAGATAAGAAAGTTAAACCTCTTTTCATCCAATGGTTTTGTGAACAAATCTGCAAGTTGAAAGTCAGTACCCACAAAATAGAGCTCGATGTCACCTTTCTCAATATGATCTTTGAGAAAATGATATCTAACATCAATATGCTTTGAGCGAGAGTGGTTTACTGAGTTGACTGCAATGGCAATGACACTCTGAGAATCACAATAGATAGGGATATGATCATATTTCAGACCATAATCAGTTAGTTGTGTCTTCATCCATAAAACTTGAGCACAACAACTAGCCGCAGCCACATATTCAGCTTCAGCCGTTGACAGTGATACACAATTCTGTTTCTTGGAAGACCAACTCACAATTTTATCGCCTAAAAATTGTAGAGTACCGGAAGTGCTCTTGCGATCAAGTTTACAACCAGCATGATCTGCATCTGAATATGCAGTTAGATTGAATCCAGTATCCCTTGGATACCAGAGACCTAAATCGGGTGTACCCTTCAGATAACGAAAGATTCGTTTCACAGCTTGATAATGTAAATCAGTTGGAGCAGCTTGATATCTAGCACACATACATGTTGCAAACATTATATCTGGTCGAGAGATGCTGTTAGGTATAACAACGAACCAATCATACTTCGATATCTCTTTTGGTCAAATGGTTTCCCATTTGTGTCAGCATTTATGTTTGTTCGAGCAGCCATTGGGGTAGATATTGAAGAGCATGAAGTCATATCAAACTTTTTCAACATGTCATTTATGTATTTACCTTGTGATATAAAAATACCAGTTGTAATTGTTTGATTTGAAGACCCAAAAAGTAGTTCTTGAACATTCACTTGAGAAGAATTATCCTGAGAGGATGGTGGAGAAGTATCAGTAGAAGAGGATTCTTGCTCTGAAGAACTTGATGATGATTCATGAATGATGTCAGGAACTGGATCATTGTTATGAAGAGGTTCATTGTTTGGAATTGGTTCAACGATGACCTGAGGTTCTTGATCATGAATCGGTTTTGAATTATAGAATTCTTCAAAAAGAATATCTAATTCATTACTTGTTGGAGTTGGAAACTTCTTGAATTTAGAAGCTAAGGTAGAATTCCTTGTAGGAGTACTTGGATCATCAATTGTTGGTAGCAAACTTTCTTGCTCAAAAATCATGCCTGACATCTCATCAAACCAAACATTCATTGTTTCTTGAATTGTGTTTGTTCGGCGATTGTAGATTCGATAGGCAATTGATGTTTTGGAATAACCAACAAAATATCCTTCATCACCTTTCTTCTCGAACTTTCCAAGATTCTCCCGATCATTCAAAGTATAACAAACACACCCAAATATATGAAAGTAGTTGATGTTGGGTTTACGTTTGTTAATAACCTCATAAGGAGTCTTTTCGAAGCGCTGATTGATAATGGACCGATTCTGAGTGTGACATGCAGTGTCAACAGCTTCAGCCCACATATTGGATGGCAATTTGGAATAAGCAAGCATTGTCCTTGCTGCTTCCACCAGCGATCGATTTCTCCTTTCAACAACACCGTTTTGTTGTGGGGTGCGAACTGCTGAGAATTGATGAGTTATACCTTTGGATTTGCAGAATTCATCAAAAACAGCATTCTTGAACTCAGTTCCGTTATCCGAACGGATGTAACGAACTGGAAGTTGAAGATTTACTTGAGTATTAGTGATGAAATCTATCAACATTTGAGTTGTTTCATCTTTGGATGCAAGGAACTTGACCCAAGTATATCTTGAATAATCATCAACAATAACCTTCTGGTTGATCAACGTAAACTTCTTCTTTGAGGTCACCATTCAAGAAAGCAGTCTTCACATCCATTTGAAACACAGTAAAGTTTCGGAATGCGGCATAAGCTAAAAATATTCGAATGGCCTCCATTCTTGCTACTGGAGCAAAAGTTTCGTCGAAATCAACACCAGGTTGTTGGCAATAACCCTTTGCAACGAGTCGAGCTTTGTTCCTAACTACCACTCCATTCTCATCCTTTTTGTTCTTGAATATCCACTTTGTACCGATGGGATCAGCTTTTCTAGGATTTGTAACTAACCTCCATACCTTCAGTCTTTCAAATTGAGCGAGTTCATCTTGCATTGCCTTAACCCACTCTGGATCACGAAGAGCTTCAGATACCGTTTTGGGTTCGATATTGCTAAGAGAAAGTGCAACAAGACACTCATTTACTGAGGTACGAGTAGTTACTCCTGCTTGTAGATCTCCAATTATTTGATCAGTAGGATGGTCTTTCTACATACGTGTCCACTTGTGAGCATGAGGAAGAGGATCTTGTTGTTGAAGATCAACATCACCATCATGAAAACTTGAGTTTTGTTGAAGATCAACATCACCATCATTAAAACTTGAGTTTTGTTGAAAGATGGAGTCATAACTTGGTATAACTCTTTCCTCATAAGCTGGATGATCAAAATTAAGTGGTACATACACATTTGGAGTGTTTAATGGATTTGTTGTCTGAGTTAATCGAGAAGGTTGTTCTTGAACATTCACTTGAGAAGAATTATCCTGAGAGGATGGTGGAGAAGTATCAGTAGAAGAGGATTCTTGCTCTGAAGAACTTGATGATGATTCATGAATGATGTCAGGAACTGGATCATTGTTATGAAGAGGTTCATTGTTTGGAATTGGTTCAACGATGACCTGAGGTTCTTGATCATGAATCGGTTTTGAATTATAGAATTCTTCAAAAAGAATATCTAATTCATTACTTGTTGGAGTTGGAAACTTCTTGAATTTAGAAGCTAAGGTAGAATTCCTTGTAGGAGTACTTGGATCATCAATTGTTGGTAGCAAACTTTCTTGCTCAAAAATCATGCCTGACATCTCATCAAACCAAACATTCATTGTTTCTTGAATTGTGTTTGTTCGGCGATTGTAGATTCGATAGGCAATTGATGTTTTGGAATAACCAACAAAATATCCTTCATCACCTTTCTTCTCGAACTTTCCAAGATTCTCCCGATCATTCAAAGTATAACAAACACACCCAAATATATGAAAGTAGTTGATGTTGGGTTTACGTTTGTTAATAACCTCATAAGGAGTCTTTTCGAAGCGCTGATTGATAATGGACCGATTCTGAGTGTGACATGCAGTGTCAACAGCTTCAGCCCACATATTGGATGGCAATTTGGAATAAGCAAGCATTGTCCTTGCTGCTTCCACCAGCGATCGATTTCTCCTTTCAACAACACCGTTTTGTTGTGGGGTGCGAACTGCTGAGAATTGATGAGTTATACCTTTGGATTTGCAGAATTCATCAAAAACAGCATTCTTGAACTCAGTTCCGTTATCCGAACGGATGTAACGAACTGGAAGTTGAAGATTTACTTGAGTATTAGTGATGAAATCTATCAACATTTGAGTTGTTTCATCTTTGGATGCAAGGAACTTGACCCAAGTATATCTTGAATAATCATCAACAATAACCAAGATGTATTTCTTCCCATTTCGGCTTTGTACTTTCATCGGCCCACAAAGATCCATGTGAAGCAAATGAAGAGGTGCTAAAGAATTTGGAGATTTCTTCGGTTTATGAGAAGCTCTCTTAATCTTCCCTACAGCACAAGAAGGACAAACATGCTCACTTTCATACTTATAGTCAGGTAAGCCTTTAACAAGATGCTTGTTGACCAAAGTATTGATGGTTTGAAAATTCAGATGAGAAAGCCTTCTATGCCATAACCAAGAATTCTTTGAAGCAGCCTTTGAAATGAGACAAATATTATCGGTTGGTTGGTTATCATCGAGATTGACGGTAAAAAGATTATCATCACAGTCACCACAAAGAATATCAACTCCATCTAGAGTTTAGACTTTGCAAAGAGATTTTCGAAACAGAACTTGAAGATTGTTATCACAGAATTGTCCAACACTGAACAAGTTGTGACTTAATCCTTCAACATAGTGAACTTTCTTGATGATAATTCCATTTCTTTCAATGTCTCCATAACCTAAGATAGGAGCGAAATTATTGTTTCCAAAGCGAACAGTTCCCATGAATCTTTCAACAAAATTCTTGAGCAAAGATTTATTTCCAGTCATGTGCTTCGAACACCCGGAATCGAGTATCCAAACACAGATGGTTATTTCCTGCAATCAAAGAAATTTAACCGTTTTTAGGTACCCACTTGAAGACGGGTCCTTTAAGGTTAGTTAAAACAGGCAGGGTATATAACTTAGGATATGCATTCAAACATGTTTTCGAATCAACATAATCATTAACAAGCACATTATCAAAAAACACATTTGAATAAAACGTACGAACATTCACATCAGAATTAAAAGTAACATGTCTACAAGCATTCATATCAACCACACGAGAATTAAAATTGTTTACAAGCTCACAAGGCTTTGCCTTGGCACATTCAACATTATTTAACAAAGATGAATTGTTTTGATTTACAGTAACACCTTTCCTCCTATTGATAGACTTTCTCCTCCTTCTATTCTTCTTTTTCTCAACATTCTTTAGATTACTAGTGATCTTAGGTACTAAAGTATTAGCAACCCATCTAGCACCACTAGTTAAGCTCTTTCCACCTGTTGAATTGAAATTAAGAAGATTAGAACTAGGAGTTTTAATCACTTTCATCTTTTTGGAATCTTTTGGAGGTGAGGAAACTTCTTGCTTCTTTGGTTTATCATGAGAAAACCACCCATATCTATCCCTATATCTAGTTGAACCATTTGATGTATCTTTAGTTAGCGAAACTGAGCTAGACTTAGACACTTTAGGTATAGACCTAGATTGAGAGCTAGATTGAGAAGCATTAGGATAGTCTTTTGGAAGTTTCACTTTGGTTTCTGAGCTAGACTTAGACACCTTAGGTATAGAGCTAGATTGAGAGCTAGATTGAGAAGCATTAGGATAGTCTTTTGGAAGTTTCACTTTGGTGTACTTTGTCCTGAGTTGGGTTTCAGCTTGTTCCTTTTTGACATGTTTTACTGGGGTAGCAACAAAGGTTTCTAACTTAATGGTCTTTGGTTCAGTCTTGACGAGTTTGGTCCTAACTCGTTTCTTTGAGTAATATGAAGTTGGAGCTTTGGACAATGGTTTTTGAGATTCCACTTTTGTTTCCACTTTGATTTTGGTAGATTCAATCTTTTTCTCAGTTTCTGAATTAAAAAACATATTCTCCCTCCATGAATTTATCAAAATCATCCTTTGTAAAATCTTTAGAGAAAGAAAATTTCAATGGAGATTGATTAGTTTCAAATTCATTTGAAAGTTTTGAAATGAGACAAATATTATCGGTTGGTTGGTTATCATCGAGATTGACGGTAAAAAGATTATCATCACAGTCACCACAAAGAATATCAACTCCATCTAGAGTTTGGACTTTGCAAAGAGATTTTCGAAACAGAACTTGAAGATTGTTATCACAGAATTGTCCAACACTGAACAAGTTGTGACTTAATCCTTCAACATAGTGAACTTTCTTGATGATAATTCCATTTCTTTCAATGTCTCCATAACCTAAGATAGGAGCGAAATTATTGTTTCCAAAGCGAACAGTTCCCATGAATCTTTCAACAAAATTCTTGAGCAAAGATTTATTTCCAGTCATGTGCTTCGAACACCCGGAATCGAGTATCCAAACACAGATGGTTATTTCCTGCAATCAAAGAAATTTAACCGTTTTTAGGTACCCACTTGAAGACGGGTCCTTTAAGGTTAGTTAAAACAGGCAGGGTATATAACTTAGGATATGCATTCAAACATGTTTTCGAATCAACATAATCATTAACAAGCACATTATCAAAAAACACATTTGAATAAAACGTACGAACATTCACATCAGAATTAAAAGTAACATGTCTACAAGCATTCATATCAACCACACGAGAATTAAAATTGTTTACAAGCTCACAAGGCTTTGCCTTGGCACATTCAACATTATTTAACAAAGATGAATTGTTTTGATTTACAGTAACACCTTTCCTCCTATTGATAGACTTTCTCCTCCTTCTATTCTTCTTTTTCTCAACATTCTTTAGATTACTAGTGATCTTAGGTACTAAAGTATTAGCAACCCATCTAGCACCACTAGTTAAGCTCTTTCCACCTGTTGAATTGAAATTAAGAAGATTAGAACTAGGAGTTTTAATCACTTTCATCTTTTTGGAATCTTTTGGAGGTGAGGAAACTTCTTGCTTCTTTGGTTTATCATGAGAAAACCACCCATATCTATCCCTATATCTAGTTGAACCATTTGATGTATCTTTAGTTAGCGAAACTGAGCTAGACTTAGACACTTTAGGTATAGACCTAGATTGAGAGCTAGATTGAGAAGCATTAGGATAGTCTTTTGGAAGTTTCACTTTGGTGTACTTTGTCCTGAGTTGGGTTTCAGCTTGTTCCTTTTTGACATGTTTTACTGGGGTAGCAACAAAGGTTTCTAACTTAATGGTCTTTGGTTCAGTCTTGACGAGTTTGGTCCTAACTCGTTTCTTTGAGTAATATGAAGTTGGAGCTTTGGACAATGGTTTTTGAGATTCCACTTTTGTTTCCACTTTGATTTTGGTAGATTCAATCTTTTTCTCAGTTTCTGAATTAAAAACATATTCTCCCTCCATGAATTTATCAAAATCATCCTTTGTAAAATCTTTAGAGAAAGAAAATTTCAATGGAGATTGATTAGTTTCAAATTCATTTGAAAGTTTTGAAAAATCAGGAATCTTTGTGTCCAACTTCACATTATGGGTAGTCTCAGAAATTAGGTCAACTTGAACTGACACATCTTTGATCTCACAAGAAAATGGAGTAGAAGTATCAACACCTATACTAGCACTAGGCTTAGGGTGAACAACTAACTCATCAACAGTGTTGCATGTGAAAAACCTATAGAAGTACCATATCAAAACTAAACTATGTGCAAGTTCTTCATTAGATAAATCAGATTGCACATAATCATCAGCTATGAATGTAGCAGTATTTTGACAAGTACATTCAAGAAAATCAGTCAAGGTCTGAGTAGAGGTATTGGTAGATGAATCACAAGTAGTTTGGGTAGAATTGTCTACTAAAGCAGTTTGGTCTGTTTGAGTAGAAGCAATCTCACAAACTTTCTTAGTATCAACAACAATGTATTTATCCTCTGAATTCGGACTTTGAGACTTGAGATGATCAATAACTTTTTGTTGAGATTCTACCTTTTGTTGTAAACCTTCTATTTGTTTTTCCAAAAATGTGGTTGGAAAATACATTTTAGTTGGTTTAGGTGGAGTACAGACTGATTCTTGGTTTTGAAAATTTGATTTAATTTCTTCCAATTTGAAAATTGAAGACTCTTTTGTTTTGTATGAATCATTTATTGCATCATAATTAACCAAAAATTCTTGTTTTGGTATTCTCTCAACTTCATCAGTCTCAAATTCGTCATCCAATGGACGAATAAATTGTTGTATCATACCAAGTCGCAGAAATTTTTCATCATACAAGGGTTCAATTTCCTCTTTGGCTTTTTGCAATGGTGTGATATTCTCAAATCCCAACCCTAGAAGAAATT
Organism: Erigeron breviscapus; assembly: GCA_034093135.1. Classification (NCBI taxonomy): domain Eukaryota; kingdom Viridiplantae; phylum Streptophyta; class Magnoliopsida; order Asterales; family Asteraceae; genus Erigeron; species Erigeron breviscapus. The sequence goes on from CM067172.1 coordinate 88,922,966, forward strand.
CTGTTTTGTCAATTTTTGACTTGTTGAAATAGGCAGTGAAATTCAAGAGAGGATTTTGTTCAACTTTATATAACTTTTCTTGATAGAAAAGTATATTCTTTTTAAATTCCTCAATTTGTTTTCAAGATTCTCAATCTCAATGCCTTTTAGAAAACAATTATGATTTAAATCAGAAATCTTCCTTTCGAATTCAACATTGTTTGGTTTAGCTTCTTGTAGTTTTTTATTAAGAATATCAACATCCATTTGTCTTGCATTTGCCCGAAGCCATTCATTGGTCTTTTGAATTTCAAGATCTTGATTGGTCTTTTCAAGATCTTGAATGGTCTTTTCTAGATTTTGACATTTTTGTAATAACTTAAAATCAGGAGAGACATTCAACTCACATTCTTTAACCAACATCTTATCTTTGTAAGCTTGAAAATCTTGTTTAATAGCATCATGTTCAAAAAGTAATTTTGAATGTTCTTCAAGAAGTTTTGAAAATTCACTTTTAGAAAACGAAATGCTATTTTTCAACTTTTTGTTTTTGTTGGCTAAAGAATTGATATGAGTTGTTAAATCTGATAAAGCTAATCTACATGACTCTTTGTCCTTAATCAAAGAAAAAGTAGAGTCGAGATTTACCTCATCATCTGGGTATTCATCATCAGTGCTTTCTTCTTTAAAGTCTTTGTTCTTGGCCAACCTTGCCATATAGCAAACATTAGCAGAGAGATCTTGATCTTCATCATCTGTGAGTAACAGCCATTTGTCATCTTCAGCTAGCAATGCATGTCCTGCTTCGACTTGTTTGGCTAACAACATCTTCTGCTTGTAATACTCATAGTTCCGCTTTCGAGGTTGTTCGCAATCAACAGCAAAATGTCCAGGAATACCACAATCTAGCTCTGTTATCTGCAGCTGTTCGATCTTTTTGTTCAACATTCAAAAGATCAGGAGTCAGAATAATTGCATCAGTAGTGGGATGGCGATGAACGGAAAGTCCATTCAGGATGGAATCTTTCATCATATGACCATTTGTTTGACTTTCCACATAGTCCATAAATCTTTTCTTCCATAGTCCATAGGAACCACGGTAGAGAACTGGAGGTCTTGTATCTGAACCCAATGCCAATGCTTCACGAGAAGCCATTTGAATTTGATTTGATTTGAAAATTTAATTGAATTTAAAAAAATGAAACGGTCTTGAGAAACAGAAAATGAAACGATCTTGAGAAGTAGAAAATGAAACAATCTTGAGAAACAGAAAATGAAACGATTTTGTGAAGTAGAAAATGAAACGATCTTGAGAAACAGGAAATGAAACGATCTTGAGAAGATCGTCCTGGGTGAGATCGTTTTGGAAGAGATCGTTCTAAGCAAGATCGACTTGAGTAAGATCGTCTTGAGCAAGATCGTTCTAGAATTTTGATGAAAAATTGGTTAAGTCTTGAAATTGAAACGATCTTGAAATGAAACGGTCTTGAAAATGAAACGGTCTTGAAATGAAAAAAAACGGTCTAGAAATGAAATGATTTTGAATTGAAATGATTGAAGGAACTGGGACGATTTTAGTTGAAGATCGTCTTAAGTTCAGAGGAAATGAGACAATCTTGGTGAAGATCGTCTTGGGTTTCGAAGGTATGAAATGATCTAGTTGAAGATCGTCTTAGGTTTTAAGAAATGAAACGATCTTGATTGAAGATCGTTTTAGGTTTCTTTCCCAAAAACTTCTAAGTATTTGAAATGACCCAACCAATCCTTTCGGATTAATTAGCCAGAAACAAACACTACCACAACACACTCTTGTTTAGAACGATCTTGTGAAGATCGTCCAACAAGCCACAAAGCACAAGAATGTCAAACTAGTTTTCAAAGACTAAGACGATCTTGAGAAGATCGTCCTAGTGAAGATCGTCTTGGTCATCTTCTTCATCTTAACAGTTTTCCAGAAAAACTCCATTAACAACAAAAAAATCTTCAATATCTTTTGAATTACTGGGAGTTAGATCACGAAATCACTGGCAAACTGATTGAATTCATGTCCGCAACAAGTTTATGAACAAAATTCAACACAAAACACAACAGATTCAAATCCCTCAAAATTCGCGCCAAAACTCAAAATTCAATCTCGAGATTTAGATTGAATTGAAACTCAAAACTTGACAGAATTATGTTTTCAATAACAACGAATCTATTGGTGAACAAATAATTGTGATTTTATGTGATTTGAAGTGTGAATTTTGATGAACCAGTAGGTGAAGAATACGAACAAAAATGGTGAATAATTTTGATTTTTGATGAATTTGTGATTGAATTCAGTTATGGATCTTCATCAGATTGATGTTTTGCTCTGATACCACTTGTTATAACACGATTTCTATCACTGAATTCAATTCATCAATGGCGGTTTGGATAGTGTGTGTTCTTGGTGTTTGTGTGTGTTTTGAGAGAGAATCAAAGGTAACTGTGTAAATGTTATCAAAGGTTCTGAAAAGTTATGACTAGTTATTATCTCTAAGGTGTGAGAGGGCTATTTATAGTCTAATTACATAATTATGCTTATTGTCACAATTAGCCCCTCAACCTTAGTGATCATTTATCTATGACTTAATAACAAGAAATTCTTCTAATCTAGATTACAATTTATCACTATTTTTGGATTTCTAACACTCATCTAGAGCCACATACTTCTTATACATCTTGGATACTACCACCTTCGGCTTTGCCCAACTTGTCTTCAAGAAATGTGTTCTTGTCACTAACAACCTTCAAATTTTCAGTCAAACGAGTAATCAAACTTCTCATCTCATTCATCCGCTCTGCAGATCACTAAGATTGGTTTCTTCACTTGTTTGTAACTGTGGCTGTGTAGTCTCAGGAACAACAATCCTTGGCACACTTTGTGAGCCACCAGCAGCAGCAGAAGTCTCTTGTTCTCTGACAAGTGTTCTTCTTTTGTGCAACGGCTGCTCTGGCATCCAGTCTTCATCTGTTTCTCTCCTTCTTCTTCCTTGAACTGCCTCAGTAGGTTTAGGAACCATCTTAGATCCAACTCTGATGAATGCATGAGATCTGTAAGGATCTTCATCACCATCACTGCTAGAATCATCATCAGAATGGTTAGAAGGCTCTCTGTCTGCTTGAACATCAGCAACAGCCTTTCCTCTACCTTCAGCATCCATACCAGATCCACTAGCCTGACCTGCTCTTGACCTACTAGCTTCTTCAGTACCAGACCCACTAGCTCTAGCTGCTTCAGAACCAACTGCAGCTTCAGCTACATAATCATCTATGTCCTGGTCAAGATCCACATCTACTAGGTCATCAATATTGGCATTGTACCTTTGCACTTGAGCAATGTCTCCATCTGGATCAGCCATCTCTTCCAATAAATCATCTACAATCTCTGGATTGGCTCCAGGTTGGTTTATCACATCATCTGCAACCTGTACAACAACTCCAGGCTCTTCTGGTGCATCTTCCCGAACTACTACATCATGTAACTGCTCAACATTCTCAGCAGCTTCATCACCCTCTGGTTGAGGCCCTTCATAAGCTGATATGACCACATCAGTAGGTGCTATGTAGTTGGCATTAATGATGGCACCGAACAATGCAACATCTTGTGCATTTGGATCATTATGGTATCGAGACACAAACTCATCATAACCACGTTGGATGATCGAGCTCACTTGCTTCACTTCTCCTACAGCAGGTAGATTTGGAAGTCGAGCATTGATTATCATCATCACGAACCGAGGATACATCAAAAACCTCCTCTTTCCCGTGGCTGTGATCTGTTTCTTCATCTCATCGAAGAAGAATTTCGAGAAACTATATGGCTTATTAAAAACCAAGCCAACCATCTGTGTCTGGGCTTCCTGGTTCAATGTATCAAAACCAGACTTCTTATTGCTCAAACTGACATTCAGAACATGAGCAAGATACCTCCACCTGCCATAAAAACCCTTATTAAACAAAGTTCTACTTGCCAGGTCACCTGCAAACCCCATTCTTCGGAAAGCACCCTGAATCAAGTCATGACGGAACTTGGTGAGACCTGTAGCACCACCTTCCTGCTCAACTGTACCCAACCGAAGTATAACAATGAGATCTGCAGCTGTAAACTGTATCAGCTGCCCAGCAACAGAGGTATGAAAAATATGTTCGTCCCCAGCACGAACAACATTAGCATTCGCCCAAAAATCTCTTAAATAATCTATATAAATAACTGGCGAATGAGTCAAAACATGATGAATCCTTGATCTTCGGAAGAAAGCAAATATCTCTTGATAATACTCTGTGCCTTCCTGATTATCATCGAAGTTCATCACATAGTTATGCGCACCAATGAAGTTTCTTGCCATTTCTGTAATCAATAACAAATAATTAATTACCTAAAACAACATAAAAATTCACACGCATAACATATACAACTAGTATTATCTCTGTAATCTAGTCAATACATATAAATTATCCCTGTAATTTATAACATAACATAAATTATCTCTGTAATTTAGTTATAGATATATTAACTCATTTTCAAATCTTTATTAACATAAACTTTTGAAAATCTGTTAAATTAACTTAAATTATCCCTGTAATTAAGTTAAGATAAATTAACTCATTTTCAAATTTTTATAAAAATAAACTTTTGAAAATCTGTTAAGTCAAAACACGAGGTCGTATCCCTGTACGAGGTCGTATTTCAAGGTCAAAATACGGTCAACCAAACTCTAAAATACGAGGTCGTATTTTCCAATTTGGCATCGTATTTGGTCCAGGTCGTAAATCCACATCGTATTTCAAAAGTCAACACAGTCAAAATAAATTGACAAATGCGATGTCGCAAATCTGGGCTAGCAAACCCACTTTTGCGAGGTCGTCGCACTGTTCATCTTCCCCAATGCGATTTTGAGATTTACCCAACCAAAATTCATGAAAGTTGTTTCTATACACTCGTATTCAAACAACAAAAGTACCCCAACCCTTAGTTTTACCCAGAAAACATCAAAATCGAAGAAAATATGGAATCCTAATTCGAAAATTTCGAAACCCTTTTTCTTGATTTTCTTGTTGCATGGTTAACTACTGGACGATTAGATTATATACCTAGATTCAGTTTTTCACGAGGATCACAACGATATACTCGAAAAACACTCGATCTAATTGTATATGTCGAATCTAAAACGGGGTAGCAAACTCGTTTTTCGGGGTCGTAAAGCTCTATAATTGATTTTAATATATGAGGTCGTATTAGGGTTAAATTGGGTTATATATACCCACTCGACCCGAATGGACTTGGGTCGACCCGGCCCATTCAAACACGAAGTCGTAATTAAACTTGGCCCAATTCGACCAATTGCGAGGTCGTATTCTGCCATCTTCAATTACGAGGTCGCAAATACCTCCTGCACACTTTAAAATCAAATTTTCGTCAAAGTTTCTGAATAATTGATCAGTGATTATTACGAACTTCCTGGAAATATGAAAATTTAAAAGATCAAACCTGTAAGCATCAAACTTTCATCTTTTCCTCGATCTTCGTCTTAACCTGAAAAGTTAATAAACTTACGCAAAATTCTTTAACTTTTCAACGATCAATCTTTCCAAAACTTTCTCGAATTTAGCTTTCCCGAATCTGTACCACTTGCAAAATATACATACAAAGTTATAAAATTGATTCTTCATTCTTATACCTCCCCCTCAATTTTATGACTAGGAAGTAAACTATGATTAATCATTATAACCACCATCATTCTTATGTACTCCCCCTCAATTTATGACTGGGATACATAACCATGATCAAATTGTCAGACCAAAAATCATTCTTATGTACTCCCCCTCAATTCATGACTGGGATACATAACTATGATTTTATAATCAGAGCAATAGACATACAAAATTTACACATTGATTAACTACGTCATATTTTATGAAAACACAATTGACTAGGTACTTCTACTCAATTTATGACATGTTTTCATAACTATATGATCTAAATAATCAATGTTTAAACCTTTCACATTCATATATGTTTCTATATCTGTAACACCCCAACATGGCGGAATCATGGGGTATCACTTAGAAATAGCACATCACGACATGGGAATTATGTAGAGTCAACTATATGAAAACATAAGATCGAAACGATCCATAAACTCGTACAAACGTATACATTCATCAACATTCATCAAATACACGTTCAATCAATAATAAAAGAAAATTCAATCAATAATAGTTGATCCTAAAAGTAACCCATTAAAGGGAGAATAAGGATCGCGGATCCAGAAGTCCAAAGCTAGTCAAATTCTAACAAGCAAGCAATGCAATCATCCATTTTTCCTTTGACTAACTTGATTACCTGAAAAGTGTACTAAAGAGCGTCAACATAAAGTTGGTGAGTTCGTAGGGACATATAACAAGGAATAAACGTATCGGGAAATACAACCGTTAACGATATACGGGGATTAGAATACCTAATCACATCAAGAAAACCCTAAAAGGGTATACGTTAGCACAACATCAACACATATCACGATTCCACACGTTTCAGCACGACTTACATGTCTTCCAAAGGCGTGATCATTACAGCATGACTTACATATATTCCAAATGCATGTACAACAACATGACTTATGTGTCTTTCAACAGCATGTATAACGACATGACTTATGTGTCTTTCAACAGCATGTATAACGACATGACTTATGTGTCTTTCAACAGCATGATCAACACATGACTTACATATCTTTCAAAGGCATGTTCATACGTTCCAACGTTTAACAACAACGAATCCATGTAACAATTAACAACGTTCAACAAGAATGCGGCTTACATAGTTAATAATTAACAATGCGCTAACGGTGCGACTTATATATTAAGTAATGCGCTAACGATGTCCATATCAATAATTCAATCATACACTCAATCAAATCAACAATTAAGCAATTTGACATCTCGGTCCATATCATAACAAGTGAATCAACCAACAAATACAATGCACATACACTTCTTATAATTATACTTTAAAGGAATCATCGATGCTTATATATAGGGTCACCCGCAGCCTTCCCACCACATCTACTATTCATAAAAAGTGTAATTATCTTCCATGTATGTACAACTATCTAAAGCACAACAAGTATTCATAACGAAGTCAAAGTTAACCGAGCAACAAGTCAATACATTAAACAAACAATCAATTAACAAGCATGTACACTTTTCAGCCCGAATCTCAATTGAGTAGGGAGGGTTTACGAAACTCACCTGAAACGCCTGTCAGACAGTAGGAGGTATATAACAGTCTGAAATGTATCCGAATATCCCAAACGTTTTAGCCTTCGGTAAAGGAAACTGTATAGAATAATCCATTTTTATAGAATTATCAGTTTAGTAAGCAACTGATGGGCGAGGACTAAAACTGTAAACAGTTTAACGGTTCAGGACTGAAACTGTCAGAAATCTAACGGTTTAGGACTAAAACTGTCAGAAAATCTAACGGTGTAACGATCGTCATAAAATGGATCTGTTTTGTAATAAACTTAACGGTCGTCAGAAATTGGACTTGTTTTGTAACAACTCTTATAACGGTCGTTAATGGTAGTCAAGTATATATTTGATTTATATAAATCTTTTATACCTTTATATATATTTATATATAAATATACATATACGGTATATATATATATATACATATATAAATCCATGCACAAACATATATATATACATATACACACACATATATATACGGTATATATATATTTACGTTCATATATATATACTTACGGGGGTGGTGTTTGCGGTTCGTGGTGGTGATGATGAAGGGTTGCAACGAGCAACCGAACAACAGCAGCAGCAGTAGGGTGATTTGGTTCGGTGATGAAGACTACAAGCAAAACGAGGCGGCAACAACAATTAAGAACAGCAACAGCAGCAGCTTATGGTAGTCGTGGTGACTTCCAAACAGTAGCAGTAAACAGTGGTGGTTTGGTGGGGAAGATGATGAATAGTAACAATGGTGGTTCGGTGTTGGCAACAAAACCGAGTTGTAGCATCAGCAAGAGTATCTAAGATCGTGGTATAGAAACTTGGCATCAACAGCAAAGGTTTGGTTTGTAATGAAAACTAGCAGCAGCAGCTAGGCAGCGGCAGCGGCAGTAATATAAAGGTGGTGGCTAATTTGTAGTGGTGGTTAAAACCGTACAGTAGTAGTAGTGCAGTAGCAGCAGTAGTATTACATGGTGGTGGTTGCGTGAGGTGGTGAAGCTAAAGGTGGTGATGTTAAACAGAAACAGTGGCAGCGAGCAGTAGTATTAACCGAGCAGCAGCCATGATCGAGAAGTGGTCATGATTGATCAGAGAGTTGTAGCAATCGAGTTGTAACAGCGGCCAAAGATGTATCATCTGGCCGTGGTGGTGATGATGAAAAGTTGCAGCGAGGCTCATCATTTTCAATTATATATACATATTGTTATATATATATATACATATATATGCATGGTGGTGGTGCCGAGAGTTTAAGAAAAGAAGAATAGGGTGGTGGAGTGGTGTTGGAAGAACCCCCAAAAACTTTAGAAGCAAGATAGAAAGTGATAAGCTCTTCATCAGTTGGATGGAACCTAAACCCTGGTGGCAAATTACCACCTCCATGTTGTTGGTCTAATGATGATGAACATTCTCTTCCACCACCAAGCTCACTTAGTATCTCTTCTATCCCAAGCATATTTATTATATTATGATGATTTATGATTCTCGATCAAAGAATGAAAGAAGGATCGGAATTATAGTCTGTGTAGTAGTGTATTGGTACTATATATGTTGGATGATGAATATGATGAGGGAAGCAAACACTGAAATATATGTATATAATAAGATAAAGAATTTACAGAAGGACAACAACAACGTGGGCGGCCAAATAAAGAAAAGAAAAGCAGAAGGTTACTGCAGGGGCGGCATCTAGAACATCAATATAATATAGATAGATTTAAACATCATTCGTCAGATGTTTAGTCCGTGATTTAATCTAAATAGTTGTCGTTAAATTGTCAAAATTTAAATATGATCTTTTTAAGGCTTTAGACATAATACCTTATGATTTTTATATTTACTCAGATTTTTGCGAGTTGTTACATTATTCCCCAGTTAAAAGGATTTCGCCCTCGAAATCTAGATCGTATCGAATAAAATTATACTTAACTTGATTTACGTTTTATCTCAATGACAATAAATCGATATTAGAGGACATGACATCTAAATATCTATTCTACATTAGACAATCATACATAATTAACAGAAAGATACAAGACGTATCCCTAATTGATGCTTTCTACTTTCAACAGAGTAGAATGAACTTATATGATTCTAAACAGAACCCTTCTACTCTCAATAGAGTAGGATGAACTCGCATACAATCCTCAACAGGATTAACATTTAGCACTAGTGTATATATAAATGATTATACAGTTTGTGCCCATATAATAATCCACATAATAACCAACAACTTGTACACATATAGTATGAACTACTTACACATCTATGGTATAGTATAGAGGTTCTGTCTAGACACAAGTAAGTCTAACTATAGCATCACACAGGATTCGAATTTGTTTCTCTTTCCATAATTGACCGTTAGAAACGGTTCATTCTTAGATTATATAATAATACCACCGTGCATATTTCTCCATACTATATCAACTTAACATTTTTCTTTTCTCACACCTAACTGAAACGAACACTTATACCAGAAATGTTGAGCCCTTTTCTAATCGTGGTTTACATAGTCATTATAGCTTGGTTACTTATTGTAGCTCAGCTCCCATCGGATGAGGCTTATCCGTGGTTAGTCGCGTTCGTTCTTGGCGTGGTTCCCTTACTGTTTGTAGCCACATGGGTTTCTTTGTATGGTTTTTAAGTATGTTGCATCTCTAATTGTTGTATTTCCGCTCAAATAATGTAACAAGTTTCACTTGTATTGTACGAATAATGAAATACAACTTTCTTCGATCTCTTTTGGGATTGTTGTCAATTAGGGAAATTCCCCAGTTAAAAGAATTTCCCATATTTGTCTTGATAGATTTTTATACCAAGTTCATTTGTCTATTTTAATCGTTGATCGCCCATCATAATTTTAGCCTTTCAAATAATTCTTATTTTCAAATTTGAAGTTCTTTTACCAAGACACTACTGTTATCCAGTTGGAAAAGTCGACATATTTTTGTTGATAACGTTTGTCTCATTTTCTTAAATTCAATCATTAAAGGCGATCCATGGGTCAAAGAAACAAATATTACCTAGATCACTCCTGACACAATAGTCTGGATCAAAAATTCATCTAAGGTTCAAAAAGATGAATTAGCAATTGATATGGTTCTTGAAAAAGAAGCAGTGAAGAAAAATAGTGATGTGTGGAAGACGGTCTATTCATTAAGCTATTAATTAAGTTGAGGATTTTCTCAACATAGTATACGTTTTTGAGTAAACTGTTCAGCTCTTTTCAACCTTGGTTAAAGGGATGATAAAGTTTAGAAATTTTATCTTTAGAAAAAAAATAATTTACTAATTACTGTAACAATGATTAAAATATACTGTAGTTTATACACACCTGTCCGTTTTCCAAGGTCACACTTTGTCTTTCATTCTCTATATAAGAAAAGCACTTGTAAGGATAATAGGCATTCTGAAATTTCCTTCACTCCTTTACATTTTTCTTTGTGTGAAACTATATTTTGACACATCCAAATCAACCACCGTTCTTCCTCAACTAAACCATGGCCACTCCCACCTTTATTGCACTTGAACGTTCAATAGAGCTTTTGGCGAAGCAATTTGATCAACTTAACAGTATTATAGTATCACTTTCTACTGAACAAACCAACTCATTTAAGTTTCTTACTTCTCGAATCGACCAAATACATAATAGTGCACCTTTTCTCCTAGCAGCCGATAGAGCACTATTGAGAAAATCTATCGATAAACAAACAAAACTTGAAGCAGAAATTAGAGAAATTAAAGGGTTGTTGTATCAACTTTCTGATTTCTCACAATCTGAAGAAGTGGGAATAACAGTTGACCCAACTGTATCCAAAGGAAAAAGACTTATGTCGCCATCTAGTCTTGTTTCACATCCGGAAAATTTCGAAGCACTTCAGGGTGATTTTCAAGAAACGATTCTCAAAAAGATTATGGAACGACAGAAAACACAAGCGATGGAGGAAGAGGCTTCTCTGAAGTTAGCTAAGGAGCTACTGCTTGCAGAAGCAGGAGAAACAGGTTCTGAGGTGCAAACACCAGCAAATCAACACGTCAACATATTGGAACTTGCTAGACAAAGAGAAGCTGAGTGGTATGCCAAAATGGCTAAAGGTGAAGCAAGTCTAAGGGAGTATCTACAGAGGAATATGGGAGAAGAAGATATCACTACACGTAGAGGTGACGAAAGTAGCACTCCTCTACTTTCTCAAAGACCCGTGAAAAGACTAAGAACTGCTGGTGCCTCATCATCCGCTTCCGATATGCTCCCACCAGCTGACGATGATGCCTTGTTAAATCTTCAGCTTCCAAAGGGCATAGTGTTTGTGGAAGAAAGGGTCTTAAGTAGGCCTGTTGGGATCTTCTACACTTCAGAGGATGGGTGTAACACCCCAAGCCGGAGCTCGAAATGTCACGGAAAACACATAGCACCCGGTGGAATTACAATAGAACAATCTAAATGCAAATATAGATTCGGTGAATCCAAACATAGCAAAACAAGTAACAAAATACAACAGGAGCAAATAGCCATCAACGTTAACATAGCACATCCAAGATGGCAAACGATCCTAAGTATAATGCAAAAGGAGGGTCAATGAATCCTTGATCCATGAGTCCAAGTCCGGGTTAGACAGCAAGCAAGCAACTAAACACCACGTCCGGGGAGAACCTGATTACCTGAAAAGTGTACTAAGCATAGTCAACACAAGGTTGGTGAGTTCGTAGTAATGGTTCGTAACGAACCAACATCAATAATCACAATATAAAATTAGAGGCTAGACATGACTTACAGCGAGCCTCTAAGTACACAATATCGTCCAACAACAAGATTACACAGAAATGAGAGTGTAATGAGGATGCACAAATGATGTATGTATCAATGCAAATGCCGAATGAATGAATAAGTAAATATGTCTATCCCAAGTGTGACCTTCAATCACGTATGCAACGATACCCCTCTGCCATCGCCATGGACAGGGCTGTATCTCAAAAACATCGAGATATATATGTCTATATACTCGGGGTCAGGTCTACATCCAAAATGGGTGCATACATCTATGCACCAGGATGCCGGCAATCCCCTGCCGAGGGTCCAACAATAATGTATGCAATGCTTACAAACAAATGTAAATGCATAATCATAAACCGACAATCAATAACCGTCAATCATAAACCAATAATCAACATTCGACAACATGAACCAACAATCAATAATCGTAACGGGGCACACTAGTCAACAGAGGGACAAGGCCGTATCTCAATACACATAAGTCAAATCCCCTAACAGTGGGGCATATGCACAACATATGCATCAATCAAAATTAATCACTAATCACAATATAAACCAACTATACGTACATATACTTCAGAGGATTTTACTTCCTTCGAGTCCCAGATGCTTATGTATAGGGTCACCCGCAGCCTTCCCACCACATCTAAAACCCAATGAATGTATAACCGACTTCCATGTATGTACGTCTATCCTAATGTATAAGTAACACTTAACGAAAACGCAATCCAAGTCAAACAAACGACAAGACACGTCACATCACTCCAACAATCATGTCAAACAATCAATACATCAATAAATACAAGTAAACACGCCAGGTTTACACTTTTCAGCCCGAATCCCAAGCGGGTAGGGAGATACGAAACTCACCTTGATTGGTTATGAAAGATAAGATCGCTATAAAGTTAAGTTATCTCCGAACGAAGTTCACCTCG
>CM067172.1:88936925-89259425 GCA_034093135.1 Erigeron breviscapus
AATATGGGGCTACATAAGCTTGTAGAGAGATCCGGACAATACTATTAATAGAAAAGAACTATCTTTTATGCATACTTCTGTTCGGTTGGGAACGTGGGCTTTATGCAATTGATTGAATTGATATTGTGAACTGACACCTAGGGGTAGTTGTCACTGCAAACTACGTATTATACCATATGATTAAATTGATTGGCATTTAAAGATCCTCGACAGAAATCGACCTCTCCGAGACTCCGACGATGGTTTTAAATCGTGTAGCTGTTGCATTATGAATTAAGAGGATGTCCTTGGCAAAGATTATCTGTCTTGGGCATATTTTAAGAGGACGGCTTATGCTTTTTAAAAAACCTTCAAATTTAAGCTAGTTAAAATTAATTCTCAACCACATTAAAGAGCTTATTTGCAATGCCCCATAGCAAGTCGTATAAATTAATCTGATAACTTGTTCACGAATGAAGCTTTAAAGCTAGTATTTTCAAGACAATGGTCTCTAAAGGTCGTTGTTTTAAGCCATTTTCACAAAAGAACATATACTGGAATGGTTCTTGGATCCCGTAGTAACCAACAAGGAGATCATCAACTATTTTGCATCAAACCATATGTAGTAGGTATAGAATGTTAAACATATATTATCATACAATACGCATAAGGATTCACTCAAGTTTCCGATGTATTCCGTTACGACACACAAAAAATCCCAGAAGTAAAGATCATATAAAAACGAAGGCTAGAAATTTAAATCTCACTCCGCCCCTTTAGTGTTTCTCGGCCCTCATGCAACCCAAAATATTTTCATTGGAAAAACTAATGTTCTAAAAACCGGTATGAATCGGCCAGTCAGATAGATTCGACTGGGATTTTGAGGGGTGTCTGGTATTTTTGGCTCGATATTTTACCGTTTTAAATTGGCTGGTATGTTCATTATTTTTGTTGGATTGTAATAAGTTTAGCAACATTTTATTAAAAAAACAAAATTTCAAATCGATGGAACTAGTCAGTTCAACCGCGATCCTGTAAACTTTTTCAGTTCAACCAAAAAACCTGTTTTTATGCCATTGGGAAAAACCAAATACGTAAAAAATAAACAAACATATTGTTTGTTCTAAGTGATAATTGATAGTTTTTCTTATTAATTCGTAATAGTTTAGTTTCTGAATTATTCGTGTTATATACATATTCAGTTGAAGTTAATTTATCTTTTATAATATTTTTTAAAGAAAAATTATACGACATGTAAATTTCATTAAAGAATTTTTTTTATATTATAATTTGATTTATACAAACGTTATTTTATTATAAAAAGTATTTTTAAAATGATGAATTAAGAAAATATCATTATTCTATTATATAATCTGTGCACCTGTTTATGGTCCATGTTGCCACCTCTATCAATTATAGTCATTTATTTGTAAACAAGCATTTCTACCCGGGCGTTGCCCCGGGAGAAAAAAAAAACTCTCGTGATAAAAGTTAAAAAACATTAAGCTGAAAACCAAATTTTCGTGCCAAAAGTTAAGAAACTTTGGTGGATAAAGTTAAAAAAACTCGAAGTTATGCGAAAAAAAGATAGCTAAGATGAAACTCTGGCGGCAAAAGTTTTAGGCTTTTAGTTAGCTGTCTAATTACGGAGGCAAAAAGTATAATTTTTTTATTTTTTCAAATAGTTTTTGTAGAAAAGGGGGAAAAAATTAGAGAAAAAAAAGGAACCATTTCTACCCGGGCGTTGCCCCGGGAGAAAAAAAAACTCTCGTGATAAAAGTTAAAAAACATTAAGCTGAAAACCAAATTTTCGTGCCAAAAGTTAAGAAACTTTGGTGGATAAAGTTAAAAAACTCGAAGTTATAGTAGCTAAGATTAAACTCTGGCGGCAAAAGTTTTAGACTTTTAGTTAGCTGTCTAATCACCGAGGCAAAAAGTATAATTTTTTTTTTTTTAAATATTTTTTGTAGAAAAAGGGGAAAAAATTAGAGCAAAAAAAAAGAGCAAAAAAAAGAGGAAAAAAAAAAGAAAAAAAAGAAAAAGACAAAATAAGCCGGTACTGTTCATGGCTCGAGCCGAGCCGAGCCACCGAGCCGGTTACTATTCAAGGCTTGGCTTACTATTTCTAAGCCAAACCTTAAATGTTATATATATATAATGACATGATTAATAGTTACAATTATAATAACAATCTTATTGTTTATTGTCTTTAATGTAAACTAATTTCCACTTTTCCAGCTTTTTCCAGGTATGGACTTTGTCAAATTGGTAAGTCTAAGCCACACGTATTACATCGCCTCATTGAAACCATTCGAGTAAGCTCTCGCACCTTCTAGTAGGGCTGTAAATGAACTGAACAGTTCACGAACAGTTCATGAACCGTTCGGCAGCAAGTTCGTTCGTGTTCGTTCGTTTAGTTAAATGAACGAACATGAACAAAGCTCTCGTTCGTTCATTTACGTTCGTGAACGTTCGATAATCTGTTCGTGAACGTTCGTTCATTTATGTTCATGAATCGTCGTTCGTGAACAATAGTTCGTTATGTTCGTTTATATATGTATATACATAATCAACTATACTGTAAAAAATATTTTAAATATAAATATTTTTTTATATAATATATATATATATTAATATATAATATATAATATATAGTGTTTGTTTTATTGTCTTTAATGTAAACTAATTTCCACTTTTCCAGCTTTTTCCAGGTATGGACTTTGTCAAATTGGTAAGTCTAAGCCACACGTATTACATCGCCTCATTGAAACCATTCGAGTAAGCTCTCGCACCTTCTAGTAGGGCTGTAAATGAACTGAACAGTTCACGAACAGTTCATGAACCGTTCGGCAGCAAGTTCGTTCGTGTTCGTTCGTTTAGTTAAATGAACGAACATGAACAAAGCTCTCGTTCGTTCATTTACGTTCGTGAACGTTCGATAATCTGTTCGTGAACGTTCGTTCATTTATGTTCATGAATCGTCGTTCGTGAACAATAGTTCGTTATGTTCGTTTATATATGTATATACATAATCAACTATACTGTAAAAAATATTTAAATATAAATATTTTTTTATATAATATATATTATTAATACCTAGTTATTTAAGAAAAAGTATAAATAAAAGTACTTAATTTATAAATAGTTCGTTCGTTTGTGTTCATTATTAGTGTTCGTTCGTTTGTGTTCGTGAACATTCGTTCATGAACACAAACGAACGAACATGAACAAGTGATTGTGTTCGTTAATCTGTTCGTGAACCGTTCGTTAAGTTAAACGAACGAACATGAACAAGGTCTCGTTCGTGTTCGTTCGATTCGTTTACAGCCCTACCTTCTAGACTATTTGGAATTGCCGTAATGCCGTTGTGTAGATAACTCATTAACGGTGTAGGTTCAAATTATGATGCATGAATCCATGATGGATGATTCCTTTATAAATATACATTTTTTTTTTTAAATGTGGATCATTTGTTCGTAATAGAGGATCTAGCTTACGTTGTCTTAGCCGGGTCCGCGCTAGAGAGTTTCCTCATTCTCAATACCTAGTAGGAAGAGAAACCCCCAACTAAACCGCCCGAATGCACGACATTTAATTGGGATAAAACATTGCCCCCTTTGCAGGACTCAAACTTGCTTCACTTGAGAACTTTATTTGTGAAATTCCTTTAAATGTCTTTCTCATGTCTCGAACTCGAGACCTCCAGCATGTAAAACTGGTGTTCAACCACTGAGTTATAATGAGAATTACTCCTTTATAAATAGTTAATCATATAATATTTGACAAAACCTTTTGATAGTTTTCCTAATTACAACAAAACCTTTTGATACTCTTCTTAATTACAGTAGAATCTTTATTTTTTAATACTCGATAAATAATAAAATATTTTGGTCCAACACTAATAATTTATGAAGGTTTTACGGTATAATATCATACATTTCTATGAAAATCTATTTTTAAAGACATATTATTTCTCTTATTAACATATGTACAATATGTGTAAATGAAAAAAATTCATGTGAGAATAATCTAGCTTGTAAAATGATGAGAGCATTTAGAGGGTACCCAATGGTTCGTCCATTGGGTTCGTTTGAGGTGGACGGACGAGTCCACACCGTTGGGTGGGACTCGTCCCTTGTTCGTCCGCCTTGCTCGTCCGGGGGATTAGTCCCTGCAGGGACGAGTCTTTTGGGGTTTTTTTTTTTTTTTTTTTTTTTTAATACTCGATAAATAATAAAATATTTTGGTCCAACACTAATAATTTATGAAGGTTTTACGGTATAATATCATACATTTCTATGAAAATCTATTTTTAAAGACATATTATTTCTCTTATTAACATATGTACAATATGTGTAAATGAAAAAAATTCATGTGAGAATAATCTAGCTTGTAAAATGATGAGAGCATTTAAATTATAACTTGATATATTCATGTGTAAATAATATATGCAAACAAATTTGTTCATATATGTACAGATAAGTTATATTTAATATTACATATATCTATAAGGGGGGAGGGAATACCATTCGGGTAAGGGTTCGGTTACCCCATACTCGATCGGTAACACCATTTCAAGGTTTCGGGTATCATTCGGCTAGCTAAATCGGGTATGCTTTTGAGCTTTGAAGCCGAGGATCGGGCATGAGAGAGAGACGTTGGAAAGCAAGTGGGCCCCCCCACATTCGAACGTTACAGCCGGTTTAAAAAAAAAAAAACTTTTACCCTTTATTTATATAAACACCCACATATTTCACACACTACATACTAATTTTATCTCTTCTTTTTACCATCTTCTTCAATATTTCTTATCATCATCTTCTTCTCCCAATTTCCATTTCACACACAACTTACCACAATGAACCTTCGGGATTGTATGATGGCGATCCAAACCCACCTGAATTACGATTCCAAACACCTCTCTGATGTGAATAACGTCATTCAGGGCGTTTCTGAGAACAAAGCGGCTTACGAAGCCGTAATCAACCGACTTACTGCCCCGGGTTATGCTTGTAACACCGTGGAGAGTGAGCATCTTGTATATCTTCGACAGAAGATCGACTGGCTGAATCAAGTTATTTTTCAGCTAAGCGTCGCTTCTTCAACGTTGACTGCGACGCTAGACCACGGGGTATTCTCGCAAGCCAGTGTGGGTGGTGGTCAGGATGTACCTTACTACTCTGACCCGGGGGAGGAGTACGTTTCTCCTCAACCAGGCGACGCGGCCGGGTCTCCTGAGCCCTACCGCTACATTCACCGCAACGACGGTGACAACACTGTTGACCCGGACTATTCCGAGTGTTAGTTATCTATTTTAGTAGTTTATGAAATGTTTTTATTATGTGTTTTAGTATTATTTATGTATTATGTGTATTTTAGTATTTTTTATGTATTGTGGTTTTTTTTATTTTAATGGAATTATGTTTTATGTTTATATGATTTTTAATTATTGGTGTAATAAAAAAAATGAAAAAGAAAATGAAATTGGGTAAGTTTAATGAATTGGGTATGTATTGCAAGTGATTTGGGTAAGAATTGGGTAGAATTGGGTAGTTATGAGTTGGAAGGTATTTATTGGATAAAGAATTGGGTAAGTTAACCAAAGTCTTGACCACTCCTTCCACCCTAAGTGATATGTTTTCATATGTGGATGTTTATTACATGAATCAGCTCCCAATATCTAGGAATGCATTACAATAACGAAGTTCTATTTTATCCAATGTAATTAGGGGTGTTGATGGGTCGGGTTATTCGGGTTTCGGGTTATATGGGTCGGGTTATTCGGGTTTGAGTCATAAAAAATGTGACCCATAAACCGAACCGAATAAAGATTTGGGTTTTGGGTTTCGGGTTGGGTTGTGGGTTGAACCCAAATTAACCAATTGAAAAAGTTTTGAAACAATTACAAAAACTTTCAATATTAAAAATAGGGTTGTTTGCCCATTTTACATGTACATTACAGTATTTTAGCTACATAACAATTCCAACATATGAGTTTTGAAGTACATCATCAGAAATTCAAAATACAAAAAAAAAACAGATTACGCATGATCAGAATATTAGAATACACAAAAGAAGAGAGTACATGCATTATACCAGTCTAGTTCAAAAGAATGTTTCTTGTTTTTTGAAGTCAAATTCTTATATATCTTGTTACTTTAGTGATCAGTCACTCTAAATTTGAAATACAAATATTTCTTGTTTTTAATTCTACAATAATAAATAACATAATACTAGACAAAATTATCGTCGATTTCTGCTAGTATTCTAGTAATTATGCCATATTTATCATTATAATAATTCTACCAAATAATAAGAAGAGTTTATTCGGGTTATTTGGGTTAACCCAAAATGAAATTTTATCACCCACAACCCGAACCGATTAAGTTTATATGGGTATGGTTAGCCAAATAACTAACCCAAAACCCGTATAACCCAAACCCATTTGGGTCGGGTCGGGTTATTTGGGTTTGGTTTTTTTCAACACCCCTGAATGTAATCCTGTTCGTGACATGTAATATATGGTCTATGGTGACACGTTGTACATAGACAAATAAGGATGCACTACAATAAAAAAATTGTATTCTACTCAATGGAATTCAATTCTGCTTGTGACACGTAAAGTTATAGAATGACACGTAATATACGTATACATAAATTGAACATATAAACATGTTGTATGTATTTGTTGGACTAAATCTATAGAATTTGGGTTAGGCCAAAGGTCGCTTTGATGGGCATAATATTTTTATTTTTGATAAATTTTTGGTATTCAAAGATGGTTGTACCTGTATTTCTGTTGTGGGAGTTGTGGCATTCACTGCTGATTTTGGTTATTGGTTGCCTGTATATTTCTGTATTGACGTGGATAACATAGAAATAGAGCGTTTGATTTGATTAAATACAAATAATAATAATAATAATAATGAAAATAAACTAGGTCAACGATTTGACTTAATATAGTAATTCATGTTATTTTTGGAGGCAAGTGGGATATACATTATATTATCCCAACTGTATTAGGTCCGATAAACGTTTCAAAAAATGACAGCCAATTTGACTTGCTTGCACATTCTTGTCCATGCAATTAAACTACCTACACAACCACCAGCTAGACGGACGTTATTACATCCAACAATCAAACTTATGTATGTGTCGGTTAGTCGGGTAACCAATCTCTACCGATGTTTACAAAACCGCACCAAACATCTAAACGATCAAACAAAAAATGATCAAATAAGTGGTTCAATCACTACAACAAATTAGTCAATTCTACACAATTTTGAAAAGTGCGTAAAATTTTGTTGAATCGTTCGAACTTAAAAATATGTACAAATAGTCTACATTAAAAAGTGCGAAAAAACTTAGAAGTTTCACATTTAAAAGTGTGAAAAAAAAATGTACACACTTATTAAAAGAATTTCACACTAATAAATATGTACAAATTGTATACTTTATGAACTTATAAGTGTGGAGATCATTTCTTAGCAAGTGATTTCTATGCACTTGCATAGAAATCACCCGCGAAGAAATGATTTTTCAGTGCGTAGAAATCACCCGCGAAGAAAATGATCTTTACATTTAAAAGTGCGTACAAATCTAATATTGTACACACTTATTAGTCTGTAAACATTTTTCCTCACACTTTTAAATGTGAAACTTGTAACTTTTTTTTGCACCTTTTAATGTAGACTATTTATACGCATTTCTAAGTGCGAACAACTTAACAAAATTTTACGCATTGTTAAAGAGTGCGTATAAACAACAAATTTGTTGTAGTGAGTGTTTAAGTGGTCGAACTGGTCCAAAACTGACCTCTATAAACGATCAAATAAGTGGTTCTACATTTACCAGGCCGGACCCAAAAACCGACGACCTCTACTATCATATATTCGTGTGAGTATATATATATATACTAGACAAATGCTCGCGTGATACAGCGGTGTGACGGGGGTGGCAGGACGGGTGGTGGTGACGACGGGTGGAGGATGCAGCGCCGATGTACACAGTTTGGTCTAAACCGGCTAAACTGTTTAAACCGAAGTAATTGGACGGATTGGTTGGGTTGAAATAAAAAATTTAGTCCGTCGGTTTGCTTTTTTCATAAACCGCTCTTATGGTTTGGTTCGTGGTTTTAGATTTTTATCAAACCGGTTTAACCAAACCAGACCAATTAATTTTATTTATGGTATGTTTATATAATATATATATAATATAATATTATAAATTATAGATAATAAATTATTAGCTGGTTACAAGTTTGAAAATATTTATATTCAAATTCTAATCTTAATTGGCAAAAAAGATACGATCACTAAGCTAATTTTTAGCATTCAATCACCAAGCTAATTAATATGATTTATATTTTCCTAATGAATCCCCCATCCAGTATGTAATATGTATACACGAATTGTCTGCATTGTTTTCGTCATAGTCATCTTCTTTGTTTTCTAGGTAATATGGTATTAATTTTTTATTTTTTTCGATTATGTTTTCAAGTTTATATAAGTTTTGTTATATTTTCAATCAAAAGTTATTATTTTTCAAGACACTTTGTGTTTCATTTCAAGTATGTGTGAACATTTGCAATTTGGTATTACTAAAAGCTTTTATATATTGAATGTCAAAAGTATGATAACCGTTTAACCGGGCCAAACCAAACCGGTTAATTGGTTTTGGTTGGTTTTGTTTGACATAACAATTTGGACGGTTTGGTTTGATATTTTATTAAACCGTTTACATTGGTTTGGTTGAGATTCTTAGTAAAAACTGGCCAATCCGGACTATGCACATCCCTAGGCAGCGGTGGCGGCGGCGCGTGGTGGTGACAACGGTGTTGGCGGTAACGGTGTGGTTATTAATTTAAAATTAATAATTAAATTAAAAGAGGTAATGTGGTTATTATAAAGGTTGACAGATGCATGTTGTAAATAATTTCATTAAGGGTATTATAGGGTTATTAGGTGGAAATGTTTAAACTAATAAACAAAAAAGAGGGCATTTTAGGGTTATTGAAAACTTATTTAAAAAAATAAAAAAAATTAAATGATTTATAATGTAATATGAATGTAGATATATTCGATCTATATTATAGGGTGAATTAGTTTGAGGCAAGTATATGATTGTCACGCTTGTTGACACTAAACTTCCTTTTTAGCTTTTGATTCGATTATCCAAATTATATAAATTGAATTGTAAAATTGCAAGATATTTTTATGCTTAGCAAAATATGATTAGAGCAGGTTGTTTCCTGGGCAAAAGCTGAAATTTAAGGTTGGGCTAGAAGTTGGATCTTTTTTGTTTTTCAACTCCCTTGCAGATGTTTATTTTAGAGACTACGAGAGAAAGGTACCCGCGCGTTGCGGCGGTGATGGGAGGTGATGGAGGGGTGGTGATGTAATGGCGGTGGCGGCGGTGGCGGTGATAGGGTGATCTACCTGACGGGCTCCGCCCTTAGCCGTACGGGCTCCACCCTCGGATTTAAAAATTCGTCGAAAGTATATCGAATGACCTCTCTAATGAAAGAACATGAAATTTTAAGAACACCCATATAATTTTTATAATTTATTGATGTACGGTTTTTGAGATAAAAGATTTTGAATGAATTAGAGGTATAAAATGATTTATGCAGGAGAGAGAAAAAAATTGAGTGGTTGAGATTTGAGGAGAGAGAAAGTATTATAGTTATTTTAGGTAAATATATACAGTAATAGATAGGAGGGGCATTTTAGGGAAGTAAATGTTGAAACTTGAAATATTTGACAGGGGCTATTTGCTTTATAATATAGTATGAGACAAAGTACCCGCGCGTTGCGGCGGTGAGATGGTGGGGTGATAGGTCATAGAGTGTGATAGCCAAATGCCTTAGCCGTACGGGCTCCGCCCTCGGATTTAAAAATTCGTCGAAAGTATATCGAATGACATCTCTAATGAAAGAACATGAAATTTTAAGAACACCCATATAATTTTTATAATTTATCGATGTACGGTTTTGAGATAAAAGATTTTGAATGAATTAGAGGAATAAAATGATTTATGGAGGAGAGAGAAAAATGAGTGGTTGAGATTTGAGGAGAGAGAAAAAAATGAGTGGTTGAGATTTCTTCTAAGGATATTATGAATAAGTGATAGGGGTATTTTGAGGTTTTCACTTACTTAAAGTTGAAAAATTAGAGGGAACAAATGCTTTATAATGTAGTAGAGATAGAGATAGATTAAGAGTTTTTTGGAGCTTTTGAGGTTAAGGTTTTTTTCTTAATATCATATTCAAACAAAATCATATTTTTAAAAATCGTTTTGTCAAACACTATGATGCAGCGAAACTCCAAACAGGTAGGTGTACCCGTTTCGGAAACTCCATGGGAACGGAAACTCGTACGAAACACGTACGAAACGTTTTCTTGAAGTTTCCATATATACCGAAACGTTTCTGTGAAGCTTCCATACCGTATCTAATTAATATTAGGGTTTCAATGAGCTTTTTCTATTCCAAAAACGACTGCATCTTGCGACTATGCATACCCCCAAAAACAAACCAACTACATTATACAATTGAGATCACCATCAGGCTTTTTCTATTCCAAAATTGATTAGTAAAAATTTAATCCGTGATCACCGGTCACCATCAAGCATATATTATAAAATTATACATATATAATTATACATAATCTCTCAAGTCTCAAGTTTCTCTCTATATAAAATCAATATATTTTTATTTTTTTATTGCCGTATCTTTGCCGTACCCGTATCCTAAATTTTTTAGTTTTGCCGTTCCCCTTTACCGTATCCGTTTCGGTGCTACATAGGTCAAACATACAATGAAGTTTATATAAAGAAAAATTTTATGATAATTTTAAACATAATGAAGTTAAGAATAATAATGTCTGTTTCAACAAGCCATGTGCGTAAAATAGCCATGTCAAAATATAGTAAAACTCTAAAACTCCATCAATAATTATTGTTTGGACATATATGATATATGTGAAAGCGTAGCATGGAAAACAAACATCAGGAAAATGCCGAAACTAGTATCTCTCTCACTCACACAATTTGCCGTCCAATAAATTAATTCAATAATGATATATCATATATGATCTAATACATATATATCATATATATGGAGGCGGCTTTTATAGTTATAAGAAACTAAACAACCGCCTTAGACCCATAAAAATTTAAGACTTCAATTTTTTGTATAAGCTAATGTTTGGCTTTGTGTATACAATTTACATTATAATAACGGATGTAGATTCTTCATAACCCTGTTGTGCAAAAATGAGGACATCTTAACCATTTGATTAAAATCAATGGTCAAGATTCAAAAAAAAAATTGACCATTGATTTAATCTAAAGACCAAGATGTGTTTAACTTGACCCCTGAAGTTATTCTAAATGGAGGGAATCTTCATCTTATAATAACACTCTTATTGGTTTTGTATTAACCTCTAAACTTTTTTTTACCGATAACTGGTTTTTTTTTTTTTTTGCTTTATCTGTTTACTTTAATTATATGTTATTGAACTAAGCTTCTAAATTTTATATCGTTTAAAGCTTAAAAACCCCTTAGCCGGCAATGCATATATAAACATTTCCATATCACAAATAATTCCATCCACTTATTCAACCTAACTGATAATAAATGCCGCTTTTTTTCTTGAACAACTAATAAACGCCACTTAATCGACTAATATTAGTTAACAATTATACCAACTCATATGACTAGGAGTTCAATCTTTGTTAACTTTTACACGACGACTTTTTAATATTTTTTTTTTCTTTAAAGTTTAAACATTCACTAGACTTTTTAATATTTTTTTCTTTAAAGGTTAAACTCAGTGGCCAGGGGTGTTTCACTAAACCTGCTATGCGGGGCCCCGGGGGAGTTTACTCCAAGGTCTCGAGTTCGAACCTTGGTAGGTTCTCCTCGACGGTATTTTCCAATTAAGGAGGTGGTATGGTGAGAAAGGCTATTTAAGATCCGCTTAGTGCGGGACCCTTTTATTGTGCGATTAGCACACATCATACGCGTCTGAGGTAAAATTCACTTGTAAAAAAAAAAAAAAAAGATGTAAAGAGATCTGGTTAACATTATCGACATATTTTGTTTGACAATCATGATTAAAATACAAAATAAGTTTTAATAATAGTTTTATTATATCACGTCTCTTTCCTTGTTACAACCACCTACTTCCCAACCCTCTTTTTCTCCCACACTTATATTATCCCAAAAATCATATCATTCTTTTCATTTCCTATATATATAATAATAATCATATACAATATTATTATTTTATAATAAGTCACAAATAATAACTTGACAGCTACTTTTCTTTGTTACTAAAGTAGCATTAATAAATGTCTCTCTATATATAGTAGTACTTGTACTTGTTTTAAATTAAAAAGAAAGGAGATATAACAATATCAATAATAATAACAACAATAATAGTATTTGTTGTTTTATATGTGAAAATGGCACCTTCAATTTTAGCTGAATATGATGATGATAGATCTTCTTCTTCTTCATCTTCTTCTTCATTTTCATATAAAAGAGTTTGTGTAATGGATGCTGGTGGAACTTTAGGGTCTGCACTTGTTCATTCTCTTCTTCAAAGAGGCTATTTTGTCCATGCTGCACTTCACACTAATGGTACTTTTCATTTTTTTTATATTTTTATTATTATTTATTATTTGTATTTATTATTATATTTGGGCTCATTGTTTAGAGGTAAAACTGCTCCCCCCTTACCCGCTTAGGGATTGGGCCTTGTTGTTGTTGTTTAGAAATTTTATGTGCTTTCGGATTTTGTCCTTTCCAGATCATCGTATTTTATTTCATGGGTTTATTCCAGGCCGAAATGTCCTTTTGGGTCATTCAAATTACCAGAAGGACATTTCGGCCTAGAAACTAAAAAAAAATGTAACTACATAATTTTTTTTTCAATAAGATAGTTATAGAATAGTTGGAATTAGTCTCTCTACCCAGCTAGAGGTATGACTACATATATCTTACCTTTCTCGTGTATCGCCTTTGATAGGATTGGGTATTGTTGTTATCGTTGTATAATTTTTCGAATTGGTGGGAAATGAAATGAAAATAATATATAAATTGTTCAGTTGAGATGCAGGTTGGAGAGAATAAGAATTTGAGGGTATTTGAGACAGACCCATTGGATTATCATAGTATAGTTAAAGCTTTGGAAGGGTGTTATGGATTGTTTTACTCATTTGAGCCTCCATCTGATCAGCCAACATATGATGTATGTATACTTTTTCGATTACAATAAGTTTCGTATTTCGTTTAAATGGTTATATGGGCAGTTAGTTATGTATTGTTATTTGAAATGAAAATAGGAATCCATGGCTGAAATGGAAGTCAGGGCGGCACATAATGTATTGGAAGCATGTGCTCAAGTCGATACTATCGATAAAATTGTGTTTACTTCATCCGCCACTGCGGTAATTTGGAGGGATACCACTGAGTTGACGCCTTCTTCGTGTGATGTTGATGAAAGAAACTGGAGCAATGTTAATTTCTGCAAGAAATTTAAGGTATACTAATGATTTGAATTGAAAGGATTTATTGAATAATCAGTATTAGATGGAAAAAAAGGAAAAAAACAGATTCTGCAAAGATAGTGTTAGGATGGGCCTAAATGTTTGAGACCGATTTACGCTTAAATTCACACTAAAACAAGTCCAAAACTAGTGTATATTTATATGTTTGTAAAAGAAACTGTTTTCCTATTTCCTAACGGTGAGATAAATTGATGAAACAGTTATGGCATGGATTATCGAAAACGTTGGCAGAGAAGACAGCATGGGCACTAGCCATGGACAGAGGGTTGAGCATGGTTTCAATAAATGCAGGACTCTTGCTGAGCCCTGACCTTACCATCACACATCCGTATTTGAAAGGGGCAGCCGAGATGTATGAAGAAGGTGTTTTTGTTACCGTTGACCTTCAATTCCTGGTCAACTCTCACATCTGTGTATATGAAGACGTTTCTGCATATGGTCGGTATCTGTGCTTTAATCATGTCATCAACTGCAATGATGTTGCCGTGAAGCTTGCCCAGATCTTATTACCTCCGGATGTATCTTCACTTCCACCAAGGTCAGTTGCATCTTGTAATCATATGTGATCTTTGACTCTTTTCGACCCATAAAGTTATAAATCGGTTGTTTCTTGTCATATTTTAAATCGTAATTGGTAAAATCATAGGAAATAGTGGTAAAAGGAAACGGGTCAAATGGCTTGAAAGTGTACTCTTAATGCTTAGGATCTCCAAAAACTTTCTATTCAAAAAGTTACATTTTTATTGAAAATCCTACAGTCACTTGGCACACTTGGTATTGTTTTAAAATTTAAAAGTTGTCTGGTTTACCCGACCCGTTTCTACATGTAACAAATTTACCCACTATGAACCAAGTCTGTTTTGACTTTCACGCAACTCTACTCGTATATTGCCTAAAGTATTATTTAGTGAAAAGTTATAACTTTGAGTAACGAGTAATTTTTTGTGATGTTGTAGTATGACAGTAGGGGAAAGCGAGATGGTGGAACAACGAATAAGCAACAAGAAGCTTAACAAGCTACTGGTTGACTTTGACAGTGAAGCGCCCATTCTAAGCGAATGAATTTCACACAAGATTGGATATATATTCTATAGATTAGATCAGAGATTCAGAATAGATGATTTGATCAAAAAGATAAACGAATCGCAAGTGCATTGTATGTGCATATATGATGTGGTTACAAGTTACAACCTCATTCAAGTTTATATATATAAATATATGTTGTTTAATATTCTTTTATTGGACAAGTATCTTTCACTAATTCCTTGAATGGAGTGGCTCTTTTTGCCCAATAATCAAAATAAACTGTGGCAAATTCCATACTATTGGACTATTGGTTATGTTTTTGTTTACCTACAAAATGTTTTGCGAATATGATGCGAGTTAATGATACTAGAAACGACTGCAGTTGATACAAACCAGATGTCATGACTCATGATACACGGTGATTCAAAAAAAGTCGTTCTTGAACGATTTGTGCATGTCTTGGATACAATTAGACTAACATGGCAACTTGGGTTCTTTTTTTTGTATGACTCAGTTTGTCAAAATGTGATTGCCAAGGTTACATCAGTGGTAGCTCACAGGTATGGTGTGATAATAATCTTAAAAGCTTGATTTTGATAGATAACCAATTGATATGTTTTGCTATTGTTTGGTGCTTATCATATAATGGTTGTACAAGTCATAAATTCATAACATTGAAATTTTATAACCTACTAAATAAATGCTTAAAAATATGACACGCCTATTGCAACAAAAGTTGTTGCCGGAATAATGAACAAAAGGATGGAAAGGCAAAAATTGAATTTAGGTCCACAAGGCACAAAACCTGCACAAAAAGTGCTAAAAGTTAAAGGACGTTTTAATGGTAATAACAATCACATACTCACATTGAAAAAACTTGTCACATAAACAATCACATGCATTTTATATCATTGTCATGGTGGTTATCAAAGAAAGGGTATCACACTGAAAACTATATTACCTCACCGACGCTCTTATTAGGTATCACATAAGGCCTGATTATAAGTTATTTTCCAAATTTAGCTCAGTTACAAGTCGAATTCATGTTTGTTTTCAAATTTAATAGGTTGAAGAAAGCTTATTTGTGTGCCGGACATGTAGATAAATTGGTTGAGAGCTGTGATTGGTCGATAAGTTACTAGAGCATCTGTCTTTTAGTATATAAGAAGATTTATCAGTTATCCACCATATAAGACTATATTCGACAACCTATTGGTTGATGACTTTCCTAAATAATCAAGGCCCGTGATTACCTATGTGTCTAATCTACTCGTTTCTACTAGTCATCATCGTTAACTTATAAGTTATGGTCAATATGGGATTAGTCCATCTGGTAGGGGCTCTTGCCTCTTGGGGAAGTTCAGACTTCTATCCCTAACACGAGTGTTTTTAAGATTATTTGAGGTAGTTTAACGGTAAAGTAATTTGCAGTTAATAAAAACACTTATGGTTTATTTTTGAAAGTAGAGAACCTTTTAGCATTAGTCAATTGATTTGACATTTCCAAGAGAAGATTTAGATCAGAATATATGAATCTATCATAAAGGGAAGTGCATTGTATATGTTTCAAGCGGGCTTTAACAGAAACAATCAATCTCTTAATATTCTTTTATTCAGCTGCCTCTATGGTTCACTTAATCAATTCATTGAATGGAGTACGTGGCTGCCACGATTAATCTAATCTTAGGCTTGTTGATTTTTTCATAAAAAAAGTATGTTCCGAGGGTTCATGATTAGTACACCCAATGCTGTTTTTTTGGCCTGTTTCTAAAGTTTTTGCAAAAAAAATTTATAAAAAATAAGGTTTTAATTTGAAATTTTGTACTTGTGAAAAACTAAGTGACATAAATACCCATATAGTAATTCTATTTGATATATTGAATTTTATTTGTTTGTTCCTTTTATGACATTTTAATGCTATTTTATCAAACATATTTATACAAACAATAACTCAAACTACAAGCGGCTATATATAAGCTCCAGCTTGTTTTACTAAACATACCTGTCAAAAAAAATCATAACAAAATGTTGGAAACTTTGACGAGCAATATCAATAACTTCATCATTTGTTGTTGCACTCTCTTCCGTAATAGACAACAAAATGATGTGTGACAAACATAGTAATGTCATGCACTTATTTTTCTGTTATGATGATCCATTGGGTAATGTTTTTCCAATCCATCTTAGGTTACAATAGTATTTATCACTAAATTTGTTTATGCATAACACTAAGTGTCGGCTCAAACATTTTAAAGGCTTCAACGAAAATCAATATTAGGGGCCTAGTTTTACCTACTGTGAAAGGCACCTGCATTGCTTTTTTTTTTGAACGGCAGGTGTATATGTATTATAAATAACAAGAACAACTAGCAAGAGACTAGGGCCAATAATACAAGATGTACAAAGAAGTCTAGAAAATAGAAATACAACACGGTCCCAACAGGGGGCGAACACACTAGTATCCCAACCAAGCAACGAAACAAATCAAGTTAGTGAATATCAATAGGATTTTTAAGCCACTCGTCCCATTGAATTTTATCTTTTCTTGCCCTGCTGTACCAGAAGAAGGCGGTGTTAATGATGGTGTCAACCAGGACCATATCACGTTTCTTTGCAGGTTCAAAGATAGCGTCATTCCTAAACCGCCATAGTTCCCACCAAACAGCATATATAATAATGGTAACTTTGTCTTTAGCTTTAGCATTAATCTTCATCGAGTCCACATGATTCAACATGTCAATCAGATCTAGATTGTGGGGGATATTAATGCCCAGCCATCTAGAAATGGAAATCCAAACATTGAGAGCGGTTCGACAATCGGACATCAGGTGGTATAGAGTTTCAATTCCATTATTACAACACGGGCAAACCAAAGAATTATTACTAATCCCTCTAAACCACAAATTGAACCTAGTTGGCAGCCTATCCTTTAACATCCTCCAAATAAAAATGTTTACCTTACGAGGGGCACTTTTGTTCCATCTTGTAGCAATGTAGTGTCTCGGCAGCCTGTTGTTATCAATGTGAGTTCTGACACTTTTGACCGTAAAGTCTTTATCATTATTGCATTCCCAAATCCATTTATCAGGGGAGTTCACAATAGTCACGTTACGGATGCAGTCACACAATTCCTCCAAGTAAGAATGCTCCACTCCACCCCTAATTTCCCTTCGCCAGTTCCACACAAAATTCCTTCCATTCCATCTGTTAGCAACCACAACATTTTTGTCATTCTCCAAGTTGTATAATCTTGGGAATCTAGCAGCAAGCGTGGTATTATCAAACCAAACATCATTCCAAAACTTAGTATCTCTACCATCACAAATCTTACGTTTAATCGAGTTGATGTTAATCACACCAGTATAATCCAACTTTTTTACCAGTTTGCAAATAGAGGCCCACGGCCCTGGTTTATGTTTTTTGATTTCCAAGACTTCATTCCCATGAATTTGTTTAATAATTCTAGCCCAGAGCGAGTTAGGAAACAAATGGTATTTCCATCTCCATTTGTAAAGGAGCGCAGAATTAAAAGCCTGGAGACTTCCAAACCCGAGCCCACCATTTTCTTTACTCGCCAAAACCAAATCCCATTTTATCCAGTGGATTTTAGAATCGTTAGCATCCTCACCCCAAAAGAAATTAGAACGCATAGACTCCAACCTATTACAAACTTGAGCAGGCATGGTAAAAAGTGATAAGTAATAAGTGGGGAGCGTACCTAAGATTGAAGAAACAAGGACAGCCCGCCCACCAAAAGAAAGCAATTTAGCTTTCCATCTTGAGAGACGTTTAGAGAATTTATCAATCATAGGTTGCCACGAACTGATGCGGTGCATTTTATCTCCAATAGGGATCCCAAGGTACATATGTTATAACACGATTTCTATCACTGAATTCAATTCATCAATGGCGGTTTGGATAGTGTGTGTTCTTGGTGTTTGTGTGTGTTTTGAGAGAGAATCGTAGGTAACTGTGTGTGAATTAACAGGTATAAAAGTTATACAAAGGTTATGTGTAATGTTATGATCTCTAAGGTATGAGAGGGCTATTTATAGTCTAATTCTACAATTATGCTAATTGTCACAATTAGCCCCTCAACCTTAGTAATCATTTATCTATGAATTAACAACAAGAAATTCCTCTAATCTAGATTACAATTTATCACTATTTTTGGATTTCTAACATTCTCCCCCTTAGTGATACATTGTAATGAAGTACGTGTTATATTGTCTTGCAGGAATGAATTTGATGAGCCCGGTGGCGAAGACAATTGGGGTGTTGAAACAAGTCTTCAAAGCTTTCTCTTTTGTCTTTGGAGAACTTGATTCAGTCTTGATCTTGGTCTTGAACTTCTTGAAGTTAAATCATGTGAGGATTCTCAATGTTCTTTTAGAACAGAGAATAATGAATGCGTGTGAGTCTTGAATGAAGAAAATAATGAAGTCGAACAAATGTGTGTGACTTGAATCTTCGAGAATTGTTGAATCATGAATCAGAGTTGTCTTTTGAAATGCGGAAGGTATGAATCTTGGTTTCGAATGTTTCAATCTTCGATTCTTGAGTGAAATTCAACTTTTCGATTCTTCAGTTTTAATTCTTGAATGAATTTCATCTTCTTGGAATAAAGTTTCAAGAATATGAACTCTCCCCCTTGATGTATGCATTGGAGTTTCTTGAACAAAATGTTGTTGTATGACTTGAAGATCTTTGAATGAAGTGTGTTTGATGAAGACTCTGTTAAAGCTTTTACTTCTTTGACTTGAATCTTCGAGAATTGTTGAATCATGAATCAGAGTTGTCTTTTGAAATGCGGAAGGTATGAATCTTGGTTTCGAATGTTTCAATCTTCGATTCTTGAGTGAAAATCTTTTCATCTTCGGTTTCATTCTTATCTTTGACGTCAATTCAGATTCCCCCTTTTTTAAAATCAAAATTTCAATCACCTAAAGTCTAGTGAAAATCTGAAACTATTGTCACATCATGAATAATTTTTTCCCCCTATACACAAACTTTGATAAGCCTAGAACTTTGATAAGCCTAAAACTTTGATAAGCCTAAACCCAATTGAAACAACCAAACACAAACTTTGATAAGCCTAGAACTTTGATAAGCCTAGAACTTTGATAAGCCTAAAACCTATTGAAACAACCTATAACAAACTTTGATAAGCCTAGAACTTTGATAAGCCTAGAACTTTGATAAGCCTAAAACTTTGATAAGCCTAAACCCAATTGAAACAACCAAACACAAACTTTTCTCCTTGTTTCCTTATCAATTAGTGAATCAATCATAATATTTTCTCCCCCTCATAATGACATCATTGGGAACCAATGTCATTATGTACACATTTGATTGATTAAATGTCAAAAGAAACCATAAAGAAATTGCAACCATCAAAACATCAACCCAAACCATTAGCCCAACCCAAGAAATCCTAGGGGTGACTAAAATGTAAGATCGAAGTTGTTGGTACAAACGTTATATCATGGTGTTGGTGTTTTCTGTGTTTGTGTGATGAGAAATGAAACAAGTATTTGTTAAGAAACACTTGAGTGGTTAGGTAAAGATGTGCATTGCTTCACTGGGTCCATGAAGACTTTTTCAATATCGAGAAATCAACAAATGAAATCCGATAGGGACGTGTTTACCCGGCTTTTTGAGAAGTTTGGGGAGGGCTTTTGTTTCTTTTAGCCCTTTCTCACATCATATCACCTTACCCTCTCACTTTTCAACTTTACTCCCTCCATCCTATTTGCACGAAAACAACATCACTCAAAATACCCTCACTATCTAATGAAAGAAGTGAATACTCCGGGGTTAGAATTCATCGGCGATGATGAAATTCATGGAGTAAATTTTGAGAATTACTTATCACTCATGTGCAAACTAATCACCGAACTCCATTTGATTAAAAATCATTGGAAAAACATCAAATGTGTGAAAAAAAATTTGGCACACATTTGAAGTTTTGAATCTTTGTCATATCAATTCGAACACTTTGGAGAGTAAGCAATTGAATGAGGTTTGGATGAAATTCTTACGAAGTAATCATGCTCCCCCTCAATCCATGATTATAAACATTTTGGAGCATCTTTGAACTTTTGAAGCATCTTGAGTGAAAATCTTTTCATCTTCGGTTTCATTCTTATCTTTGACGTCAATTCAGATTCCCCCTTTTTTAAAATCAAAATTTCAATCACCTAAAGTCTAGTGAAAATCTGAAACTATTGTCACATCATGAATAATTTTTTCCCCCTATACACAAACTTTGATAAGCCTAGAACTTTGATAAGCCTAAAACTTTGATAAGCCTAAACCCAATTGAAACAACCAAACACAAACTTTGATAAGCCTAGAACTTTGATAAGCCAAACTTTGATAAGCCTAAACTTTGATAAGCCTAAAACTTTGATAAGCCTAGAACTTTGATAAGCCTAAAACTTTGATAAGCACAAACTTTGATAAGCCTAGAACTTTGATAAGCCTAAAACTTTGATAAGCCTAAAACTTTGATAAGCCTAAACCCAATTGAAACAACCAAACACAAACTTTTCTCCTTGTTTCCTTATCAATTAGTGAATCAATCATAATATTTTCTCCCCCTCATAATGACATCATTGGGAACCAATGTCATTATGTACACATTTGATTGATTAAATGTCAAAAGAAACCATAAAGAAATTGCAACCATCAAAACATCAACCCAAACCATTAGCCCAACCCAAGAAATCCTAGGGGTGACTAAAATGTAAGATCGAAGTTGTTGGTACAAACGTTATATCATGGTGTTGGTGTTTTCTGTGTTTGTGTGATGAGAAATGAAACAAGTATTTGTTAAGAAACACTTGAGTGGTTAGGTAAAGATGTGCATTGCTTCACTGGGTCCATGAAGACTTTTTCAATATCAACATCTTCCAAATGAAGAGTCAATAGAAATGTGGAAATCTCCGTGAGAAATGAAACAAGTATTTGTTAAGAAACACTTGAGTGGTTAGGTAAAGATGTGCATTGCTTCACTGGGTCCATGAAGACTTTTTCAATATCAACATCTTCCAAATGAAGAGTCAATAGAAATGTGGAAATCTCCGTGAGAAATGAAACAAGTATTTGTTAAGAAACACTTGAGTGGTTAGGTAAAGATGTGCATTGCTTCACTGGGTCCATGAAGACTTTTTCAATATCGAGAAATCAACAAATGAAATCCGATAGGGACGTGTTTACCCGGCTTTTTGAGAAGTTTGGGGAGGGCTTTTGTTTCTTTTAGCCCTTTCTCACATCATATCACCT
The DNA here is from genome assembly GCA_034093135.1 of Erigeron breviscapus. Lineage (NCBI taxonomy): Eukaryota > Viridiplantae > Streptophyta > Magnoliopsida > Asterales > Asteraceae > Erigeron > Erigeron breviscapus. Next base: position 88,958,793 of record CM067172.1, read on the forward strand.
TACCCTCTCACTTTTCAACTTTACTCCCTCCATCCTATTTGCACGAAAACAACATCACTCAAAATACCCTCACTATCTAATGAAAGAAGTGAATACTCCGGGGTTAGAATTCATCGGCGATGATGAAATTCATGGAGTAAATTTTGAGAATTACTTATCACTCATGTGCAAACTAATCACCGAACTCCATTTGATTAAAAATCATTGGAAAAACATCAAATGTGTGAAAAAAAAATTTGGCACACATTTGAAGTTTTGAAAGTGTTTGAAATCACAAACTCCTCCTTAATCTATGCAAGAATAGATCAAAAAGTTTTCCATAGAAAGGTGGAGCAAAATTGGTTTTGTGAGATCAAAAGTAGTAAAATCTTTGTTGTGATATTTTTGAAAAAAAAATTTGGCACACATTTGAAGTTTTGAAAGTGTTTGAAATCACAAACTCCTCCTTAATCTATGCAAGAATAGATCAAAAAGTTTTCCATAGAAAGGTGGAGCAAAATTGGTTTTGTGAGATCAAAAGTAGTAAAATCTTTGTTGTGATATTTTTGAAAAAAAACTTTGAGAGTCTAAAGTGAACAAGATTTTGATTTGAAAAACATAAAGTTTTGCTTCAACAACAATGTTGATAGTAAGACAGCTAGGGAGTACACAAAGGCGTTCGATTCCTTGTTATCTTATATCAATTTGTATGTATAATAACAAAAGCTTAGAATGTAAAAACACTCTACAAATAAATATATCATTTAAGAACGGGTTGCATACATAGTATATGCAAGCCACTGAAAATAAAAATCTTTTTGTTTATTTTGAAAAAAAAATTTGGCACACATTTGAAGTTTTGAAAGTGTTTGAAATCACAAACTCCTCCTTAATCTATGCAAGAATAGATCAAAAAGTTTTCCATAGAAAGGTGGAGCAAAATTGGTTTTGTGAGATCAAAAGTAGTAAAATCTTTGTTGTGATATTTTTGAAAAAAAAATTTGGCACACATTTGAAGTTTTGAAAGTGTTTGAAATCACAAACTCCTCCTTAATCTATGCAAGAATAGATCAAAAAGTTTTCCATAGAAAGGTGGAGCAAAATTGGTTTTGTGAGATCAAAAGTAGTAAAATCTTTGTTGTGATATTTTTGAAAAAAAAATTTGGCACACATTTGAAGTTTTGAAAGTGTTTGAAATCACAAACTCCTCCTTAATCTATGCAAGAATAGATCAAAAAGTTTTCCATAGAAAGGTGGAGCAAAATTGGTTTTGTGAGATCAAAAGTAGTAAAATCTTTGTTGTGATATTTTTGAAAAAAAAATTTGGCACACATTTGAAGTTTTGAAAGTGTTTGAAATCACAAACTCCTCCTTAATCTATGCAAGAATAGATCAAAAAGTTTTCCATAGAAAGGTGGAGCAAAATTGGTTTTGTGAGATCAAAAGTAGTAAAATCTTTGTTGTGATATTTTTGAAAAAAAAATTTGGCACACATTTGAAGTTTTGAAAGTGTTTGAAATCACAAACTCCTCCTTAATCTATGCAAGAATAGATCAAAAAGTTTTCCATAGAAAGGTGGAGCAAAATTGGTTTTGTGAGATCAAAAGTAGTAAAATCTTTGTTGTGATATTTTTGAAAAAAAACTTTGAGAGTCTAAAGTGAACAAGATTTTGATTTGAAAAACATAAAGTTTTGCTTCAACAACAATGTTGATAGTAAGACAGCTAGGGAGTACACAAAGGCGTTCAATCCTTCGCATCTTACAACAACAAGTTGGAGGCAATTAAAACATTTAAGCAAATGAAAATCCAATCAATTGTTCAAGATGAGACAACAAGGGAGTACACAAAGGCGTTCGATTCCTTGTTATCTTATATCAATTTGTATGTATAATAACAAAAGCTTAGAATGTAAAAACACTCTACAAATAAATATATCATTTAAGAACGGGTTGCATACATAGTATATGCAAGCCACTGAAAATAAAAATCTTTTTGTTTATTTTGAAAATTTGTAATTTTGTATTTGATTTTTCTTTTCAAATTTTGTATTTTGATTTTCTGGAATTGTCAAGAATTTTGTTTATTTTTGAAAATTTGTCAATTTTGTATTTGATTTTTCTTTTCAAATTTTGTATTTGATTTTCTGGATTTTGAAAATTTGTAATTTTGTATTTGATTTTTCTTTTCAAATTTTGTATTTTGATTTTCTGGAATGTGTCAAGAATTCCTTCAAATGGAAAAAGAGTTTAAGGTTTAAGATTTAACATACCAAGCTTGGAGATGAGAAAGTTAAACCTCTTTTCATCCAATGGTTTTGTGAACAAATCTGCAAGTTGAAAATCAGTACCCACAAAGTAGAGCTCGATGTCACCTTTCTCAATATGATCTTTGAGAAAATGATATCTAACATCAATATGCTTTGAGCGAGAGTGGTTTACTGAGTTGACTGCAATGGCAATGGCACTCTGAGAATCACAATAGATAGGGATATGATCAAATTTCAGACCATAATCAGTTAGTTGTGTCTTCATCCATAAAACTTGAGCACAACAACTAGCCGCAGCCACATATTCTGCTTCAGCCGTTGATAGAGACACACAATTCTGTTTCTTGGAAGACCAACTCACAATTTTATCGCCTAAAAATTGTAGAGTACCGGAAGTGCTCTTGCGATCAAGTTTACAACCTGCATGATCTGCATCTGAATATGCAGTTAGATTGAATCCAGTATCCCTTGGATACCAGAGACCTAAATCGGGTGTCCCCTTCAGATAACGAAAGATTCGTTTCACAGCTTGATAATGTAAATCAGTTGGAGCAGCTTGATATCTAGCACACATACATGTTGCAAACATTATATCTGGTCGAGATGCTGTTAGGTACAACAACGAACCAATCATACTTCGATATCTCTTTTGGTCAAATGGTTTCCCATTTGTGTCAGCATTTATGTTTGTTCGAGCAGCCATTGGGTAGATATTGAAGAACATGAAGTCATATCAAACTTTTTCAACATGTCATTTATGTATTTACCTTGTGATATAAAAATACCAGTTGGTAACTGTTTGATTTGAAGACCCAAAAAGTAATTCATTTCCCCAATCATACTCATTTCAAAATGATTAACCATAAGAGATGAAAAGTTTCGGCAAAATGTTTGACTGGTCGACCCAAAGATAATGTCATCAACATATATTTGAACAAGTAGAACGTGCTTACCTTGTTTGCGAATGAACAAGGTAGGGTCAATTGTGCCTTTGGTAAAGCCACCTCTTAGTAAGAAAGTAGTTAAAGAATCATACCATGCTCGGGGTGCTTGCTTAAGACCGTAGAGAGCCTTGTCTAACCTGTAGACATGGTTTGGCCTTTGAGGATCAACAAAACCTTCTGGTTGATCAACGTAAACTTCTTCTTTGAGGTCACCATTCAAGAAAGCAGTCTTCACATCCATTTGAAACACAGTAAAGTTTCTGAATGCGGCATAAGCTAAGAATATCCGAATGGCCTCCATTCTTGCTACTGGAGCAAAAGTTTCGTCGAAGTCAACACCAGGTTGTTGGCAATAACCCTTTGCAACAAGTCGAGCTTTATTCCTTACTACCACTCCATTCTCATCCTTTTTGTTTTTGAATATCCACTTTGTTCCTATTGGATCATCTTTTCTAGGATTTGGAACTAATCTCCATACCTTCAGTCTTTCAAATTGCGCGAGTTCATCTTGCATTGCCTTAACCCACTCTGGATCACGAAGAGCTTCAGATACGGTTTTGGGTTCGATGTTGCTAAGAGAAAGTGCAACAAGACACTCATTTACTGAGGTACGAGTAGTTACTCCTGCTTGTGGATCTCCAATTATTTGATCAGTAGGATGGTCTTTCTGCATACGTGTCCACTTGTGAGCATGAGGAAGAGGATCTTGTTGTTGAAGATCAACTTCACCATCATTAAAACTTGAGTTTTGTTGAGAGATGGAGTCATAACTTGGTATAACTCTTTCCTCATAAGCTGGATGATCAAAATCAAGTGGTACATACACATTTGGAGTGTTTAATGGATTTGTTGTCTGAGTTAATCGAGAAGGTGGTTCTTGAACATTCACTTGAGAAGCATTATCAGAAGAGGATGGTGGAGAAGTATCAGTAGAAGAGAATTCTTGCTCTGAAGAACTTGATGAAGATTCATGAATGTTGTCAGGAACTGGATCGTTGTTATGAAGAGGTTCATTGTTTTGAATTGGTTCAACGATGACCTGAGGTTCTTGATCATGAATCGGTTTTGAATTATAGAATTCTTCAAAAAGAATATCTAATTCATCACTTGTTGGAGTTGGAAACTTCTTGAATTTAGAAGCTAAGGTAGAATTCCTTGTAGAAGTACTTGAAGCATTTGGATCGTTACTTGTTGGTAGCAAACTTTCTTGCTCAAAAATCATGCCTGACATCTCATCAAACCAAACATTCATTGTTTCTTGAATAGTGTTGGTTCGACGATTATAGATTCGATAGGCAATTGATGTTTTGGAATAACCAACAAAATATCCTTCATCACCTTTCTTCTCGAACTTTCCAAGATTCTCCCGATCATTCAAAGTATAACAAACACACCCAAATATATGAAAGTAGTTGATGTTGGGTTTGCGTTTGTTAATAACCTCATAAGGAGTCTTTTCGAAACGCTGATTGATAATGGACCGATTCTGAGTGTGACATGCCGTGTCAACAGCTTCAGCCCACATATTGGATGGCAATTTGGAATAAGCAAGCATTGTCCTTGCTGCTTCCACCAGCGATCGATTTCTCCTTTCAACAACACCGTTTTGTTGTGGGGTGCGAACTGCTGAGAATTGATGAGTAATACCTTTGGATTTGCAGAATTCATCAAAGACAGCATTCTTGAACTCAGTTCCGTTATCCGAACGGATGTAACGAACTGGAAGTTGAAGATTTACTTGAGTATTAGTGATGAAATCTATCAACATCTGAGTTGTTTCATCTTTGGATGCAAGGAACTTGACCCAAGTATATCTTGAATAATCATCAACAATAACCAAGATGTATTTCTTCCCATTTCGGCTTTGTACTTTCATCGGCCCACAAAGATCCATGTGAAGCAAATGAAGAGGTGCTAAAGAATTTGGAGATTTCTTCGGTTTATGAGAAGCTCTCTTAATCTTCCCAACAGCACAAGAAGGACAAACATGCTCACTTTCATACTTATAGTCAGGTAAGCCTTTAACAAGATGCTTGTTGACCAAAATATTGATGGTTTGAAAATTCAGATGCGACAGCCTTCTATGCCATAACCAAGAATTCTTTGAAGTAGCCTTTGAAATGAGACAAATATTATCGGTTGGTTGATTATCATCGAGATTGACGGTAAAAAGATTATCATCACGGTCACCACAAAGAATATCAACTCCATCTAGAGTTTGGACTTTGCAAAGAGATTTTCGAAACAGAACTTGAAGATTGTTATCACAGAATTGTCCAACACTGAACAAGTTGTGACTTAATCCTTCAACATAGTGAACTTTCTTGATGATAATTCCATTTCTTTCAATGTCTCCATAACCTAAGATAGGAGCGAAATTGTTGTTTCCAAAGCGAACTGTTCCCATGAATCTTTCAACAAAATTCTTGAGCAAAGATTTATTTCCAGTCATGTGCTTCGAACACCCGGAATCGAGTATCCAAACACAGATGGTTATTTCCTGCAATCAAAGAAATTTAACCGTTTTTAGGTACCCACTTGAAGACGGGTCCTTTATGGTTAGTTAAAACAGGCAGGGTATATAACTTAGGAATCGCATTCAAACATGTTTTTGAATCAACATAAGCATTGACAAGCACATTATCAACAAACACATTTGAATAAAAAGTACGAACATTCACATGAGAATTAAAAGTAACATGTCTACAAGCATTAACATCAGTAGATACACAAGTACGAGAATTAAGATTGTTTACAAGCTCACAAGGTCTTGCCTTGGTATTTTCAACATTATTTGACAAAGAAAAATTGTTTTGATTAACATGAACACCCTTCCTCCTATTAACATTCTTTCTCCTCTTTCTTTTCTTCTTTTTCTCAACATCCTTTTGGTTACTAGTGAACTTAGGTACTAAAGTATTAGCAACCCATCTAGCACCACTAGTTATGCTCTTTCCACCTGTTGAATTGAATTTAAGAAGATTAGAACTAGAAGTTTTAAACACTTTCATCTTTTTGGAATCTTTTGGAGGTGAGAAAACTTCTTGCTTCTTTGGTTTATCATGAGAGAACCATCCATATCTATCCCTATATCTAGTTGTACCATTTGATGCATCCTTAGTTAGCGAAACTGTGCTAGACTTAGACACCTTAGGTATAGAACTAGATTGAGAGCTAGATTGAGAAACATTAGGATAGTCTTTCGGAAGTTTCACTTTGGTGTACTTTGTCCTGTGTGGGGTCTCAGCTTTTTCCTTTTTGACATGTTTCACAGGGGTAGCAATAAAGGTTTCTACCTTAATGGTCTTTGGTTCAGTCTTGACGAGTTTGGTCTTAACTCGTTTCTTTGAGTAATATGAAGTTGGAGCTTTGGACAATGGTTTTTGAGATTCCACTTTTGTTTTCACTTTGATTTTGGTAGATTCAATCTTTTTCTCAGTTTCTGAATCAAAAACATATTCTCCCTCCATGAATTTATCAAAATCATCTTTCGTGAAATCTTTTGAAAAATCAGGAATCTTGGTGTCCAACTTCACATCATGGTTAGTCTCGGAAATTAGGTCAACTTGAACTGACACATCTTTGGTTTCACAAAAAAATTGAGTAGAGGTATCAACACCTATACTAGCACTAGGCTTAGGGTGAACAACTAACTCATCAACATTGTTGCATGTGAAAAACCTATAGAAGTACCATATCAAAACTAAACTATGTGCAAGTTCTTCATTAGAAAAATCAGATTGCACATAATCCTCAGCTATAAATGTAGCAGTATTTTGACAAGTACATCCAAGAAAATCAGTCAAGGTCTGGGTATAGGTATTGGTAGATGAATCACAAGAAGTTTGGGTAGAATTGTCTACTAAAGCACTTTGGTCAGTTTGAGTAGAAGCAATCTCACAAACTTTCTTAGTATCAACAACAATACATTTATCCTCTGAATTCGGACTTTGAGACTTGAGATGATCAATAACTTTTTGTTGAGATTCTACCTTTTGTTGTAAACCTTCTATTTGTTTTTCCAAAAATGTGGTTGGAAAATACATTTTAGTTGGTTTAGGTGGAGTACAGACAGATTCTTGGTTTTGAAAATTTGATTCAATTTCTTCCAATTTGAAAATTGAAGATTCTTTTGTTTTGTATGAATCATTTATTGCATCATAATTAACCAAAAATTCTTGTTTTGGTATTCTCTCAACTTCATCAGTCTCAAATTCGTCATCCAATGGACGAATAAATTGTTGTATCATACCAAGTCGTAGGAATTTTTCATCATACAAGGGTTCAATTTCCTCTTTGGCTTTTTGTAATGGTGTGATATTCTCAAATCCCAACCCTAGAAGAAATTCTGTTTTGTCAATTTTTGACTTGTTGAAATAGGCAGTGAAATTCAAGAGAGGATTTTGTTCAACTTTATATAACTTTTCTTGATAGAAAAATATATTCTTTTTAAATTCCTCAACTTGTTTTTCAAGATTCTCAATCTCAATGCCTTTTAGAAAACAATTATGATTTAAATCAGAAATCTTCCTTTCGAATTCAACATTGTTTGGTTTAGCTTCTTGGAGCTTTTTATTAAGAATATCAACATCCATTTGTCTTGCATTTGCCCGAAGCCATTCATTGGTCTTTTGAATTTCAAGATTCTCAATCTCAATGCCTTTTAGAAAACAATTATGATTTAAATCAGAAATCTTCCTTTCGAATTCAACATTGTTTGGTTTAGCTTCTTGGAGCTTTTTATTAAGAATATCAACATCCATTTGTCTTGCATTTGCCCGAAGCCATTCATTGGTCTTTTGAATTTCAAGATCTTGATTGGCTTTTTCAAGATTCTCAATCTCAATGCCTTTTAGAAAACAATTATGATTTAAATCAGAAATCTTCCTTTCGAATTCAACATTGTTTGGTTTAGCTTCTTGGAGCTTTTTATTAAGAATATCAACATCCATTTGTCTTGCATTTGCCCGAAGCCATTCATTGGTCTTTTGAATTTCAAGATCTTGATTGGCCTTTTCAAGATCATGAATGGTCTTTTCAAGATTTTGACATTTTTGTAATAACTTAGAATCAGGAGAGACATTCAACTCACATTCTTTAACCAACATCTTATCTTTGTAAGCTTGAAAATCTTGTTTAATAGCATCATGTTCAAAAAGTAATTTTGAATGTTCTTCAAGAAGTTTTGAAAATTCACTTTTAGAAAATGAAATGCTATTTTTCAACTTTTTGTTTTTGTTGGCTAAAGAATTGATATGAGTTGTTAAATCTGATAAAGCTAATCTACATGACTCTTTGTCCTTAATCAAAGAAAAAGTAGAGTCGAGATTTACCTCATCATCTGGGTATTCATCATCAGTGCTTTCTTCTTTAAAGACTTTGTTCTTGGCCAACCTTGCCATATAGCAAACATTAGCAGAGAGATCTTGATCTTCATCATCTGTGAGTAACAGCCATTTGTCATCTTCAGCTAGCAATGCATGTCCTGCTTCGACTTGTTTGGCTAACAGCATCTTTTGCTTGTAATACTCATAGTTCCGCTTTCGAGGTTGTTTGCAATCAACAGCAAAATGTCCAGGAATACCACAATTGTAGCACTTTTTGTCTGATGCCTTACCTTTCTCAACAACTTGTTTCTCATAAATTTCCTTCTTTTCACCATACCTTGATCCATTAGCTTCACTTTGCTCATTACTCCTTGGATGATAGTGTTCCTTCTTGGGAAATGCACTTGTAGAAGAAGTGCGGAGATTGTTGTTTGTTGGCCTCGCTTTGTAAAATTTCCTCTTGAAATGCTTTGTTACCGCGGCAAGAGCTTGATATAGTTCATCTGAAACACCATCTCTTGTAGCCATCAGATCATCTCCCTCCTCATCAGACGAAGAAACAACTACCATTTGCCTGTTAAGAGCTTCAGAAATCTTCTTCTCAACTATCAATGCCAAAGGATCAGAAGATACAACTTCTGGCATTTTGTTTGATGAAGCTTTGTTTAGGACTTGGTTTTCATTGAGTTTGAAAGATTCATAAAGAGTATGAATGGTGAACTTGGTCAGATTTTGATGTTGCTTGATCTGTGTTCCAAAATCTTCCCATTCTGGACCAAGAGCTTTGATGAATTTGATGTTTAGCTCAATCTCTGTTTTCTTGACATTGTTCTTCCTCAGCTCATTTATGACATTGCAGAATCTGTAGTAGACAGCTTCAAGAGTTTCATTAGGCAATTTCGCGAAGTTGTCAAACTCAGTCAAAATATTGGTCAATCTTATCGTCGAAGTCACGTCAGCTCCTTCCATCTGTCTAGCCACCTCATCCCATATCTCCTTGGCCGTATCATAAGAATCAACAGAGCCATAGATTTCATCCGGTAGAGCTTTGTATAAGCATGACCTAGCTCTGTTATCTGCAGCTGTTCGATCTTTTTGTTCAGCATTCAAAAGATCAGGAGTTAGAATTATTGCATCAGTAGTGGGATGGCGATGAACGGCAAGTCCATTAAGGATGGAATCTTTCATCATATGACCATTTGTTTGACTTTCCACATAGTCCATAAATCTTTTCTTCCATAGTCCATAGGAACCACGGTAGAGAACTGGAGGTCTTGTATCTGAACCCAATGCCAATGCTTCACGAGAAGCCATTTGAGATTGATTTGATTTGAAAGATTGGATTGAAATAAGAACAGAAAATGAAACGATCTTGAGAAGATCGTCCTGGGTGAGATCGTCTTGTGTGAGATCGTCTTGAGCAAGATCGTCCTAGGTGAGATCGTTCTAGGATTTTGATGAAATTTGGTTAAGTCTTGAAATTGAAACGATCTTGAAATGAAACGGTCTTGAAATGAAACGGTCTTGAAATGAAACGGTCTTGAAATGAAACGGTCTTGAAATGAAATGACTTTGAACTAAATGATTTTGGATAAAACGATCTTGAATTGAAATGAATTTGGATTGAAATGATTCAAGGAACTGGAACGATCTTGGTTGAAGATCGTCTTAGGTTTCGAAGAAATGGGACGATCTTGGTGAAGATCGTCTTAGTTTTTGAAGAAATGAGACGATCTTGGTGAAGATCGTCTTAGGTTTCTTTCCCAAAACTTATAAGTATTTGAATTGACCAAACCAATCCTTTCGGATTAATTAGCCAGAAACAAATACTTCACAACACACTTGTCAAGAACACAAGAATGAAAAACGAGCTTTCAAATACTAAGACGATCTTGGGAAGATCGTCCTAGTGAAGATCGTCTTTGTGTCATCTTCTTCATCAGAATATCAGTTTTAACCAAAAACTCCATTAATGACAAAAAAAACTTCAATATCTTTTGAATTACTGGGAGTTAAATCACGAAATCACTTGCAAACTGATTGTATTCACGTCCGCAACCAATTTATGAACAAAATTCAACACAAAACACAACAGATTCAAATCCCTCAAATTCGCGCCAAAAACACAAAATTCAATCTCGAGAATTAGATTGAATTGGAACTTGAAACTTGACAGGATTATGTTTTCAACAACCACGAATCTATTGGTAAACAAATAATTGTGATTTTATGTGATTTGAAGTGTGAATTTTGATGAACCAGTAGGTAAAAAAATACGAACAGAATTGTAAATAATTTTGATTTTGTTGAATTTGTGATTGAATTCAGTTATGGATCGTCATCAGATTGATGTTTTTCTCTGATACCACTTGTTATAACACGATTTCTATCACTGAATTCAATTCATCAATGGCGGTTTGGATAGTGTGTGTTCTTGGTGTTTGTGTGTGTTTTGAGAGAGAATCGTAGGTAACTGTGTGTGAATTAACAGGTATAAAAGTTATACAAAGGTTATGTGTAATGTTATGATCTCTAAGGTATGAGAGGGCTATTTATAGTCTAATTCTACAATTATGCTAATTGTCACAATTAGCCCTCAACCTTAGTAATCATTTATCTATGAATTAACAACAAGAAATTCCTCTAATCTAGATTACAATTTATCACTATTTTTGGATTTCTAACACTAAGCATAGATGTTGATGGTATTTAGTACTAACGAAGATAATCTTCGTTAGGAACTAACGAAGATAATCTTCATTATATGGGCTGGGTTGCTAAGTTCGTAACAACATAAATGGAAGGCGATCACCCTTGCACCCAGCCATGGCAGCAAAACGCGACACTTCATTACCATCCACCCCTATTCCATAAAGTTTGGATTTAGAAACATTGATTTGGAGTCCAGAGGCCAGGTGGAAACAATCGAGAATATCTAATGCATGAATAAAATTGTTTTTGCTCCATTCTCCTGTAATTATCACGTCATCCGCATAAATGAGATGATACAAAGTAATGTCCCCGATCTTAATGCCATTAAACCACTTAGCCTCCTTGGCATCCTCCATGGCCACGTGGAATCCTTCCATAGCTAAGATAAATAAGAATGGAGCAAGTGGATCACCTTGTCTTAATCCACGTTCATAGGAAAATTCAGAAGTCGGACTACCGTTAACTAACATAGAAGCACGAGCTGATTGAAGACAGGCCTTAATCCAGTTTAAACTTTTTTGCCCAAAACCCATAAAAAATAGTATAGACCAGAGGTAGTCCCAACTTACCGTATCATACGCCTTAGCAATATCGACTTTAAATAACATGGCCTTTTTCTTTTTTCTTTTGAGATGATGAATGAATTCGTTCAGAATCATAGGTCCATCCAGGATCTGTCTGTCTTTAATAAACGCCGATTGAACCGGATCAACTAAGGTATCAATAACCATGGAGATTCGAGAAGCCAAATTTTTTGAAATAACTTTGTAAAGAATACCAATAAGGCTGATGGGGCGGTAATCATTTACCCCTATAGGAGAGTCGACTTTTGGAATAAGAGAGATGAAAGAAGAATTACACCCCATTGGCATGTTCGCAGTGGAGAAAAATTCTTTGACCGCAGCAACTAAATCCTCGTGCACAACATTCCAATACTTTTTTATAAAGCCAAAAGTAAAGCCGTCGGGGCCAGGAGCTTTTTCACTACCACAATTCCAGATCGCTTCTTTGACTTCTTGAATAGAAATATCGCTTTCCAAGCTGGCGATCTGATCAGGATTGAGAGATTTGAATCGATTGCTTCGAGCCGCATAAGGAATGGAATTCACTTTAGAGAACTTATTACAATAATGGTTGAAAAATACATTTTTTACAGCAGTGGGATCCTCTAACCAATGAGCATCAGATTTAACCCCTCTTATTGATAATTGTTTTCTTTTCTTATTTATAATACCATGAAAGAATTTGGAATTCTCATCAGCATCCAAACACCATTTCACCCTCGACTTTTGAATGCAATCCTTCGAAAGGTTGTCCTCCTCAAACCTGATTTTATGAATAAGGTTGTTCCTTTCAATACCAATATTTGCAGGTGCCATGCCATCATCAATCAATCTATCCAAGTCAGCAAGTTTTTTTGCAGCTCGTTGACACTAACTTGATTATCTTTTCTCGCCCGATCCCACGATTTTATCACCCCTTTCAACCCCTTCAACTTGTTTTTAAAATTTACCAAAGCAGAATCAGATTTCTTGTAGTCACCTTTAAGCCAATAATCTTTCACTAAATCATCAAAACCCTTAAAGTTGAACCAAGAATGATATAATTTGAAAGGAACTGGACCATAGTCAGCCACGTGGTGTCTAAGGAGAATAGGATGATGATCAGCAAAGGTTCGATCTAGTGCAGTGACAGACATCGGGCTGACCTTGGACCACAAATCACGCGACAAGAGAAATCTGTCGAGTTTACTACCTTTCGTGCAAATATTGTTTACACGAGTAAATCTATACCCACCCATAGGAATATCAACAAAGTTACCATTATCAATGAATTGGTTGAAGGAAGCCGCATTAGAAGCAGAAAAATTAGTACTGAATCGCTCACCTTCATTCCTGACAGAATTGAAATCACCAAAGACAATATAGTTACCAGGATTAGAGTTCATAAAATCAATAATCAAATTCCAAAGATCTTGTTTGCCGGGTTCATCCTGAGGGGCATATACATTAATCATGAACACGTCTAACTTAGGAGTAATCCACCTGCCTTTAACAATAAGAACATTAGGATATGCAAATGATTTATACATGGTAAAAGCGCCTGGATCCCAAATAGATAGGATACCCCCCGAGTGCCCTGACGAAAGAGAATAAGAAAACTCAAAGTTAAGATTCCCCCAAATAGTACGAATACGAGGGAGATTAACCGACGACATAAAAGTTTCTTGCAACCCAATGAAGTTAACAGCATACTTGCTAGCCAACTTAGAGATCCTCAAGCATTTAGAATTGTTTTTTCCCCCGATCCCACACACATTTAGTGATAGAGTATTCGTTTGAAACCATAAGGACCACGCTCACTCATCAACTGAAAATTGCCATCGTTTAAAACAATGGGCATTTCCAGACCAAAGATATTGCCAAGAAATTTAATACGATTAATGACGAGATCTGAAAACCTTGAATGTCGCGAATTCAAGGAATCAAATGACGCTACGGACTTTGTCCGAGAACTCCCAGTTGAGTTTTCTTTAGCCTTTTTCATCTCGTTAGCATATTCAGTGATGCCCGGGAGATTAGATTTTGAGCTGGATACCTGCTCACTAGTATCTTCATGACTCCTCTTATCATTATGCAAATTTGGCCCCTGCTCCTGAGTTGAACCTATGTTGTTGTTATTTCCTACTTTTTCTTGTTGCACGTTTTTAAATGTTGCTTCCTCTATGATGGGCATAAGATTGAATGGATCCGAATTGGCATGTGTCGTACTGGTGTCCCTGGTAATATTTGGATTATCCTTTAGCGTTTCATCAATGAAAGCGCTTTCATTCCCATTACCCACCTCATGTTCCTCTTCGAAAACTGAATTACCCGTCTGATCTTTTTGGAAATCTAAAGTCTCATGAGAAAGAGCATCATCAGAATCGCTACCTGAATTCTCACTATCACTTTCATCGGCATCAAACTCGGGCACCCAATGAGCAAACTCACGAGCTATAGCATCATAGTCAACCCCTTTAATAGTCACCCCTATTTTCTCATGAATTTTATTCATAATCTTGGTAATCACACAAACTTTACCAGTGGCCATAGGTTCAGCACTATCGATATCAACTATAACACTTTCCCCCCACGTTTTAGTTATCTTCTTAAAGGCTTGTGGCGTCCAAGCAATCAAGGGGACCCCCACAATCTCAATCCAAATAGCCCTCTCATCCAAAATGAAGTCTTCTTTAATAGATTGGATTTCGGAAAACAATTTTTGAATGTCACGTGATTCTTTAAAGGCTGCAACAGCCTTAGGCGAATTCAATTTCACCCAAACCCATCTCCCCCCAACATAGCGAATCCTGACATTTGAACAAGATCAAGTTGATAATCGAGGGAATATTAGAGACATAGATCGAAGTTGATAATCGAGGGAATATTAGAGACATAGATCGAAGTTGATAATCGATCCACAGCAATAAGATTAAGGTTAGATCTATCCCTCTTCTGATGATTAACACGAGTCCAGCCATCATTATCACTGGACTGTCCATGATCCTGAAGATTTTTTGTGTTTTTCTCCCTAACCCTAGCCGCCATCCAGTTATAATTTGGAAATATTTGGTTCCAAGAATTTGACAAGAAGAGTGTGAAAGGCACCTGGATTGCTACCCTTCATTGTGTTTTGGAATCTCATCAACTAGTAAAAAACAAAGGTGCAAATATTATCTAGATGTTGATGAAACGTTACCTAGTCAACTAAAGGGAAGTAGGATTATATTAACTATGGAATCATGTCAAGTTTCATCCCATGAAAATATTTATGTGAAAGGAAACTATAAGACAGTTGAACTAATGACTTATTAGCCAATCAAATCGTTCGATTTCATCGAATTGACTCCCGCTTATGTCATCATTTAATTTAATTATAAATTAAAAATCATAATCATTATCCAAATATATTATATATTAGTATTTATATTAATATTTGTAAAAAAAGTCTCATTAATTACACTTTTTTGTTTTCCATCAATAATTTACTTTTTTTGAATACTTAATTTTTATTTTGAGGTAGGAGCACTAGTTTTGTTGGTTTTTTGGCCTCGAGAGAGTGCATCAGCATACGATTTAACATTGTTATTATTATTACCCTTATAATGTTGATTAGACGCAGGAGCCCTGTTCTCACCACTCAATGAAACCCTTGGGTTCTTCACCAAATATGCAAATAAATGGAAAGATCCCATCCACACTGTCCTGATGTTAGAAATCAGCGCCACTACATCCCGGACCCTATTGAATCTATCAAAACCATAACGAGCCCAGCCTTCGAGAGTTTAGCGGGAATGAACACGTCAATTACCGTTCCCCACTTTTTACATTCATCCCATAATTCCTTAGCGCATGCTTTCCAGGGAATATTAGAGACATAGATCGAAGTTGATAATCGAGGGAATATTAGAGACATAGATCGAAGTTGATAATCGATCCACAGCAATAAGATTAAGGTTAGATCTATCCCTCTTCTGATGATTAACACGAGTCCAGCCATCATTATCACTGGACTGTCCATGATCCTGAAGATTTTTTGTGTTTTTCTCCCTAACCCTAGCCGCCATCCAGTTATAATTTGGAAATATTTGGTTCCAAGAATTTGACAAGAAGAGTGTGAAAGGCACCTGGATTGCTACCCTTCATTGTGTTTTGGAATCTCATCAACTAGTAAAAAACAAAGGTGCAAATATTATCTAGATGTTGATGAAACGTTACCTAGTCAACTAAAGGGAAGTAGGATTATATTAACTATGGAATCATGTCAAGTTTCATCCCATGAAAATATTTATGTGAAAGGAAACTATAAGACAGTTGAACTAATGACTTATTAGCCAATCAAATCGTTCGATTTCATCGAATTGACTCCCGCTTATGTCATCATTTAATTTAATTATAAATTAAAAATAATAATCATTATCCAAATATATTATATATTAGTATTTATATTAATATTTGTAAAAAAAGTCTCATTAATGTACACTTTTTTGTTTTCCATCAATAATTTACGTTTTTTAACCCTGAATACTTAATTTATATTTATTTTAGCCATCAACTTGAGAAGATTTTTTAAAAATTTTTAATCATTTAATTAATTAAAAAAATTTCAACATATGAAATATTGTCTACAAAAAATTATTCAAAAGATGAAATACAATATATGTGTTCAATGTTCTAAAGTATATTCTTTTAAATTTGTTTTTACTTACATTTTTTACATTTAAATTTAAATTTAATAATTTATCTTATCTTTAAAATGTTATAAACAATCTGTGTAATCACATCTCTTGATTTACTCAAATTTTCAATTTTGACTTTTCTTGATTTTTATTATATAAATAAATATAGATTTACACATAAATATCAATGTCGACTACATGACTAAAGATAAATATTAGCTTATAAGAAAATATTATAAAATATTATAAATTGATACCTATAAATGTCGTACATTGGTATCCCAATACAATATTGATAATGTCGTCTAATTTAATAATATATTAGATTAGATGTCTATAAATTATAAATATTAATATCTAATTTAATATTTAATATAAACATAATATGAACTTTAGATCCCTATCCCAAGCACAATAACAGATGACGATATACAACATCCTTATCCTAAACACAATAGGAATCACAGAACATGGGACAATCATAGAACAGAGCACGATTTACAACAGAGGGTTACTTGAATACTAAATTCAAATCAATATGAACTCCATTCAAGATTCATTATATCTCTCAATAAAAAAGGTACAAAATTTTCTTCCTTTTTATATATTAGTTTTGCGTATTAATGTTTAAAGTTACAATTGTCACTCAAATCAAGAGTCCTAATTGTTATCAAAGAATATGAAAACAATCTTAATTGTTATCTAATTATCATAGGACAGGTGATTGAAAATAAATCTATTCGTGTTATGGGTCCGCATCATGATCAAAGACATATACTTGAATGTCAAGTACAGGATCACAAGTATGTTTATATTTGAATTTTTAATTATCTTTCATAATAATATCATATTATGAGTACAACTGGTTTCAAAAAATTCTATAAAAGAGAAATTATTATAGCATGTGTCTTGTGAAATGACTACGGCAAACAAATCCATCAATATGTCTCATCTAATAACGACAGTGACAAACCTGTGATTATATTACTACATTTTGCAAAGTATAACACTGGGGACCGTATATCTTCAAAATTATAAGCTTTTATAACTTAAATGTTTGAAGATCTAATATTGATAATATTGTAAGCCGTGTCCAGTGTTGGACACGGTCTAAAATCTAGTATTAACTAAAAAAAGCAGACATATGCCGCTCATCTATTTTATACAAAAGTCTAGAAACTACAAAAGAATTTGGGGGCCTTGTATATATGGTGGCCCAAAGCAACCGTTTAACCCTCTATAATAATTGGGCCGACACTGATATTTACTAATAATCATGTTACATTTTAAACAAAAAATGCAACTAAGAATCCTCGAAACTAGCTATAAGTGTTAGCTTTATCGTTATAAACTACGAAACGACAGGGCCTCTTTTTATTTCGTCGTCAAGTATGTTAGAATGTCATTGCCAAGTTCAAATGAGGGCGTGACGCGTGATAGTCTTAAAATCTTGATATTAATAGATACCAATTTAAGACTGTAAATGCATTCTTTTGCTCATGAATTGGTACTTTTTATAGATAAACAATTTGATGTTCTGGATTAACATTTTCTCGTTCATTGAATGCTTTGAATTGTGTCTACAGTTGTAGGGGTCTTTTGCATATATACATGATGTACATGAAAAAGTTCTTGCCGACAACTAATTGCAAAAATTGAACAACCTTGAAGTATACATGACCATATGGGACACACAAGATGTACAAAAAGTGTTAAAGTTGAAGGCTATCCATATTAGTAATTAATCAAGGACTATGTGGAGTCCAATGTTTGCATGTCAGGTAAACTAAGTTAATGCCTTCTTTATGTAACTTTCATAATTTGATGTATAAATGGGACTCAACTTGTAGCTTTTTTTTTAGAAAGGTGCATATTATTCAAATGCCGACGCACTCCCAACCTAACATGGTAAGGACCTACCCAGCGTGGATAGTCGGTTGTCTTAACCGGATCCCACTACATCCAAACTGAGTTGACTGCCCAAGGAAAAACCCGAAACGCACTGGCGTACCTAGGCAACCCTTATCATCCAGGGAACTGGAAGGGATTTTAACAGGGGCCAAGAAATGCATTTAGCAAGTCTCGAACCCCCGCCTAGGGGGAAAACCTGGGTGCATCAAGCCAGCGAGCTGGCAATCATGTAACTAGTTGAGTCTTCTGTCAATATAGGTTTGAATTTTGACATGTGTAAATTCACCCTCTATTAATCTCCATTATTAGGATAGATTAGTGGAATTTTTCCTTGAATGCCTCCTCAAGTTAGAGGAAGCGTTCTGGTTATAACGACCAATTTTTTTCGTTGAGTAGACCCTCAGCCTTGAAGGATGGGGGCATATTCTGTTCAAATGTCGTCATAAAAAAACATTGAGTACGGCAACAAAATGTTAATGAGGTTAAACATAACCATGTGACTTTTATCTAGAGATTACATGATCGAATACACTACATGGACCTATGAAATTATTTGTAATAATTGTTTTTATCTTTATGTATGGTTAAGCAGACATTAAATCTTAGTATATGATAATTAATTAACTACAATCAATAGTTTCCTTAGAGTTTACAAATCTTAGAAATTTATTTTTAAAACATTTATAAGGTTGAAGGTTTTACTATTATTTGTTTTGGGTAATTTAATTGTAAGTCTAACAAATAAAATCATAGTGTCACTCAGTCACCTAAGATTTTAGATATTTAATTATTTATATCAGGATGAATTGGGCTTTTTGAGGGGCATGAACTGATGGAGTAATGTAGTCAAAATACTTTTGGGTCAAGCCCGACTCATAAATATCATAAGAGGTAATTCATAATTTCATATACTGAGTCGTGATCATCGTTATTGCGTTCATGTTACTAATCCACTATTAATACTAATTCCTTTTCATATATGTTGGTTCTCAATATCATATATATATATATATATATAGAGGAATGGAAATATGTCTGTTAGATATTAAGCTTGGGTATAGAACCTTTAACATCTTGATATTTTAATACATAAAAAATATGGGCCCAATCATTTTATTATACAATAAATATTATAAAATTAGTATGAGAGGGTTTCTATACCTAAATTAAGGTATCTAACAGTCATATATTCACGTTTTCACTAATCGTAAAATTTGCAAAGGTTTTGTAAACTTATTGTCTTCAGGATAAGCAGGTTTAAAGCAGTGATGCATATGTTTGATTCGAATTTTGTTCTATAGAAATGTTTGATTCGAGCTCGATATGATCTGAATGAACAGTAACTAGCTAGCATGCAGAACATGAAAGTGCATCGCAACTAACTAAAGTTTTACTTTTATCTAAGGAAGCTAGTTTTCTACCTAAGATGATCAGTATGTCTGGTCTCCAAACATTCACCAGTTTTGGATTTGTCAGCTTGATTTCCTTTGAAATCTATGGGTTCGTCCAATTGGATACTCGCCATTTTCAAAGTGCGTGTGTGAAATGGATCGATAGGTCAGAGCAAGGATTTATAACTGTATAATGGTGAATATTGTGATTTGCGTTGCAACATCTTGGTGAATTGCTGGTGGTTTCTTGTCAAGATTTATTCAGTTAGATAACTCATAACTTCTCTTAATATAAACATAACCCAGTTTGATTATGAAGTGAAATAACCAATTTGTTGTTTATGAAATTGAAGTGAACAACCAACAACAAATACAAAGACTCAATAATGTGAGAAAATTATGGAGCATACTAGCTAAAGCATTATATTAATAGAATGATTTGTAATGAAGGAGACTTGAGAGAATTGAATGAGATAGAAACAGAAAGACTCGAGGGATGGATTCTTACTTGATTATCTCATGTATATACGGGCTTCATATTTATGAGTTTAGTCCCTTGGCTCCTTAATGTTACAACCTTACACTTCCAACTTATTACTAGTTGACTACTCTATTTGATAAGTCCTTTTCTTCTTTCTTTCTTTCATGTTGGTCCGAATTTGTAATGTAAACTAGAAAAGTTTAAGGTATTAAGTATAAGTAGTACAAAGTATGTTTAAGATACAATTGTATTGATTAGAGGGTCAAATATGTGAAATATATATAACACTGCGTTTAAGTTGTTTTACAATAGAAAAGAAAGGGTAGAAAAGAAAAGTGAGAAAAAAAAGGCATTTTTGAATTTTATAGAGTTTTATCTTAAAAGAAAAGAGATGATAAGAAGGAAAATTTAAGTATTTTCTCATCTAAAATTTTTCTTTCAAATACAGGCGGATGGAAAAGGAAAACTTTTATAAAAATTATGAAATTACTAATTTGGTGATTCTTGCATTGTATCCTTAATAAGTAGAGTACTCAAATAAGTATATATTATATATTACAAACACAATGTTAAAATTGTAACTTTTTTCCTTTGTTTCCATTCATTCTAACTCGAGAATGTAATTAATTATTTACCTTACTTTTTCTTTTCCTTGCTTTTCTTAATAACTCAACATTGTTTTTTATGTTTATAATTTTTTTCCTTCCCTTTCTTTTCCTTTTCTTTTCTTTCCATTCTATTTCATTTCATTCCATTCCATTCCAATTCTTTCTTTTCTTTTTATTTTAGACTCAGGAATGCAGTGTAAAGATTCCAATTTGACCCATTTTTGTATGAGTAGATAGTCGGTGGGTTTAATATGTGAAAAAATATAATAGGTAACATGTCAAGAGAGAATTAGAATTACATGTTTGAAAAGGTTTAATGGTAATATATTTAACAGTTAGCATATAAACGTTTTCTAACAAAAAAATAAATAAATAATAAACAAATGTGTTTGGTTATGATATTTAAGTTTTTCTGTTTGCAGGACTGCAGATGGCTTGTATCCATATAAGAATCTATCATCCTGTTCTTCCAAGCCAAAAACGTCACTCTACAAATAATAGTTAATCGCCTGCCTTACGGTTTCTTGTACCGGTAAAATGACCTTCTACATAACACAGAGCTAGTATGACAACTACACACCCTGATATCCGATAACCCCATCCTCTACCGGTCTTTCTTGGATAATCAACAGCACTGTCATTTCTATGCCTGGTAATTTGAACCCGTAGGGATAAGTTTGGGTTTGTTTGGGTAAAATTTCATGTTTATGGGTTTTGTTGGGTAGTGCTCAACTTTGAAGGACGGGTCTAATTGGGTAATGTTAACAATTTTATGAATATATCAACGGGTCGAGCAGGTTTGAGCGTGAAGTAGTGATGTTATCAAATTTGGGAATATATGTTATTAATGAAAAATAAGAAGCCCATAACGTATTTTTTTCTGGAAGATGAGGTAGGGAGAAGCACATGACTAGCTAGTCTTGTGTCAGACATTTGTTTTTTACCTCCTGTTTCTTTTTCATTAAGTATATAAAAAAATTATTTATTATATTATAAACTAAAGAGTAAAATTGTAGCATATTTTAAGAAATACTAGGAACTACTTAATGCTAACAATTTTACCTTTAAAGCTTTAATCATGAGTTAAAGAATTCAACACGATTCAAACTTGTATTATTATTATTTTTAAATTTAACAATATATATGTAATTAACAAGTTACATATATTTAATACTACTATCATAAGTTCAGTAGTATTTATAATTATTTTTTTCTTCTAATTATCAACTAGTAAATTTCGGACCCCGCGTTGCGGGGCCTCAGTTGTCTTGTTGAAACGCTTATATTATTTTGGTGTATTTGTGTTGAACCTTCAACCACTTATTAATTAAAAATCATTCTGTCATGAATATGTTTGTTTAAAAATGTGCAAGAAATCAAAAAGTAATTCGTAGTAGAAACCGAACGGGATATGATATAGCAAAAACGGATAGATATTAGTTGAGATGAAATAAAATGTAAATAGTGGTACGACGTGTGACACAAAAGGGTTGGATGACTCAAAAGGAAAATCATGTCGAAAAAACCAAAAAGTAACCTGTAGTAGAAAATCCGTAAGGGATGCGATTTAGCAAAGTGTGAATAGTGGTACGGGGTGTGACATCAACAAATAGCAAGAATAACCGAAAGAGAAAAAACTCAAACGGAATCCGATATGACAAAATCTGAATAGTGATACGGGGTGTAAAATCAACCATTGATCAAGTGACACGTGGTGAACATTGATTGGTGACACGTGGCGAAATATTAAAGGGCATGGCACTATTCATAGCCATGCCCTTTAATATATATAGTAAAGTAATAGTAATAGTAATAGAAATGTATATTTTTTTCATTCAAAATAAATCACTACACAGTAATTATAAAATTAATATTAATAATTTATTTCTTTAAAAAACTAGTTTAAATTTAATAAGGATATTATTATATTTTTTAAACAAATATTAGTATTACACTTCTGGCTTTGGGCTTGAAAAAATGCGGGTTGACCCGCACCCAACCCTCTTTGACCCGCACCCGTTTAACGAGCATTTCTGAAATGACCGCTTGAACCCGCACCCGTTTCGACCTGTTATCCAAACCCGCCCGATCCGCCCATTTTGCCAGCCGTAGTCACTACAAAAAGAGAGCCGCGGGTGACACATAAGTAAAATGTTATAATAAAGTTCACCATGAGATTCTCTTCCATTGCTTTTGATTTGTCAAACTTGTGAGTCCCTTAAGTTCGATGGTTAAGCATGAAAGTGCAAAATACAACAAGTCTAATAAGCACTAGATTGGACTAGTATTACTTTAATATAAATGCAAGTATATAAATAAAGTAATACAAGACTTAAAGCAATAAACAAATAAAGTGGAACATTATGTATTTTTCATGGGTATTTTATTTATGATGTTAAATAAAACACAAGGTTGTTGCGGAATCAAGATAATACAATTAAGTATGTATCCTAACAACCTCTGAGTTACAAATGATCTATATTTGTCAAATAACTCTTTAGGATCGAGATACTTAAAGTTGTGAAGTATCCCAGTTTAAGATCGAGAGTATTTGGACAAATTCACTTCAATGCAAAATGAATGCTTAAAAGTATTTATGTCAAGGAAATGACTTTATTTATAGGCAACGTACAAATATGGTTGCATACATTTAATGATCCGACAAGAACATTAAATGTATTGGATAAGGAATAAGGATAAAGTCACATCAAGTGCAAGTGTATCCTTTTATCCAACCACCTTTACACACGTATATTTTGGTAAAGAACAAGTGGATTGTTCTTTGGAAAGTGTGTAAAGGGAAAAGTCAATCCTTGATATCAGTGTTCAGACTTGTAGGATCTAGAACACTGACAATCCTCCAGTATACAGATCTGGTAAGACTTTCCAGTGGACTCCGCCATTTGTTAAGTCTTCTTTCTTCAGACTTCAGTCAGAATGTCTTCAGTAGAGTTGATCTGGACTGGGGTGAAGTCCAGTGAGCTCATCTGGAGAATACTCCAGATTTCCTATACAAGTATTTGCTCACTGGTCTTCAATTATTTCTGGACAAATCTTCAGAGTGACTCCAGATTCCAAGTCTCCAGTAGTCGCGTCTGGAGCGAGTCCAGTAAATCTGGACTAAATCTGGACCTAACAAATTCCCCCTATTTGTTTAGAAATAATGCAAGTGTTTTCAAGCTTGAATCTATACATTTTGTAAGCTTGAAAAACACAAGTTTCGATTTGTCTAAAAAATCTAAGTTACTGGAAAACACTTTATAGATCATGAGTGTTTTCAGTTTCATCAATTAAGTTCTAACTTAGACTAAATCTGATCATTTACTTATAGAAATAAAAAATTGCAACTATTATTACATTCATCAACTGATAAATAGTATACAATTTTCATAAGACAATAATTTACAATAAGTAAACAATAAGAGTCAGGCCCTTCTTTTCGATGTCCTTTCTGGAGCATCTTCAGTAGCCTTTCTCTTTGGTGATGGAGAAGATGGTATTGAATCTGGTGATCTTATGCCCATTGCAACTTCCATTTGTTGCTTTCTTCTCCATACCTTTTCCACCCTTTTCAGAAATGCCTTAACATCAGTCGACACATTTGTCTTCCCCCTGAACGTTAAAGCGATTTTCTTCAGTTCACTCCATCCAAAAGCTTGGACTGAAGTACTTTTCCTCTCGTCAGTAAAGTTACCCTCCCTGGTCAACTTTACTTCAAACTTTGACATGCCTACATGATCTTCAGCCAACTTGATTTCAGCACCAGTGATCCTTCTTGCATCAGCCCTGAAATTCAACATCTCATTGTATTTTTCTTTCAGCTTGGCTTGCTGGATCAAAGCTTCAGTATCCTTGGACACTCTCCTTTGCTCTACAGCAGATTGGAGTTCTTGACGATTTATTCTTCGAGAAGTGTCCAGGGGAATGAAAGTACTTACATCAGCATCTCTGATTGCTTTGATCTGTCTGGCAGTCAACTTTGGTAAACCAGTAAGTCTCTTTCTGTACTCTATCTCCAGAGCACCAGCATTCTTTCTTATCTTTTTCTGGAGACTTACCAGTTCAGCTTTTCTCTGTCTGATGAGTTCTGGTACACTCACGCCATAAATAATTGAGTCATATACTTGTTCTTCTTCAGCGTAGAATGAGCGTACATGAACATCATCTAATGCATTTAGGCATTGATGAACTCTGGGGTCATCTTTCATCCTTTTATATACTTCAATGTTAATACCTAACCTTCCAGCATTGTAAGAGTCCAGAGTCCCCATTGTTGCCATCTCCCTTTGATGGGCCAGCAGTTCATCCTTTTGATTTCTTTTGAAAATCTCTATCATTATGCATTCTTGCTCTAACTTCCTTGAAGTTTCATTATCAATATCTTCAGTTTGCTCTTCCTCTTCACCAGATACAACTTTTTCCTTTCCTTTAACAGCCTTCAGTGTAGTAGGAATATCTGGGAAGGTTTCAAACTGGGGCTCACTGGCTTCAGTACCAGCAGCCTCTTCAGTAGCCTTTCTCTTTGGTGATGGAGAAGATGGTATTGAATCTGGTGATCTTATGCCCATTGCAACTTCCATTTGTTGCTTTCTTCTCCATACCTTTTCCACCCTTTTCAGAAATGCCTTAACATCAGTCGACACATTTGTCTTCCCCCTGAACGTTAAAGCGATTTTCTTCAGTTCACTCCATCCAAAAGCTTGGACTGAAGTACTTTTCCTCTCGTCAGTAAAGTTACCCTCCCTGGTCAACTTTACTTCAAACTTTGACATGCCTACATGATCTTCAGCCAACTTGATTTCAGCACCAGTGATCCTTCTTGCATCAGCCCTGAAATTCAACATCTCATTGTATTTTTCTTTCAGCTTGGCTTGCTGGATCAAAGCTTCAGTATCCTTGGACACTCTCCTTTGCTCTACAGCAGATTGGAGTTCTTGACGATTTATTCTTCGAGAAGTGTCCAGGGGAATGAAAGTACTTACATCAGCATCTCTGATTGCTTTGATCTGTCTGGCAGTCAACTTTGGTAAACCAGTAAGTCTCTTTCTGTACTCTATCTCCAGAGCACCAGCATTCTTTCTTATCTTTTTCTGGAGACTTACCAGTTCAGCTTTTCTCTGTCTGATGAGTTCTGGTACACTCACGCCATAAATAATTGAGTCATATACTTGTTCTTCTTCAGCGTAGAATGAGCGTACATGAACATCATCTAATGCATTTAGGCATTGATGAACTCTGGGGTCATCTTTCATCCTTTTATATACTTCAATGTTAATGCCTAACCTTCCAGCATTGTAAGAGTCCAGAGTCCCCATTGTTGCCATCTCCCTTTGATGGGCCAGCAGTTCATCCTTTTGATTTCTTTTGAAAATCTCTATCATTATGCATTCTTGCTCTAACTTCCTTGAAGTTTCATTATCAATATCTTCAGTTTGCTCTTCCTCTTCACCAGATACAATTTTTCCTTTCCTTTAACAGCCTTCAGTGTAGTAGGAATATCTGGGAAGGTTTCAAACTGGGGCTCACTGGCTTCAGTACCAGCAGCTTCTTCAGTTAGCCCGGCTTCAGTGCCATATGCTCTTTGTGTTTCAGTAAGCCCGACTTCAGTGCCATATGCTCTTTGTGTTTGGTCACCAGACAACTCTTCCCCCTTGGAACGATCTCCAGTTCGTGACTTGAGATCATTCCACAATTGTTCAAGCATTAGTCTATCCAGTGGACCAAAAGATGTACCTTCTACTGGAGTTGTTTCAGACACAACTTTCTTAAGTTCCTGCACTTCCTTCTGAACATTTGCAACAGCTTTGGGCAAGTGCTTTGGCAACTTCTCATCCAGTAGCTTTTCTACTTGGGGTAACACCCCATCATAAATGCTACGAAGGACAGTCCCAGAAACTTCTTCACATAATTCTTTCAACATATTGTTTCTGAACTTCTTCACATAATTCTTTCAACATATTGTTTCTGAACTTCCTTGTACATTCATCACTTAGAGCACTAACAACTGCACCCTGTTCCAGTGTGGGTCTACTCTCCAGAGAGCTTACCCTGAAAACCAAATTTTGAACATCTTCTTTCAGACCTGCCAGTTCGCCAGTGACTGCAGTCTGAACAGAAGTAACCAACCTAGTCTCTAATCCCTGGACTGCCACCTTGAACTTTTCAGTGTTGGTGTTTGTGGCCAGTACCAGTTCATCAAGTTTCTCATAAACCAGCTTCTCATTTCCAGCAAAGACATTCATCTCAGATGCCAGGTTATTTGATAATAATGATTTGAAGTCAGAAATAACCTGAGATGAAGTCTGGAGTGATCTTTCCAGGTCCGCCACCTTAATTAAAAGGCCTTGGACCTCGGTAGAAGAAGAAGTGGAGAGACCAGTGGGAGGTTCAAGATTTGAGGGTAATCTGGTCATTAGAGGAACTTGTGCCCAGTCTTCTTCAGTTGCAGCTTCAGATGTTGCAACTGGTGACTCCGGCGCACGAGGAGGAGGTTGAGATTCTGAAGGTTGAATGGTTGCTGGTGTGAAGTATTGGGTGTTTTCTGGAATTGAAGGTGGTGGGGGTGGTGGCATGTTTGGTTCTGGTGTAGGTGGTGGCATTTCTGGTAGATTTTCTTCTTCTTGTATATCTTCACCCAGAAAATTCAAGTTAACATCAAAGCCTTCAGACATTGGGGAGTCAACATCATCCCATTCTGGAGCCATTTCAGCTTCTTCCCTTTGCAAGGAAAGCATGGACTGAGGAATATCTACCTCATCCACTGGAGACCTGAGATTGACCAGATCTCTCATATATTCACTCACAGAAAAGTGAGTCGTATCCATATCATACTGGTCTCCAAGAGCAATCTTAAACATTAGTGAAAGGAAACGAATATAAGGAACGAATGGCTTTCTTCCTTTCACTCTTAGGCGCTCGACCAGGTCATCAAAAAGAATTTGGGCAAAATCCACTCTAAGCCCAAACCATAAACAGTAGGCAATCTGGAGGTGTGTTTGATTAATCTGGTCTAATCCTCCAGAGCTGCCTCCTAGACACTCAACAATATGTGTAAAGAAATATCTCCATGAGTCTGACAGCTTGCTCATGTAGATAGTCCCCTTTTTGGATAGCTGCCCATGCTCATCCAAGATATCTGTATGCCCCATCAGCCTGCATACTTCCCTTGTATTTATACCAGAGGGAAGCTCAATTGGCAACTCATTCAGGTCAAGATAGTTTAACTGTAGAACAGACCTGAACAAACTTGCAGTGAAACCAAGGGATCTGGTACCTCCCTTGAGAGTATAGTTGATCGATGAAGTTTCATCGTCATATGTAGCCGTGTACCAGAATTCACACAAATACTCGTGGTACATCCTTCCTGGATTCAATGTTAATGCACCATATAATGGGCAAGAGAGAAAGAATGAGTTTAATCTCCCAATGATCGATTGGGCATCATGAACACTGGACAGAGAGAGTCTTGCCATCCAGTTATTCATATTGATTCTTATGGCACTCGCCTCAAGATTGATATGAGGTGCCCTAGCAACATTTTCCGAAGGAATGTATTCATTGGCAAGCAGATTTTTAGTTCTTGATTGTCTAGGTGCCATTTATAAGGAATAGATGAAAATGAAATTGAATATATAGGTTATGATGAAGATTTGATGAAAGAATGAATGAAAATGAAATTGAATATATAGGTTATGATGAAGATTTGATGAAAGAATGAATGAAAATGAAGTAAATAAGAGAGATAAATATGATTGGAAAATTGAATGAAGGAAGTTAATGAAGGAATTTGAAAGATTTGGGAGTAAATATGTTCGAAGTAAATGCAATTGAAATTGAAAGTGGGTATATATAGAAGAAGGAATGTGGAACTCAAACGGTTTATTTGAAATTATCAAATAACATTTTTGATCGGGTTCTGAGATCCGCATTAATTACATCACATCACACATAAATGCATGACGGTTTACAGCCCACAAACAGTAACAACTTGTACTTTTTGTTTTCCCAAAGTAAAAAGACCATCATTGCGTTGAAAAATTTACATGCCACGTAGGATTAAAATATCTTCAAAAAGGTTTGCTTACGTGGCACACACAAAGACCAAGTATTTAGAAAATATTATGACATAGTTCAGTGCATCTGGAGGTTGACTGGACCTTCAGTATCACTGGTGGATTAGTCCAGTGAACATGTACTGATGGTACACTGGAGGGACACTCCAGTAAAGTACCAGTGAGAGGGACATATTTACAAGGCACCAGTAATATTTTCTGAATAATTTATCCAGTGAGAAAATAAATTCCCCCTGAACTTAAAACATTTTTAATAGAAAATATTTTTCAAGTCTTCCCTGGAATGTTGTTCCAGAAATCTAATAATGCAAAGATAGTACACATAGGCGTTCAATATCTGAGCAGTCACCAGATTTAAGGATTTAACATTCCCAACTCACCAACAAGATATTCAAAAGTTTTGACATCCAAAGGTTTGGTAAAAATGTCAGCGAGTTGTTTGTCAGTGGGAATAAAATGGAGTTCAATGTTGTTTTTCATAATATGATCACGAATGAAGTGATACCTTAGATCAATGTGCTTCGTTCTGGAGTGCATGACTGGATTGTTTGAGATAGCGATGGCACTGGTATTATCACAAAAGATTGGAGTCTTTGAATATTTAATACCATAATCAAGCAACTGGTTCTTCATCCAGAGTATCTGAGCACAACAACTGGCTGCAGACACGTATTCAGCTTCAGCAGTGGACAATGAA
Organism: Erigeron breviscapus; assembly: GCA_034093135.1. Classification (NCBI taxonomy): domain Eukaryota; kingdom Viridiplantae; phylum Streptophyta; class Magnoliopsida; order Asterales; family Asteraceae; genus Erigeron; species Erigeron breviscapus. Next base: position 88,988,404 of record CM067172.1, read on the forward strand.
ACTGAAGTTTGCTTCTTACTGGTCCAGCTGACCAGTTTGCCACCTAGGAAATGACATCCACCAGTTGTGGATTTCCTATCTATCTTACAACCTGCATGATCTGAATCTGAATAACCCATTAGATCCATGCCTGAGCCTTTGGGATACCAAAGACCTAGACTGGGGACACCTTTAAGGTACTTCAGTATGCGCTTAACAGCAAGCATATGAGATTCCTTTGGATTAGACTGATATCTGGCACATAAACATGTTGAAAACATAATATCTGGTCTACTGGCAGTTAAATACATCAGTGAACCAACCATGCCTCTATAGACAGTGGTGTTCACTGGTTTACCATCTGGATCGGAGTCCAGTGTCAGTGGTGCAGAAATTGGAGTTGGTTTAGATGGTGAAGAGTTCATATCATATTTCTTTAAAAGATCTCTAACATATTTCTCCTGATTAATAAAAATGCCATCTTTGTTTTGTTTAATCTGGAGTCCAAGAAAATATGTTAATTCACCCATCAGACTCATTTCATATTCAGTGGACATGATTTTTGAAAATTTCTCGCACATGTTTTCATCAGTAGACCCAAAAATAATATCATCAACATAAATTTGTACCATTAACAGATTACCTTTCTCATGAAGAATGAATAAGGTATTGTCAATTGCACCTCGTTTAAAACCATTTTTCAACAAATGTTTAGTCAGAGTGTCATACCAGGCACGTGGGGCTTGTCTGAGGCCATATAGCGCTTTGTCCAGACGATATACCCAATGTGGATGCTTTTCATCAACGAAACCTGGAGGTTGTCTGACGTAAACTTCTTCTTCAAGCTTTCCATTCAAGAAAGCACTCTTTACATCCATCTGGTAGACCTTGAACTGATGATTAGCAGCGAATGCTAAGAATATTCTGATCGCTTCAAGTCTAGCCACTGGAGCAAATGATTCATCAAAGTCGACATCTGACTGGCAGTAGCCTTGTGCTACCAGTCTGGCCTTGTTTCTGATTACGTGGCCATCTTCATCTACTTTGTTTCTGAAGACCCATCTTGTTCCAATTGGTTCTTTCTTTCCAACTGGGAAAGGAACCAGATACCAGACCTTGTTCCTTTCAAACTGGTGAAGCTCTTCTTGCATAGCAGTCACCCAGCTTGGATCTTCCATAGCCTCGTCAATCTTCTTTGGTTCCATCAAAGATAGAAAACTTACGTATAAGCATTGATTACTGGAGGCTCTTCTGGTCTGAACTCCTCTACTGGAGTCACCTATGATCTGATCAATAGGATGAGCTTTTGTCCATCTGGAGTACTGACCAGGATTGTTACTGACAACAATATCAGTGCAAGAGTTCAGTTGAGTCTCCTCTGGAATTGCTTCTGGAGGAGGATCTTGCCAGACTACTTCAGTATCTTCATCTGAGTCATTTAAATCACGATTTGCATCATGAAATTCTTCATTTGAAGGCATTTCCTGAAGTACTGGTTCAGTTTGGAATTCTTCATAAGAAGACATTTCTGGTCTATTCTCAACTGACACTGATACTGGGGAGCAGTACGCACATCTGAACCAATATTAATTTCAGAGGGTAGTTTGAAAATAATAGAGGGATAGAATGGAGTACTACTGGAGAGTTTCTGAACAGGTTCCAGATCAGGATGACTGGAAACTGTGTCTTTTGATGTACACTGATCGATTCTGGGTGTGGCAAGCAGTTGCAATTGCTTCCGCCCAGAAACTGGTAGACAGACCAGATTCAGCAAGCATACTCCTGGCAGCTTCTATCAGCGTTCGATTCTTCCTTTCTACCACTCCATTTTGTTCTGGAGAGCGGGCTGATGAGAAATTCTGGGAGATGCCAGTGTCAGTACAGAATGACTCCAGAGTTGCATTCTGGAATTCTGTTCCATTGTCACTTCTTAACTGACACACTTTTCGACTGTACTTGAGCTCAATTTGCTTGATAAGACTGATGATTTCAGCAGCAGCTTCACTTTTAGACCTAAGAAAGATCACCCAACAATATCTGGAGAATTCATCTACGATCACCAGGGTGTATCTTTTACCAGCACGAGTCTGAACGTTCACTGGACCAAAGAGGTCCATATGAAGCATATGAAGAGGTTCAGAAATGCTGAAATTCTGTTTGGTCTTGAAACTGGTACGTTTTTGCTTACCCATCTCACATCCTGGACATGGCCTTTCCTTTTTGAAGGAAACTGAAGGTATCCCATCTGCAAGTTGTTTTCTGGACAACTTATTAATGTTCTTGAAATTTAAATGGGATAACCTTTTGTGCCATAACCAGTTTGTGTCTTCATCAGCTTGAGTATAGAAACATTGCTCTGAAGGAGAGCTTTCCATATCCATCACGTACACATTCCCTTTTCTGGGAGCAATCAACACTACCTTCCAGTCCTTGTTGAATACGATACCCTGAGCAATATTGAATAAGACTTGATAGCCATCATCACACAGTTGGCTTACACTGATCAAGTTATATTTCAAACCATTCACAAATGCAACACGTGTGAACTTGACTTGTCCATTGTTCAGAACACCATATCCCTCAGTCTTTCCACAACCATCATTTCCAAAAGTAATGGAGGGTCCATCAGAAATGGTGAACTCCTCCAGTAGGGTCTTACATCCGGTCATCGTCCTGCCAGCTGCACTGTCAAGATACCAGATATATTTCTTTCGATCGCCCTACATATACACCAGATATTGATCAGTTAGATTTGGGAACCCATCGACTGATGGGTTCACTGGACCAAAGAGGTCCATATGAAGCATATGAAGAGGTTCAGAAATGCTGAAATTCTGTTTGGTCTTGAAACTGGTACGTTTTTGCTTACCCATCTCACATCCTGGACATGGCCTTTCCTTTTTGAAGGAAACTGAAGGTATCCCATCTGCAAGTTGTTTTCTGGACAACTTATTAATGTTCTTGAAATTTAAATGGGATAACCTTTTGTGCCATAACCAGTTTGTGTCTTCATCAGCTTGAGTATAGAAACATTGCTCTGAAGGAGAGCTTTCCATATCCATCACGTACACATTCCCTTTTCTGGGAGCAATCAACACTACCTTCCAGTCCTTGTTGAATACGATACCCTGAGCAATATTGAATAAGACTTGATAGCCATCATCACACAGTTGGCTTACACTGATCAAGTTATATTTCAAACCATTCACAAATGCAACACGTGTGAACTTGACTTGTCCATTGTTCAGAACACCATATCCCTCAGTCTTTCCACAACCATCATTTCCAAAAGTAATGGAGGGTCCATCAGAAATGGTGAACTCCTCCAGTAGGGTCTTACATCCGGTCATCGTCCTGCCAGCTGCACTGTCAAGATACCAGATATATTTCTTTCGATCGCCCTACATATACACCAGATATTGATCAGTTAGATTTGGGAACCCATCGACTGATGGGTTCACTGGACCCTCCCTTATAGGTCCCTGGGGCAATCTGGTTCAGTTCACTTTCTTCAACAGTGGTCTTAGTTGAAAAGACCACTGGGGTTGATGATTTTGAAACCTTTTTCATTTTCTCAACTGGAGAAATAAATTTGTCTTTCTTAGCAAAAGGTTTTGTATTTTGTCTAGGGCCAGATGAAGTACCCTCAATAAAGTTTAATCTTGCATTAAAACTTTGTGATTGACGAGTCAGAATTTGAATCTGGCTCTCTAACCTGGACAAAATATTTTCTTCAGATGATACCTTAGCCTTTCCAGTCCTAGGCTTTGGTAAGGGATTGGTCTGAGGCAAAGGTCTATTCCGAGAGACCTCTTTAACTGGAGCAGTCATCTGGAGTCCTCCAGTCTTAACCTCTGGGGATTGAACTGGGTAAAAATTGGTCTTAGGAGTTACAGGCTCATCATAAACAGTGGTGGGCCTGAACTCCTCTGGTAATCGATCGATTACTGGTATTAATGATGCTACATGAGTATTTCCATCTAAGTATGCACGTTTTTGAGCAGGAAATTGTTTTGCACAAGCATCATATGGCTTTTTGGTTTCTAGCCATGATTTTATTACCAGTTTTTCTTTCTCTAAAATGATCTCAAGATCTTGTTTTTCTTGAATCAATTGTTCAGTTACCAGAACCTGGGCTTGAAATGCCAGTTCAATGTCTTGAAGTTCTTTTAATTTTGATTTTAAAGCATTTATTTCAGAAGAATCTGTTTCTAGACCATTTACACAATCAGATCTAACAGTTTCTACGAAAATCAAATCAGAATTAAGAGCTTCAGCAATGTCCAATTTTAGTTCTTGGTCAGTTGCATTATCATAATCACTAACCTTCTTGATAACAATGTCCACCCATCGTCCAGATGTGACATCTTCCTTCACCAGGAGCTCTTCGTCTGCCAGAGCCATGTAACAGCAATCTCTTTCTTCTTCTTCATCAGCAGATGATTCATCAGAAGGCACCCACTTCTCTTCAGTTGTTGCAATCATGCACTTATTATTTGTTTCAATTTGTTGTGCCATGAGAGCAATCTGGGCCTTAAGCTTTTTATATTTCATTTTATAGCTATCATCAGGCTTATTATTAGAAGAGAATGGACCAGGCTTGGATACAAACTGGTTGGACCTGCACTCTTTCATGAAATGACCCTTTTTGCCACACTTAAAGCATGTCAAATTAGTCTTGTCAGTGGAAGAACTGGATGCAAATTGTCCAGATGGCCTATTTGCTCTTGCTTTGAAACGGTTAAACGTTTTAGCAATCATTGCAATAAGGTCATCATCTTCAGTTTCATCACAACAGTCTGGAGAGACTTGACTGGATTCTCCAGAATCCATGAGTTCAGACACCATCTTCTTCATAGAAAATACATTCTCAGAAGATATCAGTGCTGTACTTTGTGGTTCAGTATGACTGATCACATTAGGACTACTGGAGGCATGGTTAAAGGCATCTTGTTCTGCCACCACTCTCTGAGCTTGATTTTCTTCAGTGTACCTGAAAGCTCCATAAAGAGTTGAGAGAGTGTGTGTGTGCAGAGTTTTTCCTTGTCGTAAGACTAGGATCATGTGAGACCATTTGGTGGGTAGAATGTCACAAAATTTCTCCAGAAGTATATCCTTGTCCTTCTCAACCCCAAGACCTCTCAATTGGTTTATGATACTCATAAATCTGGTGTAAGTACCAGTGAGAGACTCGTTAGGTTGAGCAAAAAATGACTCATACCTCTTGTTTAAGGAGACCTTTCTGGTGACAATGGTGTCATCTCCTCCTTCATGTTGGTTTAAAAGTTCATCCCACATGGTTTTAGCACTAGGAAAAAGAACTAGTGTGGGAATTAGGGTTTCTGGAACAGCCCCGAGGATCATGTTTTTGAGAAGGGTGTCTAGATTCACCAATCTCCTCTCCTCTTCTGACCAATGTTCCTCCCTCTTTTCCCTTCCTCTTCTAGATCCAGAAGGATCAAGAAGGGGATTGAGAGGTGATGTAGGGACATAAGGACCTTCGTTTAAAATTTTCATCATGTTCCTCTCAATACCAGTGACATGCAAAACCATCCTAGCCTTCCATGTACCAAATTCATCACTGTTCCCACTGAATTTAGGAACAGGATTATTTGAGTAGTGCACATGCACGTGTGGAGAAGCAGGAGTAGGAGGAGGAGGTGGATTAGTGTTATTAACAATTGGTGGTTCATTTTGATCATTAATATTTGCATTAGGATCGGGACCAAGACTAAAACCTTGTGTATTTTCTTGGTTAGCCATCAAGAAACAGATCTAGGCAATGATTAGCCTTCTGCTCTGATACCAAATGTGAGTCCCTTAAGTTCGATGGTTAACCAGGAAAGTGCAAAATACAACAAGTCTAATAAGCACTAGATTGGACTAGTATTACTTTAATATAAATGCAAGTATATAAATAAAGTAATACAAGACTTAAAGCAATAAACAAATAAAGTGGAACATTATGTATTTTTCATGGGTATTTTATTTATGATGTTAAATAAAACACAAGGTTGTTGCGGAATCAAGATAATACAATTAAGTATGTATCCTAACAACCTCTGAGTTACAAATGATCTATATTTGTCAAATAACTCTTTAGGATCGAGATACTTAAAGTTGTGAAGTATCCCAGTTTAAGATCGAGAGTATTTGGACAAATTCACTTCAATGCAAAATGAATGCTTAAAAGTATTTATGTCAAGGAAATGACTTCCTATTTATAGGCAACGTACAAATATGGTTGCATACATTTAATGATCCGACAAGAACATTAAATGTATTGGATAAGGAATAAGGATAAAGTCACATCAAGTGCAAGTGTATCCTTTTATCCAACCACCTTTACACACGTATACTTTGGTAAAGAACAAGTGGATTGTTCTTTGGAAAGTGTGTAAAGGGAAAAGTCAATCCTTGATATCAGTGTTCAGACTTGTAGGATCTAGAACACTGACAATCCTCCAGTATACAGATCTGGTAAGACTTTCCAGTGGACTCCGCCATTTGTTAAGTCTTCTTTCTTCAGACTTCAGTCAGAATGTCTTCAGTAGAGTTGATCTGGACTGGGGTGAAGTCCAGTGAAAATTTAAAAATAAAAAATTTGAAACATTTTAAAAGATTTATGTATAATGATATATCTTGGTTAAATCATTAACCGAAAATGTAAATTAAAATATATATAAAGTATAAATGAGTTGTGTAAGTTAAACACATTTTGTTTTAGTAACTAACGTTTAAGAAAATAAATAATTGAGTATGCCCAAATAACTCTTTAGCCTAATTGAGATGTAAGCATATCGAGATGTTATATAATTCACAGAAAGAATATCTCTTTTTTACTTTAACTATGATATTGACTAACGAATCTGTAATATGACAACAACTTTTGGTCTCATTTTTAACTCTAAATTTGAATTGACTTATAAATATTTCTTTATGACTCCAACTCTGATCGAGATTAAAGCAAACCAAATTCTGGTCCCTTATACTTGCATCCTTCAATCCTTTAATATGGCAGCAAAGTGGGGTTTCATTCGCAGCATCACCGATTTTGGGACCTCTTACTTGCATAATACAGTTGCAAGTCGTTGACCACATTCGTATATTCGCAAAATGGGTGGATTACATTTTTTTATTATTATTATCTCTATTCAACATTCCACAACTTCAATAACATGATTCAGAACTTCAATAACCCTTGGTTTTATTTTCATTATTATTTTGACCCAATACATATCATTTTCGTTAACAAAAATATTTATTATCCACGATTTCTTTAGTTATTCTTTTAAATTTTCCTCTACCATAATATGTATTGTAATGTAATTCCAAGTTTATTTAGTTATTTAGTATTTTTGAATCTACTTGTCCATCGAAAGAGCCTGAATACTAGTATATTATATATTACGAACACAATGTTAAAATTGTAACTTTTTTCCTTTGTTTCCATTCATTCTAACTCGAGAATGTAATTAATTATTTACCTTACTTTTTCTTTTCCTTGCTTTTCTTAATAACTCAAAACTATTTTTTATGTTTATAATTTTTTTCCTTCCCTTTCTTTTCCTTTTCTTTTCTTTCCATTTTATTTCATTCCATACCAATCCTTTCTTTTCTTTTTTATATTAGACTCAGGAATGCAGTGTAAAGATACCAATATAACCCATTTTCGTATGAGTATGGTAGTTTGTGGGTCTAATATGTAAAAAAATATAATAGGTAACAAATAACAGTTGACCTGCCTTACGGTTTCTTGTACCGGTAAAATGATATCCTACCTAACATGAAGCTAGTATGACAACTACACACCCGGATATGATAACCCCATCCTCTACCGGTCTTTCTTGGATATTCAACAACATTGTCACTGCAAAACGAGAGCCACGGGTGACACATAAGTAAAATGTTATAATAAAGTACACCATGGGATTCTCCTCCATTGCTTTTGACTTGTCAAACTGGCCTGACCCGTATCTTGACACGTTTGATGCCCCCACCACCAAGTGAAATGGTGAAAAGTGCTACATAGAGCATAGCTAGTGGCCTCGTGCCAGCTTCTATGCATACATGTCCGTCTAACTAATGGTTTCATGCTACGGATGGTTGTTACGAGTGTCAATAATGGAATACTTAGTTTACCATTAATATGTGTATTATGTTATAGAGACATGTACTAGATGTAGACCCATGTCTATATCCATATAATAAAGAGTTTTTATTTAAAAATAAAAAATTTTAAACATTTTAAAGTTTTTTTTATATATAATGGTATTCTTATCATTAACGAAAATGTTAATCAACATATAAGTTTTTTAACTTTTATATAAAGTATAAATGAGTTGTGTAAGTTAAACACATTTTGTTTTAGTAATTAACGTTTAAGAAAATAATTGATTGACTTTTGAAAAATTAACATTCACAAAATATACAAAAATTATATCACGAAAAGTTACAAATTTTCAAAATTGAAAGTTACTGTACTATATTACACTTACGAACTTACCCTAACAAATCTTCATTACACGACATATTCGTGGTTACCGTATTTTGTGGTTACCTCTCTAGTCATCCATTAATGTTTACGAGGTTAAAATTATTTATACTTAAAATCATTCTAATAATCTAACAACTAACTATATTAATTAAGAAAAATCTATAAACAGCCACGTGTCAATGTATGGAAATAAATCTGTCTATATATATTGTTCAAATAAATAGTTATGACATGTTTTGTTATATTTGTACAGTAATACGCGATAACATATATAATTAATAAAATACTAATGTTTCATGATATCGTATATTGACAAATTGTAAATAAAAGGTGTTGAAAAACAATAATGTTATATTTGCTTACATATAATTAAATGAGTTTAAGTATATATAGAAAAAAGAATTGGATGGTGAAAAAAAAAAAAGAGATTTTAGTGATCAATTTTCATATGTAACAAACATAGGGGCTTTAAGGGTGAGAAAAAACCAAACCAAAAACAAACAAAAAAACCCTATGAAAACCGAATAACTCGAACAGAAAAAACTAAAAACCGAAAAACCAATGTTTTTTGTTATGATTCAGTTTTGGATTCACATGAAAAACTGAACCAACCAACCGAAACAAAAATATATATTGTTTACTTTATTTTATATTTGTACCATTTTATTAATTTAACAAACATAAGTAAAAGATGTTGAAAATGGAGATGTTGTTATTTTTATAATTTTTATCTTTTAATTATTTGAAATATCTTTTATTTAAATTAAATATCATAAGATATTAACGATATAAAACTAAATACTTATAAGAGTTATAACTATAATCCAATAATTATTACGTTATATGATAAAAAGATATATAAAGTCATAATTTGAAATAACAAAAAAAAGTGATTTTAAAAAAGATAATATAAACTTTAAGAATTATTTTCCATAATTATATCATTAAATTAATTAATTTCTATAATTATAAAATGTAGACAATTATTTTCCATAATTAATGACCATATTTAAATTTATTAAATTAAAATTAAATCTAAAAAAGTTATAAAAGGTATATGACATCAGCATTTTGATCTAATGACTCTAATTAAAAGTTGAGTTTTATCCAAAGGTCCAAACTTTTCCATTTTGGAATTAAGGTTTCTCTTTTATATATATTTGGTGTAACACCCGTCGTTTAAAAATATGGATTTCCAAAAATTTTCGCCTAACGGCGTTAAAGAAAGCGGAAGTAAACTTTAAAAGACCAAACCAACAAAATCTGTTTGGTTCATTTATTAATTGGTGTTACTAGCTATATCATCAAAACAAGTTCAAATGGAAACCCATCGGTTGCCCAACATTAAACAACCGACAACACAGTAAATACGAGTCATTAATGTCTAAACATAAATCAAAAGTCTAATGCGAGCAGCCACTATGGGTAAACTATAGTCATCCTCATTGCAATCTACCCATGCCTCGCACTTCTCACATCTACCTGCTCTCTAATGTTGGACCTGAGGGCACAACACATTTAAAAAGAACAAGTGTTAGCTAACGAATTAGCTAAGTAAGATAACACATAGTTTATAAAGCATTTGTCCATTTAAAACTTTATAGAAAAGTCATTTGACTCGTTAAGGCACAAATCACATCATACATTACATCTCACATAACATATCATCACATCAAACATCTTCATATAGGATGGGTCATCCTAAATGTGCCTAGTCATCTTTTGCATATTCACATATAACATCTAACATCTTTGTATTTGTGACATAAGTCACGCATCTCATATAACATATACATCTTTGTAAGTGTGACATAAGTCCCACCCGACTAGATGGACAAACCTTACGGCTGTACATCGATGTCGTTAAGGAATGGCAAGCCAATCCCGGAGTAATCCGTATGTTCAAGACAAATGGGGTGGGTCAGACTTCCCGTATTACTCTTCACATCTATGACCATGTTGCAATGAGCCACCCGAGCAACCACATATACGCACTTAGCCGGGCAAGGGCAAGTACGGGTTAAGCTTAACACTTTCATCTAAATTACGAGCTCGATTTCACATCTCATATAGTTTAGGTGTGCACATTACCTAAACATTCATCATATAGTTTCATATTAGCGTTTGGGCCCTTAACGGGAATTACACAACCGTAACGAGAGTTACGACGACCAGACGTGAAAAACAACCATTTAACCTCCAAAACCTAACCAACCACATCCCAAACGACCCCAAACCTTATGAATGACTTTTGTACCTCAAAATTCATCATTTTAAGACCATAATGATGCAATGAAATCATTGATTAACCCTTACTTGATATGCATCACAATAACAAACATTTTAGGTTACCGAATCGATTAAAACTCACGATTTTGACTCCAATCAACCCTCTAAAGACCTAGATCTGTTATGAAATGAATCAAGGGATTGAAAGGACATGAAATCAATGTAATAATACCTCAAATACCTGTAGAGATGATTAATGGATCGAAAAGCTAGCAAAAACCCTTCCGAATCACCCGAAATCAACTAGATCTTGAAGATTTAACCTAGGTTTTGTGTGAAATACTTTTCTAGGGTTTTGATCTGTTTTTCCAGCCTTTAGGTCGACCAAGAGGACATATATATACTAGGGAAACTTTAAAAACTTTACATCTAGGCCCTCGCACTTCGTTACAACTCGTTTCGGCCCTTAACGACTCGTTTAACGCAACCGGGAACACTTAACAACTCTTATATCTTATCGGAAACACTTTTTAACTTTATTAATCATCATTCTTCAATATTTTCATTACTTGAACATATTTAATGAAATTAATCCTTAACACGTAGACACATTAATCATATATAACGATCGTAGTCATTATCGCATAAACATATTTATTATTAAGACGTATAAATCCAACTGGAGGCAAACGTTGACTAACGACATGGTCAATGGTCGACATAAAATGTTTGGAATGTTACAATTACCTCCCCCTTAAGAGGATTCCGTCCTCGGAATCACTTCAGCATCGAATAGGTGAGGATAGTTCTCCTGCATCACGGACTCGGTTTTCCTAGTCGAACTTTCACCAAGAGTATGCCTCCATTTCGCAAACATATGGTCAATTTGCTTCACCCGAAGCTTATTCACTTAAGCTAAGAATCTTAAACGGCTCATATACAATCACTTTCTTAGCGCTAATACTCCCGTCTTCCAATGGAGTCACATTGGTTTCATCATCACGGCATATGTTCAATAACACTCACGAAAGTACTATGGATGTCATCTAAAAGCAATACACAAGCACATATCATATATCTTCTAGAGTTTACCCTTTTTACGAAGATCAACACAAGACTTAACGGGAATCCATGCTTACTTCACCTATATACAAAATGGCAAGCTTCACTACGCGCACATCCTCATGAGTAACGAGAAAAGAAGTATTTTTATCAACTAGTCTACAATGACTCATATCACATCTTTGCCCATAGGGGTTATAAACAACTTCGTCACATAATCCGTAGTCATCATATAAGTACATTCCTGCTTCGGAATAACCAATTGTTGCATTTTTTCCATATAGCGTTCGGTGCCCAGGTTTGACTTGAGCACAAGTCACACATTCTTTGTACACACACTATCACCTCACTCTTGTTATTTGGCCATCATAAAATGGGTTTCAAATCAGCATACACCCTTGTACTACCTGGATGAATATAATATCAGGACCTATGGGTCTCTTCAGCTTAGCATAGCCAAACTCATTGAACTTCTTACATAGTCTTTTCTGCTTTCACTTTACACTTCATCCGTTTCACCATTTCTTTGGTTCAATCTTTAAATCAAAACAGGTAATCACCTCATTTCTTCAACCTTCATAAGTAGTACACACATTACATTCAGCGAAGACTATTCATTTGGCGGATAAGACCTTCCGACACATATCCTTATTAACTTGCCACTATGACTCACATGATTCATTGAACAAAGGGTCGACTCGCCATAACTTTTGATGCATAACATATCCCTCCATAGAGTCTCATGGTTAGACCATAATACCCACTTTGTTCATAATAATCTTTCTTTGCCCACCACAAAACCTTCTATGCGTCACCTACTTATATCTCTTCAAGTGTCCAGCATCAACTCTACTCGTCAAACTTCAAGTCCATGTCTTTTAAGCCCGTGGGCTCAACAACATAATACATCACTTCATAGAAATCTCACCAACTTCGTTACTTTCTACTCCGGTCAACACAAGCATGGCCATACAAACACGCTCGCGTCGTGATACTCTTGCAATTATGTTCTGGACTGTAACACCCAACATTTAAAAATACGGATTTCCAAAAAACTTTTCACCTAACGGTGTTAAAGAATGCGGAATATCATTTCAAAAGTCCAAACCATAAAATCCAGTTTGGTCGGTTCATAAAATAGAAGGTGTTACTCGTCACATCATCAAAATAGTATAAATGGAAATCCTACGGTTGCCCAACATAAAACAATCGTATACAAGTCATATCAAAACATAATAGTCATAACGAAATCAAATGTCTAAAAGGAGCAGCAACTATGGGTAACTAAAAGCATCTTCAAGTATTCTACCCATGCCTCGCTCATTATCCATCAATACACTTCTAGCTTGCTAAACCTGAGGGGACAACACATTTCAAGAAACAAGTGTTAGCTAACGAATTAGCTAAGTAAGATAACACTAAGTTAATAAAACGTTTGTCCATTTAAAACTTGGTAAAGCAGCTTTTCATATTAAAGACACATTTCGCATATCATCACATACATCTCATAGCATCAACATCTTTCATGGTAGGATTAACCATCCTAAATGTGCCTAATCATCATTTCATCATCACATATCATCACATTAGGTGTGACATAAGTCACGCATATCATATAAGGTGTAAGTTTGTGTGTAGGCGGCCATAAGACCTAACGGGAACCTCACACCCGACTAGATGGATGAGCCATACGGCGGTCCATCAAGTGTCGTTAAGGAATGGCAAGCCACTCCAGGAGTAGTCCGTATGTTCAAGACATTGGTGGGTAATCACTCCACCCGGAGATACTCAAACCACGTAATTACGTTGCAAGGAGCCACCCAAGCAACAACATATACGCACCCACCCGGCTAAGGTGAATACGGGTTAAGCTTAACACTTCATCGTATATACGAGCTCGATTTCATCACATATAGTTCAGGTGACAAAGTTACCTAAACATAACATATAATCATCTTTTACGTTTGGGCCCTTAAACGTGCACGTGACATGGCAACTTATAAAGTCTAGTGAACTAGATGACCAAGCCACACATACATGCACATCACAATCAACAAACACTTGCATCACATTTCATTACATTGCATATCATTTCATAACATAACTTTGCATTGCATATAAAGGGAAAATGCATTTCAGGTCTCATAAGTCGAATACATATCCCATATAACCTCCATATAACCCGATACCCTTAAGTATACAAGATAAGATTAGAGAAGTTATATTCTGAAAACCATGCTTTTGTTGAATCCCTCAGCGTGACAAAGTAGTGTATCTTACCTCGTAGAAGCGCACACAAACGATAACTAAGGTTACCGTGCAAAGCAAGTGTTCCCAACTACCTATAATGAACATAGGATCAATTAATGAGTATAAACGAGGCTAAACCGGCCTACAATCTATATACTTGTCAAATAATAGTCTCTGTTGACTACTTCCATCTATTTGTAGACTACTAGTCTACTTTTGACTACTTTCATTCTTTGTAAACTACTATACTTTTCTGTAGACTACCTGACTCACTTGTAGACTACTTGACTCTTTTTGTAGACTACTTTCATATTCTGTAGACTACTTTCATCTTTTGACTATATTCAGTTTTGTAGACTACTTTTGGCATACAAGACGACCAAATGAGAGAAAACTCAGTTCTTAACAAATGTAGGGGACTCAAAGAACTTTTCAAAAATGTAAGATTCATCTCCTAACTCATTATTATAAAGAAGATACGATTTTTGCAATATGACTGAATTTTCAGACCTTATAAACTCTTTGTTTTACAAAAGATCTCAAACATCAAACATCCATGGAAATTAACCATGACACCTACAGTTCATATATACCCAAAATATGATTCAATTGACACTATGAAATCATATATTGATTCATGGATTCATTACACACCTTATACAAATCATTTGACACCCGATTTGACCTAAATCGTCTCATAAACATAATTGAATCCAAACCGAAACTCCACCAAAACGACTCCAAATCATAAACACGACTTTAATACTTCAAAATCCTTCATATTTAGACCATAATGATGCAATACAACCTTTGATTAAAACATACATGATTTGCATCATTTAAACAATTGTTATTTCGACATCAATTGATCCTCTAACACCTAGATCTGATTTCAAATGACTCATATAATTGAAAAGATAGAAAATTAACGTTAATATACCTTTCCTACCTGTAGATCTCAAAGAGGATGCAATAATCTTGATCAAACACACTCGAATCACACGTTTTGAAGGATTTTCGCTTAGAAATTTGATAGGGGATCAAGGGGGGCGGCTAGGGCTTGAGAGAATAATGATTTAATCAACAATTAGGAACTAATGACTCCATCATTGACCCTAAACCCGTTTTTGAGTTTCACCATATGTCAAATTTGGTCCCTAGGCTTCCATATAGCTCATTACTAGTCAAAAACTCCCCTAAGGACCATATACTACCTAAATACTTCATTAATCACCCCTAATAGTCATATAATTACTCCATAAACATATTTTCATATCATGCATTAAGACTTTCAAGTCTCACATATATAACACATAAACCACATATAAGCATTAAATCTAGCAATAGACTTAACGGACACATAATATTGACTTAACGACTTTAGTCAAACGTTAATAAAAAGTTTGGGATGTTACATGGACCATAATTGTAATTGTATCATTTCACTCACATGTTCGTTACCACATTTGTGTATCGTCTTCTTTTCACCAAATCCTTTCACGCGACCTTTATTACGCATCCAACATATATTTTCCATTGTGGTCCTTGTCCCTAACCTCGTGGGTTCGACATTGATAGAATACCATTTCACCTAATCCTCTAACTTTTGTCCATCTCAACAATCTCCCACGTAATATAAAGCACAAGTTTATCAAATTTAATTAGAGAAATAGAAGATCACCTCGAGGGCCGTCTATCGTAGCAAATAGTATAATTAGCGACGGAGAAGCGAGAAACGGGAGAATAAAGGCTAAAAGACACATTCACATATCAATAAACAATCATCACATAGCCTTAATCCTACACTCTCACTCAATCCCAAACTCGTCCTAAAGCATTTCATCTCAAAGGCTAAGCATACCTACTTAAGCCTACTTATCCTCTATCGGTTTAAGTCCAATTCCTATGGCATACCTATAGTCATTGGTTCACTTAAACCATTTCTCTGATACCACTTGTAACACCCGTCGTTTAAAAATATGGATTTCCAAAATTTTTCGCCTAACGGCGTTAAAGAAAGCGAAAGTAAACTTTAAAAGACCAAACCAACAAAATCTGTTTGGTTCATTTATTAATTGGTGTTACTAGCTATATCATCAAAACAAGTTCAAATGGAAACCCATCGGTTGCCCAACATTAAACAACCGACAACACAGTAAATACGAGTCATTAATGTCTAAACATAAATCAAAAGTCTAATGTGAGCAGCCACTATGGGTAAACTATAGCCATCCTCATTGCAATCTACCCATGCCTCGCACTTCTCACATCTACCTGCTCTCTAATGTTGGACCTGAGGGCACAACACATTTAAAAAGAACAAGTGTTAGCTAACGAATTAGCTAAGTAAGATAACACATAGTTTATAAAGCATTTGTCCATTTAAAACTTTATAGAAAAGTCATTTGACTCGTTAAGGCACAAATCACATCATATATTACATCTCACATAACATATCATCACATCAAACATCTTCATATAGGATGGGAAATCCTAAATGTGCCTAGTCATCTTTTGCATCTTCACATATAACATCTAACATCTTTGTAGTTGTGACATAAGTCACGCATCTAATATAACATATACATCTTTGTAAGTGTGACATAAGTCCCACTCGACTAGATGGACAAACCTTACGGCTGTACATCGATGTCGTTAAGGTATGACAAGCCAATCCCGGTGTAATCCGTATGTTCAAGACAAATGGGGTGGGTCAGACCTCCCGTATTACTCTTCACATCTATGACCATGTTGCAAGGAGCCACCCGAGCAACCACATATACGCACTTAGCCGGGCAAGGGCAAGTACGGGTTAAGCTTAACACTTTCATCTAAATTATGAGCTCGATTTCACATCTCATATAGTTTAGGTGTGCACATTACCTAAACATTCATCATATAGTTTCATCTTAATGTTTGGGCCCTTAAACATGCATGTAATGAATAGAATTTGAGCTTATGTGTGTGTATCAATGGTAGTTTTAAGAGAGAGAAAGTAGAGAGAAAAAGTATGTTTGGCAGGGAAAGATTAGTTTGTATTATGGTATGAAAGGTTGCATTTTGCATTATGGAGGGGGTTTATATACCTATACACATATTACAATATGCCCCCTTCCATACTTAAACATTTACAATGTAAGTACAAAAGATACAAATCAACTACTACATTTATATTTCTAACAATCTCCCCCTTAGTAGTGATTTGTGAAAAGATCCAGTCTTTGTCCATCTTCAAACTCTAGTATTCGGTCTGTCTTTATTTGGATGCCAGAACCAATTTTCTCCTTCGGGTCTGTCATCTGGAACAATCATATTAGCTTCAAAATTTCTTGGAGGAATGTTATGTGGCCCTGGTAGATGACTAGGCTCGTACTTGATCCAGCAACCTCCTTTCCGACGAACAACATACTTTGACTTCTGAACATTCTTTGCTTCTCTCATCATTCGAATGTTGTCTCGGTACTCAAGCCTTTGATTGATCTTAGAGATTACTTTATCAAACACTTCCTTTTTCTTTTCGTCTTGCTCATCTTCTTTCAAGCACAGCAACACATTTTTACAAAACTCCAATGTTCCATCAGAATAAGAAGCAAGTTCATCCATACGAATGAAAATCTTCTTTTTTCGGCTATTTAAAAAGACAACCCCAAAAGATGGTTCTTCGATGACATGACCAATACTGAGTTTTTCAATGTCTTTAGTGTAAAGACTCTGATCTGGATATGGAACATTTATCTTCCTCTTCACAACTTCAAACCCTATTTGAAAATCCTCCAGTGAAGCATATTGAATACAACTTGACATGTATCTTTTTACAGCATCAAAAGCAATTACATCTTCACGGTATCTTTGCATTGCATTCAGGAAATGGTTGTAGAGGAAGATAATGTCATCAACTGGCAAAAGTTTGAATTGGGCTTCTGTAAATCTGTAGATCTTGTTATTATCTCTTTTAACATGAAAACATGGAATAGAGATAGTAACTCTTTTAATCAATATCACTCTGATCAGCACCAATATCTTATGGTTTCTTTGTTCTTCCAGCAACTTTGGATTGTATTGTTTTGTAAGTTTAAGAAGCTCTGTGTATTCTTCAATTTGCCTTGCTTCCTTAAACTTGTACATTGAATCTAACTCTGGTCTCTTGGTTTTCGTAACTTTAGTTGCTCCACAAAATATCGGATATGCCCTTTCCTCCAGATATCTCGATTTCTTAGCTGCTTCTTTAGGTTTGATGCCGAGAGCAACCATTCTTTCTCTATCCCTCAAGAAGTATCCCCGATTAATAAATCTTAGTTGTTCTTCAGTTAAATCAGTTGGAAAATAATCAGGAAGAACTTCCTCGGATATGATTGCCTCTCTCAAAACCTGTTTGTAAGTTGATTTCTTAAAGTTCTGAACTGCAGCTTCTGGAGTCTTTCTCAGATCATCAAAATTGTTAAATTCATTAAAATTGTAATGTTGTGGAGCTGAGCTAGCACGAACAGATGATTCTCCAACTTCAACTCTGCTTGAAGAACCTGTATCAAAGTAATCAAGATCTGCAAACTCTTCAAACATTGGTTCCTCTACAGCTTCTACGTTCACAGGAGTTTCAACTATCTCTGGCTCATCCAATATAACATTATCTTTTATGGCCTCAAGATCAGCTTCTCCTTCAGCATATTCAACTAAATCATCGTCAATTACAAAACCTTCTTCTTCATCAACCTCAACATTCTCATATTCTTCTTCACTTTCTACTTCTGAATCAGCACCAAAGACGTCAACTAATCTTCTTTTAATCTCATCATCTAAAGTTTCGTTCTCAGCTTGATTTCCACCCTCTGCTCTTTCTTGCATTACCACATCCTCCACATTCACACCAACTCTTGCCGAAGAATTTTCAATGTTAGCTTGACCCTCTCCTTGGTTCTCCCCCTCGGGGTGATCATCAGAATCAGGATCATCCCGTCTGGAAGCAACCGAGGCCGGTCGGCAAGATTCTAATGCTAACAATCTTAGCTCAAAAGCAGCAAGCTTTGCATCATATTCAGCCTTTTGTTTTTCAACTTGATCTTGTAAAGCTTTTACCCTTCTTTCATTAGCCATTTCTCTTTCTCTTACCTCAAGAGCATTCAACACACCCTTTTCAGTCATTGTCAACAAATCCCCTTCCGACCGTAGAATGCCAAGTAAAACTTCACATGCTTGATCTTTGGTTGGTAGATTTGTTGTGGTTGATGATGTTTGAATAGGTGTTTGTGTTCTTTGTGTTTGGGTAGGAGGTGGAGTAGCCAACCCGGGGGTTGTTTGCACATTTGAAATGTGACCTAAATTTAGCGAAGCTGATTCAGGATTTCCTGCGGATCCTCGGGTTATACCCTCACCAGCAGTTTCAAATTCATGGGCTTCGCAACCCGAATCAAGTTGTGTCCTAGACTGTGATAAATCACTGTCCTGGACTTGTTGTTGTTGGGCAACACCTCTCACAACACCGGGGTCACTGAGAATGCCCGTTAATACAGTCTCAGGTTGATCCTGAGGAACAGCAGTGTCACTACGGCGTTCATACTGTCCCCCAGTCTCGGTCTGAGAACTGTTACCTGCGGCTAAAGCTGGCGTGATGTTAGCTAAGGCAGGATTTCCAAGCTGTCCTTGAGGGTCACACAAAGTGGGTCCCCCTCCGCTTGTTCCGGCATCAGTACTCAACTGAGCTTGTGAATCCGTGTACCTAGGAGATCTAGACTCTTGTGCATGAAATGAAGGCGAGAGGTGGGGCTGGTCCTCTCTTATTTTAACACTCTCATCCTCCAAATGAGGAGAGTGTGGTGAGCGTGGCTGATCCCCGTGCATTTGTGAGACTAACTCCTATTGTGAGGAGTCAGAATGGCTAGGAGAGTTTGGTGCAAGCGAGAATGGGCAGTTCCCGACTTCTACCCTAGGGTAAACAACCCGGCTAGACACATTGGTTTGGACTATTGGAGGGCCAACGTTTTCTTTATGCCCTTGTCCTAACCCAGACCGCACATCCTCTCTGGTATTTTCAACTCCTCCCTCAATTCCGCCTTGTTCCTCCAGCACAACATCATCTCCAGTGCTAACATTCTCAGTTTCCAACTCAGATACAACATTATGAATTCCTTGAGTTACTTGTTCAGCATCCAACTCTGTCGAGGCACCAATATGTTCCGATCCAGCAGACTTATGTTTTCTTTTGGATTTCTTCTTCTTTGATTTCTTTGGTGACCTTCGAGCACTCATTTTAAGTCTTCTACCTGGTGGTGGAGTTGGTTCATTAGGTAGTGCTGAAGCAAGCGGTGTTGGATTAAGTACAGGTGATGAGCGAGGTGGTGTAAAAGTTGGTGGATTTGGTGAAACAACGGATGGTATAGGTGTAGATTGTGAAGGTGAAGATTGCGAAAAATGAACGGTTGGTGTAGATTGAGTTGATTGATTTGATGGTGTAGGTTGAGAAACAGGTGAAGAAACTGGTTCAGGTGTTACAACATCTTGTTCAAACATAACTCGTTTCGATTTCCTTCTCCTCTGCCCAGAAGTCCCCTCACCACTATCCCCTCTTTTTCTTTTATGTGACCTAGGACCCTCACTTGGCGACCTATGCACAGCTTGGGTAGGAGTCTGTCGGCTTTCAGACCCCATTGCTGTAGCTAACCACTCTCTATAAGTCCTAAGGTGGGGACTCTCAGCAGGAACCAAGTTTAGCAGAAATGGTGGAATTGGAAATGGTCTAGCAATCTCACTTCCTGTGCCTCTTATCCTCATGTTGGATTTATACATTGCAATCACACACTTGAAACTATCTTCCAACTTTGGTATCTCTTCAACATTATCAAGTACGTCTTCGATAATCAAGGTGAAGAATCGAATATAAGGAATGTATTTTCTTTCTTGAACATCCTTTCCTTTCACAACTTCAATTGATTCCCATAGCTCAAATATATACTTTTCAGGAACAATTGCACCACTAGTCAAAGCAGTTTCCAATGGATGGTGGCTTAGAATCTCCGTTATGATTGGGAATTTGGATGTGAATGGTATATGAAGAGCTTGATTGGCTTGCATCTTCATTGTTGCACCTTCTTGGAACATCACCATCTTTGTTTTTATTATTTTTCTGAAAAATAAGACTGACCAAAGTTTGACCAGAAAAACAATTTTAAAACACAGAAAAATAAAAACACAAACCAACATTTAAGAAACATATTTAATACACAAAGACAATGTTTTGCACATATATCAGAAATGAGAAAACAAAGTAGTACACAAAGGCGTTCGATACCTTGCATCTCACCCAAATATATATACAAAACATGACAATATATAGGATCACATAAGTATTAAAAGATAAGAAAACAAGGTAGTACACAAAGGCGTTCGATACCTTGCATCTCACCCAAATATATATACAAAACATGACAATATATAGGATCACATAAGTATTAAAAGATAAGAAAACAAGGTAGTACACAAAGGCGTTCGATACCTTGCATCTCACCCAAATATATATACAAAACATGACAATATATAGGATCACATAAGTATTAAAAGATAAGAAAACAAGGTAGTACACAAAGGCGTTCGATACCTTGCATCTCACCCAAATATATATACAAAACATGACAATATATAGGATCACATAAGTATTAAAAGATAAGAAAACAAGGTAGTACACAAAGGCGTTCGATACCTTGCATCTCACCCAAATATATATACAAAACATGACAATATATAGGATCACATAAGTATTAAAAGATAAGAAAACAAGGTAGTACACAAAGGCGTTCGATACCTTGCATCTCACCCAAATATATATACAAAACATGACAATATATAGGATCACATAAGTATTAAAAGATAAGAAAACAAGGTAGTACACAAAGGCGTTCGATACCTTGCATCTCACCCAAATATACATACAAAACATGACAATATATAGGATCACATAAGTATTAAAAGATAAGAAAACAAGGTAGTACACAAAGGCGTTCGATACCTTGCATCTCACCCAAATATATATACAAAACATGACAATATATAGGATCACATAAGTATTAAAAGATAAGAAAACAAGGTAGTACACAAAGGCGTTCGATACCTTGCATCTCACCCAAATATATATACAAAACATGACAATATATAGGATCACATAAGTATTAAAAGATAAGAAAACAAGGTAGTACACAAAGGCGTTCGATACCTTGCATCTCACCCAAATATATATACAAAACATGACAATATATAGGATCACATAAGTATTAAAAGATAAGAAAACAAGGTAGTACACAAAGGCGTTCGATACCTTGCATCTCACCCAAATATATATACAAAACATGACAATATATAGGATCACATAAGTATTAAAAGATAAGAAAACAAGGTAGTACACAAAGGCGTTCGATACCTTGCATCTCACCCAAATATATATACAAAACATGACAATATATAGGATCACATAAGTATTAAAAGATAAGAAAACAAGGTAGTACACAAAGGCGTTCGATACCTTGCATCTCACCCAAATATATATACAAAACATGACAATATATAGGATCACATAAGTATTAAAAGATAAGAAAACAAGGTAGTACACAAAGGCGTTCGATACCTTGCATCTCACCCAAATATATATACAAAACATGACAATATATAGGATCACATAAGTATTAAAAGATAAGAAAACAAGGTAGTACACAAAGGCGTTCGATACCTTGCATCTCACCCAAATATATATACAAAACATGACAATATATAGGATCACATAAGTATTAAAAGATAAGAAAACAAGGTAGTACACAAAGGCGTTCGATACCTTGCATCTCACCCAAATATATATACAAAACATGACAATATATAGGATCACATAAGTATTAAAAGATAAGAAAACAAGGTAGTACACAAAGGCGTTCGATACCTTGCATCTCACCCAAATATACATACAAAACATGACAATATATAGGATCACATAAGTATTAAAAGATAAGAAAACAAGGTAGTACACAAAGGCGTTCGATACCTTGCATCTCACCCAAATATATATACAAAACATGACAATATATAGGATCACATAAGTATTAAAAGATAAGAAAACAAGGTAGTACACAAAGGCGTTCGATACCTTGCATCTCACCCAAATATATATACAAAACATGACAATATATAGGATCACATAAGTATTAAAAGATAAGAAAACAAGGTAGTACACAAAGGCGTTCGATACCTTGAATATATGAAATTTCCTTTGATTTGATCAACAAGATTGTTGACAAATGTTAAAGAAATATTTCAATGATAAAATGTGCATTTGCCGAGATAAAATCTCTGCAAATGGCACATTTGTGATAGAAAATCTTGACTTGTGAAAACAAGTCTTTGCCGAGAAAATATCTCTGCAAATGGCTTATTTATGACTTAGAAAATCTTGACTTGTGAAAACAAGCATTTGCCGAGCAAAAACCTCGGCAAATGGCCTTTTTGATCTGAAAATTTGGTTAAGACAAAATATTCACAAGTTTTGTTTTGACAAACAAAATTTTTAAGAATTTTAGACAAACACCCATTTGCCGAGCAAAAATCTCGGCAAATGACACTTTTTGATCATGAATTTTGTTAAGTCAAAATGTGTAAATGGGCAACCAAAACCTTTGCCGAGAAAATATCTCTGCAAATGGCTTATTTATGACTTAGAAAATCTTGACTTGTGAAAACAAGCATTTGCCGAGCAAAAACCTCGGCAAATGGCCTTTTTGATCATGAATTTTGTTAAGTCAAAATGTGTAAATGGGCAACCAAAACCTTTGCCGAGAAAATATCTCTGCAAATGGCTTATTTATGACTTAGAAAATCTTGACTTGTGAAAACAAGCATTTGCCGAGCAAAAACCTCGGCAAATGGCCTTTTTGATTTGAAATTTTGTTAAGTCAAAATGTGTAAATGGGCAACCAAAACCTTTGCCGAGAAAATATCTCTGCAAATGGCTTATTTATGACTTAGAAAATCTTGACTTGTGAAAACAAGCATTTGCCGAGCAAAAATCTCGGCAAATGACCTTTTATGACTTAGAAAATCTTGACTTGTGAAAACAAGCCTTTGCCGAGAAAATATCTCTGCAAATGGCTTATTTATGACTTAGAAAATCTTGACTTGTGAAAACAAGCATTTGCCGAGCAAAAATCTCGGCAAATGGCTTATTTATGACTTAGAAAATCTTGACTTGTGAAAACAAGCATTTGCCAAGCAAAAATCTCGGCAAATGACACTTTTTGATCATGAATTTTGTTAAGTCAAAATGTGTAAATGGGCAACCAAAACCTTTGCCGAGAAAATATCTCTGCAAATGGCTTATTTATGACTTAGAAAATCTTGACTTGTGAAAACAAGCATTTGCCGAGCAAAAACCTCGGCAAATGGCCTTTTTGATTTGAAATTTTGTTAAGTCAAAATTTTCACATGTTTTGCCAATAATATGAAGATTTGAAGATGAAACTGAACAAAACTTAGCATTCGCCGAGCAAAAATCTCGGCGAATGGCCTTTTTGATTTGAAATTTTGTTAAGTCAAAATTTTCACATGTTTTGCCAATAATATGAAGATTTGAAGTGAAGGATTCGGCCCGCCCATTTTCCTTTTAAAACTCAAATTCGGGTCGCGGGTATGGATACGACCCGCGTGTCAACCCGGATCACTAACCAGGTTTGGGCTTCAATCAAGTACATTGGGCTAACATGATTTTGGGCTTTTCTTGAGTTTTGGGTTATCCATTTGGTTGGGCCCAATTGGTTTTGGGCAATAAACTAAATAAACAAAAATCAAACAAACATTAAAAAAAAACTTAAAAAAAATTAAGAACTAATAAAAAAAAAATAAAAAAATAAAAATATAAAAAAATCTTTTTAACATTTTTAAAATTTTAAAATTTTGTATTTGGTTTTTCAATTTTAAAACAAACACACATAACAACAAAAACTTAAAAACAATTATACATACTAGAAAATTACACAAAAAAAATTTACATGCATTTGCACACTCCCCCTCAAATTAAGCATAAAACAACATGGTAAATTTACAAACTCCCCCTTAAATCATGCATTCTACCCTTTTTCTCCCCCTCAAACATTGCATGTAATAACAAGTAAAACACATCATGGCATGAAATCAATTAAGTTTGTAAATCTAGCATTCCCAACTTGGTTTTAAGAAAATTGAACCTGTTTTCATCCAATGGTTTGGTGAAAAGGTCAGCAAGTTGGTAGTCTGTCGGGACAAAATAGAGTTCGATGTTACCTTTCTCGACATGATCTTTAAGAAAATGGTACCGAACATCTATATGCTTGGTCTTTGTGTGCTGTACAGGATTGCAAGAAATAGCAATAACACTCTTTGAGTCACAGTAAATGGGAATTCTGTTGAATTGAAATCCATAATCAGTCAACTGTGTTTTCATCCAAAGAACTTGTGAACAACAGCTTGCTGCAGCAACGTATTCAGCTTATGCAGTAGATGTGGATACACAATTCTGTTTCTTTGAAGACCAACTGACTAATCTATCCCCTAGAAACTGTACACTCCCAGAAGTACTCTTTCGATCAAGCTTACAACCTGCATGGTCAGCATCCGAATATGCAATCAACTGAAACCCAGTATCCCTTGGATACCAGAGACCAAGGTTCACAGTGCCTTTCAGGTATCGGAAGATCCGTTTAACGGCCTGGAAATGACTTTCCTTGGGATTGGCCTGGTACCTGGCACACATGCATGTGGCGAACATAATATCCGGGCGACTTGCAGTCAAATACATGAGTGACCCTATCATACTGCGATATTTCTTTTGATCAAAAGATTTTCCATTTAAGTCAGCATTAATCTTTGTTCGAGCTTCCATGGGTGTCCCAATTGTTTGACAATCCATCATTTCAAACTTTTTCAACATGTCAATAATGTACTTAGATTGACAGATAAAAGTACCATTTGACAACTGTTTTACTTGAAGACCAAGGAAAAAGTTTAATTCACCCATCATGCTCATTTCAAATTTCTTGATCATTAAAGCAGAGAAATTCTTGCAGTATTTAGGATTAGTTGACCCGAAAATTATGTCGTCAACATAAATCTGGATTAGAATAATGTCACTCCCTTGTCGTTTTATAAACAAGGTAGTGTCAATCGAACCTTTGCTAAAACCAGATTTCACAAGATAAGAGGATAGAGCATCATACCATGCACGAGGCGCTTGTTTCAGACCATATAAAGCCTTATCTAACCTGTAAACATAGTCTGGATGTTTGGAATTCACAAAACCTTCTGGTTGTTCAACATACACTTCTTCTTTGAGAATTCCATTCAAGAAGGCAGTTTTGACATCCATTTGGTAGACTGTGAAGTTCTTGTAGGCAGCATAGGCAAGAAACATCCGAATAGCCTCAATTCGTGCAACTGGTGCGAATGTCTCATCGTAGTCAATTCCATCTTGTTGGCAGTATCCCTTCGCAACCAATCGTGCTTTGTTACGTACAATAACTCCAGTTTCATCCTTTTTGTTCTTGAAGATCCATTTGGTCTTAATTGGCTCCTTGTTCTTGTAAGGATTGGGAACCAATTTCCACACCTCAAGACGTTTGAACTGATTAAGTTCTTCTTGCATTGCTTGCACCCAATCTGGACAACTTAGAGCTTCATTCACTGTCTTTGGTTCAACAAAGTCGTCATGATCATAATCTTCAGGATTGGTTGTAGGATTTGTCACTTGTGAGATATTATGAGGTTGAGTATGCAACTTTGAAATATCGGTAGGTGGAGGAGAATCAGATGATGAATTAACATCTGATGATTGTGATGGTGAAGACTCATTGGGATCCATCTGTTTTGAATTTGAACTAGATGGTTCATTGGCATTTACTTCAGATTCAGGAACTTTCTGTGGAACTTGGAAAAATTCTTCAAACAAGATATCCAAATCTTGTGTTGTTGGAGTAGAGAATGATGATTTGACATTTGAAGCAGTCTTTGTTGTGGAAGCTTGTGGACTTTGAAGTTCGGGTCTTGAACTGTGTTGTTCAAGAACCATTCTCGAGAGTTCATCAAATCTAACATTCATACTCTCTTCAATTCTCTTGGTTCTTCGGTTATATACATGATATGCTATCGATTCTCTCGAATAACCGATAAAATATGCCTCATCGCCTTTTGGTTCAAACTTTCCCAGATTATCTCGATCATTGAGAACATAACATACACATCCAAAAATGTGCAAGAAGTTCACATTGGGCTTTCTATTGTTTATCACCTCATATGGAGTTTTATCAAACCTCTTGTTTATGATAGATCTATTTTGAGTGAAGCAGGCAGTAGCAACAGCTTCAGCCCATAGATACGGAGGCAACTTAGAATAAGCAAGCAATGTTCTAGCTGCTTCAACAAGAGTTCGATTTCGACGTTCAACTACTCCATTCTGTTGAGGTGTCCTGACAGCGGAAAATTGATGAGTAATACCCATGGACTTGAAGAAAGAATCAATCGTTGAATTCTTGAATTCAGTTCCATTGTCTGAGCGAACAATTCTAACTGACGATTTAAGATTTACTTGGGTCTTCTTTAGACAATTCCATTCAAGAAGGCAGTTTTGACATCCATTTGGTAGACTGTGAAGTTCTTGTAGGCAGCATAGGCAAGAAACATCCGAATAGCCTCAATTCGTGCAACTGGTGCGAATGTCTCATCGTAGTCAATTCCATCTTGTTGGCAGTATCCCTTCGCAACCAATCGTGCTTTGTTACGTACAATAACTCCAGTTTCATCCTTTTTGTTCTTGAAGATCCATTTGGTCTTAATTGGCTCCTTGTTCTTGTAAGGATTGGGAACCAATTTCCACACCTCAAGACGTTTGAACTGATTAAGTTCTTCTTGCATTGCTTTCACCCAATCTGGACAACTTAGAGCTTCATTCACTGTCTTTGGTTCAACAAAGTCGTCATGATCATAATCTTCAGGATTGGTTGTAGGATTTGTCACTTGTGAGATATTATGAGGTTGAGTATGCAACTTTGAAATATCGGTAGGTGGAGGAGAATCAGATGATGAATTAACATCTGATGATTGTGATGGTGAAGACTCATTGGGATCCATCTGTTTTGAATTTGAACTAGATGGTTCATTGGCATTTACTTCAGATTCAGGAACTTTCTGTGGAACTTGGAAAAATTCTTCAAACAAGATATCCAAATCTTGTGTTGTTGGAGTAGAGAATGATGATTTGACATTTGAAGCAGTCTTTGTTGTGGAAGCTTGTGGACTTTGAAGTTCGGGTCTTGAACTGTGTTGTTCAAGAACCATTCTCGAGAGTTCATCAAATCTAACATTCATACTCTCTTCAATTCTCTTGGTTCTTCGGTTATATACATGATATGCTATCGATTCTCTCGAATAACCGATAAAATATGCCTCATCGCCTTTTGGTTCAAACTTTCCCAGATTATCTCGATCATTGAGAACATAACATACACATCCAAAAATGTGCAAGAAGTTCACATTGGGCTTTCTATTGTTTATCACCTCATATGGAGTTTTATCAAACCTCTTGTTTATGATAGATCTATTTTGAGTGAAGCAGGCAGTAGCAACAGCTTCAGCCCATAGATACGGAGGCAACTTAGAATAAGCAAGCAATGTTCTAGCTGCTTCAACAAGAGTTCGATTTCGACGTTCAACTACTCCATTCTGTTGAGGTGTCCTGACAGCGGAAAATTGATGAGTAATACCCATGGACTTGAAGAAAGAATCAATCGTTGAATTCTTGAATTCAGTTCCATTGTCTGAGCGAACAATTCTAACTGACGATTTAAGATTTACTTGGGTCTTCTTTATGAAATCAATAATTGCATTCGGAGTGTCACTCTTTGCATGAAGAAAGAATCAATCGTTGAATTCTTGAATTCAGTTCCATTGTCTGAGCGAACAATTCTAACTGACGATTTAAGATTTACTTGGGTCTTCTTTATGAAATCAATAATTGCATTCGGAGTGTCACTCTTTGCATGAAGAAAGAATCAATCGTTGAATTCTTGAATTCAGTTCCATTGTCTGAGCGAACAATTCTAACTGACGATTTAAGATTTACTTGGGTCTTCTTTATGAAATCAATAATTGCATTCGGAGTGTCACTCTTTGCATGAAGAAAGAATCAATCGTTGAATTCTTGAATTCAGTTCCATTGTCTGAGCGAACAATTCTAACTGACGATTTAAGATTTACTTGGGTCTTCTTTATGAAATCAATAATTGCATTCGGAGTGTCACTCTTTGCATGAAGAAAGAATCAATCGTTGAATTCTTGAATTCAGTTCCATTGTCTGAGCGAACAATTCTAACTGACGATTTAAGATTTACTTGGGTCTTCTTTATGAAATCAATAATTGCATTCGGAGTGTCACTCTTTGCATGAAGAAAGAATCAATCGTTGAATTCTTGAATTCAGTTCCATTGTCTGAGCGAACAATTCTAACTGACGATTTAAGATTTACTTGGGTCTTCTTTATGAAATCAATAATTGCATTCGGAGTGTCACTCTTTGCATGAAGAAAGAATCAATCGTTGAATTCTTGAATTCAGTTCCATTGTCTGAGCGAACAATTCTAACTGACGATTTAAGATTTACTTGGGTCTTCTTTATGAAATCAATAATTGCATTCGGAGT
This sequence comes from Erigeron breviscapus, assembly GCA_034093135.1. Taxonomy (NCBI): domain Eukaryota; kingdom Viridiplantae; phylum Streptophyta; class Magnoliopsida; order Asterales; family Asteraceae; genus Erigeron; species Erigeron breviscapus. The sequence goes on from CM067172.1 coordinate 89,018,108, forward strand.
GTCACTCTTTGCATGAAGAAAGAATCAATCGTTGAATTCTTGAATTCAGTTCCATTGTCTGAGCGAACAATTCTAACTGACGATTTAAGATTTACTTGGGTCTTCTTTATGAAATCAATAATTGCATTCGGAGTGTCACTCTTTGCATGAAGAAAGAATCAATCGTTGAATTCTTGAATTCAGTTCCATTGTCTGAGCGAACAATTCTAACTGACGATTTAAGATTTACTTGGGTCTTCTTTATGAAATCAATAATTGCATTCGGAGTGTCACTCTTTGCATGAAGAAAGAATCAATCGTTGAATTCTTGAATTCAGTTCCATTGTCTGAGCGAACAATTCTAACTGACGATTTAAGATTTACTTGGGTCTTCTTTATGAAATCAATAATTGCATTCGGAGTGTCACTCTTTGCATGAAGAAAGAATCAATCGTTGAATTCTTGAATTCAGTTCCATTGTCTGAGCGAACAATTCTAACTGACGATTTAAGATTTACTTGGGTCTTCTTTATGAAATCAATAATTGCATTCGGAGTGTCACTCTTTGCATGAAGAAAGAATCAATCGTTGAATTCTTGAATTCAGTTCCATTGTCTGAGCGAACAATTCTAACTGACGATTTAAGATTTACTTGGGTCTTCTTTATGAAATCAATAATTGCATTCGGAGTGTCACTCTTTGCATGAAGAAAGAATCAATCGTTGAATTCTTGAATTCAGTTCCATTGTCTGAGCGAACAATTCTAACTGACGATTTAAGATTTACTTGGGTCTTCTTTATGAAATCAATAATTGCATTCGGAGTGTCACTCTTTGCATGAAGAAAGAATCAATCGTTGAATTCTTGAATTCAGTTCCATTGTCTGAGCGAACAATTCTAACTGACGATTTAAGATTTACTTGGGTCTTCTTTATGAAATCAATAATTGCATTCGGAGTGTCACTCTTTGCATGAAGAAAGAATCAATCGTTGAATTCTTGAATTCAGTTCCATTGTCTGAGCGAACAATTCTAACTGACGATTTAAGATTTACTTGGGTCTTCTTTATGAAATCAATAATTGCATTCGGAGTGTCACTCTTTGCATGAAGAAAGAATCAATCGTTGAATTCTTGAATTCAGTTCCATTGTCTGAGCGAACAATTCTAACTGACGATTTAAGATTTACTTGGGTCTTCTTTATGAAATCAATAATTGCATTCGGAGTGTCACTCTTTGCATGAAGAAAGAATCAATCGTTGAATTCTTGAATTCAGTTCCATTGTCTGAGCGAACAATTCTAACTGACGATTTAAGATTTACTTGGGTCTTCTTTATGAAATCAATAATTGCATTCGGAGTGTCACTCTTTGCATGAAGAAAGAATCAATCGTTGAATTCTTGAATTCAGTTCCATTGTCTGAGCGAACAATTCTAACTGACGATTTAAGATTTACTTGGGTCTTCTTTATGAAATCAATAATTGCATTCGGAGTGTCACTCTTTGCATGAAGAAAGAATCAATCGTTGAATTCTTGAATTCAGTTCCATTGTCTGAGCGAACAATTCTAACTGACGATTTAAGATTTACTTGGGTCTTCTTTATGAAATCAATAATTGCATTCGGAGTGTCACTCTTTGCATGAAGAAAGAATCAATCGTTGAATTCTTGAATTCAGTTCCATTGTCTGAGCGAACAATTCTAACTGACGATTTAAGATTTACTTGGGTCTTCTTTCCATCAAGTTTGACTTTTCTAGTAGCATGCAAAAATCTATCTTTTGGAATCCATTTACTGCTACTATTCAAGCACAAGTCACCTGAAACACGAGCATTCTTAGAGTTAGAAATCAATTTAGCATTTATGTTCTTAACAGGTTTCTTCTTGATGGGTTCTGTGGTCTTATTCACTTTCTTTATGTTATTAGGTGACAACCAACCATATTGGTCTTTGTATTTAGTCATGCCAGTAAAAGTATCTCTAACCCTATGTAAAGTGCACTTAGGATTCTTCTGAGAATACCTAGGGAAACTAGAATACCTAACCTGCTGAGGTTGTTTGTTACCTAATGAGAAAGTTTCATTCTTAACAATCTTCGGACCACTGCTTGTTTTGACTTCTTTTTGTGATTGAGGTTCAGATTTGACCTTGTACATCTTTGATTGCCTAGAAGTCTTTGCGACAGTGGGAGTTTTCTTTGATTTATGACTTGAATCCTTCTTGGGTGATTGATTGGACTTTGGTTTTGAATTAGTCTTTGGTAACGGGTTGGTCTTTGGTTGTTGGGTGGTCTTTGGTCTTTGTGAAGAGTGTGACTTTGGAATCTTCTTTAGATAAAAATCAAGTTTTTCCTCCTTTTGAACAAAATGTTTTTCAAATTCAGGATCAAAATCATGATTTTCTTCCAAATAATTTGTCATATTTTCAGTTTCCAACTTCACACTAACTTCACTTTTCTTTATCGGACATGGACTTCGCTTGAGTGGAATTGATGCTTTTTCTTTTTCTTTATGAAATTGAAGTGCTATTTTCTGAAATTGGAATTCAACTTTTAGATCATTAAGTTCCTTTAGCACATTTAACCTCTGTTCCCTTTCTTTTTCAAACTTTTGTTTGAAAGCATCAATTTCATTCAAGTATGATTGAGTTCCCTCAGAAAACTTGGTAAATGATTGAGTTTCAGAAGCAATCGGGAAGAAATAATCATCAACATCATGAACATCATCTAAATCACCATCAGTTTGAACAGAAACATGCACAACTTGACTCTCAGTTTGCACAGATGCATTCATGATTTCACAAATAGAACATGCATTTTGTGAAGTTGTCTCATTTTGACACACAGATTGGTTTGGTGGAGTTGGAGTGGCCATAACTTCACAAACAGGACAATTGGGGTGATCACAATCATTTTCATGATTCTTGGGTGGGTCAATGACATAGTGATTTTGAGTTTTCAGATCATCTATCAAAGATTGCTTTTCATCAAGAGACTTTTGCAAATCCTCTATTACCTTTTCCAAAACTTTTTGTGGAACATAAGGTCTCAAGTTTTCAGCTTTTGGAATTTGAATAGTTTCTTCTAAAGGTTTTTCTTTAAAACACTCAAGAATTTCAGGAATTACAGCCTCATGATTTTCTTTTTCATCATTTTCTTTTTCAATTTTATGTGCAGGGTGACTGAAAAAATCATATGACTCATCCATTAACTCATAGTTAAAATAGACTTTTGCACCCTTCTTTAGAAAATCATCAGCCTCAAAATCACTATCATTCGGTCTCACAAACTGGTCAGTCATCCCACATCTCAAATAAGATTCCTTATATAATGATGGGACTTCTTCTTGTGCTTCGAGCAAATGATTTGGATTGACATAACCTAACCCTGAAGTGAATACAGTTTTTGAATTTCTTGGCCTATTCAAAAATATTTGTTGATATGATCGATTAATCTTATACAACTTGTCTTGATAAGACTTGATTTCATCTTTAAGCTCATCATTTTCTTTATCAAGTTTTTGTTTAAGAGAATCTTTTATACAACACTCATATTTTAGGTCAGAAATTTTGTTTTCAAATTCCGTCAAATCAGGGATAGATTCTTTCAATTTTATATTTAAAGACTCAATGTCCTCAGCCAATGCATTTGCTCGAAACATCTCATTGGTCTTTTCAACTTGAAGTTGTCTGACGGTCTTGCTCAGATCAAGAACTTTGGTCTCAAGTTCTTGTTTTTGAAGATGCAGTTTTGAGTTTGGAGTAAAAGTGACTGCTGCTTTTTCAGATTTCAAATTCTCAAATTCCTTTTGAAGCAAATCAAATTTATTTTGAAAATCTTTCTCTTTGTTTTCCAAATCTTTCTTTAATTTTAAATTCTTTTTACTCAGCTCCCTGCAATCTTTTCTTGCTGTTTCACTCATATCCATATAGTGTTTTAACACTGATTTGGGAAGAGTGAGTACCTGATCATCCTCTGAGGAACTTTCCTCAACATCATCCAACTCCTTTGATTTCTTGATCTTCGTCATGAAGCACACATTTGCTGCAAGTTCGTCTGTCTCCTCATCAGAAAGATGTAACAACTTGTCATCTTCAGCGAGAAGAGCAATTCCACTTTCCTCTTGTCTTGCTAGCAAAAGTTTGTACTTGTAGTACTCGGAGTTCTTTTGTCGAGGTTTAGTGCAGTTGATGGCAAAATGTCCAGGAATACCACAGTTGTAGCATTTCTTGTCTTCATTCCTCTTCTCCATTACCTTCTTCTCAAATTTCTTCTGATTCTCATACTTCTTCTCACCACCAACAAAATCTTTCTTTAATTTTAAATTCTTTTTACTCAACTCCCTGCAATCTTTTCTTGTTGTTTCACTCATATCCATATAGTGTTTTAACACTGATTTGGGAAGAGTGAGTACCTGATCATCCTCTGAGGAACTTTCCTCAACATCATCCAACTCCTTTGATTTCTTGATCTTCGTCATGAAGCACACATTTGCTGCAAGTTCGTCTGTCTCCTCATCAGAAAGATGTAACAACTTGTCATCTTCAGCGAGAAGAGCAATTCCACTTTCCTCTTGTCTTGCTAGCAAAAGTTTGTACTTGTAGTACTCGGAGTTCTTTTGTCGAGGTTTAGTGCAGTTGATGGCAAAATGTCCAGGAATACCACAGTTGTAGCATTTCTTGTCTTCATTCCTCTTCTCCATTACCTTCTTCTCAAATTTCTTCTGATTCTCATACTTCTTCTCACCACCAACAAAATCTTTCTTTAATTTTAAATTCTTTTTACTCAACTCCCTGCAATCTTTTCTTGTTGTTTCACTCATATCCATATAGTGTTTTAACACTGATTTGGGAAGAGTGAGTACCTGATCATCCTCTGAGGAACTTTCCTCAACATCATCCAACTCCTTTGATTTCTTGATCTTCGTCATGAAGCACACATTTGCTGCAAGTTCGTCTGTCTCCTCATCAGAAAGATGTAACAACTTGTCATCTTCAGCGAGAAGAGCAATTCCACTTTCCTCTTGTCTTGCTAGCAAAAGTTTGTACTTGTAGTACTCGGAGTTCTTTTGTCGAGGTTTAGTGCAGTTGATGGCAAAATGTCCAGGAATACCACAGTTGTAGCATTTCTTGTCTTCATTCCTCTTCTCCATTACCTTCTTCTCAAATTTCTTCTGATTCTCATACTTCTTCTCACCACCAACAAAATCTTTCTTTTGATCAAACTTAGGAGCATTCGCATTCTTAGCATACGAAGAGACTGAAGAAGTCCTAAGTTGATTATTTGTTGGTTTCTTCTTGAAGAATTTCTTCTTGAATGCCTTTGTGAAATAAGCGAGTTCTTTGTACATCTCTTTTTGTCTCTCATCAAGATCACAATCACTCATTTCACTTGTATCAGAATCAGTGTCATACTCAACAAAGCTTTGTCTTGACACTTTTGAAGTCTTCTTCTCAGCTACCAAGGCTAATGGATCGGAATGAGAACTTTCTTCTTTCTTCTTTTGGATCTCTGAACATCCTCAACATTCAGCTTCAATTTTTCATACAAGGTGTGAATGGTGAGTTTCCCAAAGTCTGATTGTTGGTTGAGTTGGGTTCCATACACTTGCCATTCCTCTTTCAGATTTTTGATGAATTTGATGTTCAGTTCCATATTGGTTCTCTTCACATCATTCTTTCTAAGCTCATTGATGACATTGCAGAATCTGATGTATACCTCATTCAATGGTTCACCTTTTTGTTGTTTAAATGTTTCATACATGTTCAGAACAGTCGACAACCTGATGGTGTTTGATACATCAGATCCTTCCATCTGCTTCTCCACTTCATCCCATATGTCTTTTCCTGTTTCATAGGAATCCACATTACAATAAATGTCATCAGGAAGTGCTTGGTAAAGATAGGCAATTGCACTTTGATCAGCCTCAACTCTATTTTTCTGTTCTGCATTCCAACTCTCTTCAGGTAAAACTTCTCCATTAACAGGGTTCTTGGGAATTTTAGGACCATCTTTGTATGATTTCCTCAGAAGTTTTCCATTCTTCTGTTTGTCTATCCAGTTCAGAAACCTTTTCTTCCATTGAGGATAAGAACCTCTAAACAAGACAGGAGGTCTCCCTTCAGAACCAAGTGCTAAAGCTTCCCTTGAAGCCATTTCAATCAATTAAAAGACTTAAAAAAAATTTGATTTTCTACTTGTGAAGAATGCCGAGCAAAATTCTCTGCAAATAGAACAATGAGAATCAATACTTGACCAACTTTTCTTGAAATCACTATTTGCCGAGCAAAATTCTCTGCAAATAGAACAATGAGAATCAATACTTGACCAACTTTTCTTGAAATCACTATTTGCCGAGCAAAATTCTCTGCAAATAGAACAATGAGAATCAATACTTGACCAACTTTTCTTGAAATCACTATTTGCCGAGCAAAATTCTCTGCAAATAGAACAATGAGAATCAATACTTGACCAACTTTTCTTGAAATCACTATTTGCCGAGCAAAATTCTCTGCAAATAGAACAATGAGAATCAACACTTGACCAACTTTTCTTGAAATCACTATTTGCCGAGCAAAATTCTCTGCAAATAGTACAAGTAGCTTCAGTTCTTTGCCAAAGTTTGCTCAAATACGTATTTGCCGAGATAAAATCTCTGCAAATAGTACAATGAGAATCAATACTTGACCAACTTTTCATGAAATCACTATTTGCCGAGCAAAATTCTCTGCAATCACTAGTAAACACTAAACGACAAAATAGTCGGTTACTGTTCTTCTTCTTCGTTCAGCCAGACCCTCAAATGCAGAGAATACTGTAAATCTTCGATTTCTCCTTCATTTTTTCGAATTAAAGCTCGTATTTTATATCAAAATGACCAGGAAAACAATGCGCACAAATCCTTGAACAAATTAAATGCTAATTTCAACCAGAATTCAAACCCTCTCGAACATGTGATTTGCCGAGCTTGAGCAAAAACAACTCAAACGATGAAATTAACTTCTGAAATCGACAACGAAGGATGATATACAGATTATGAATCGATCGGTGAACAAAATTTGAACAAACACACACTTAATTTGCAGAAATCACTCAAAGAGTAATCTCGGCAAATGAACCTTTCAGAAAATAAGCCAAATTCTGAAATAAGCACAAATTAAGCTTGAATTAAGCTTGTGGATCGTTCAGCAACTCTGATTGTGCTCTGATACCAATTGTAATGAATAGAATTCGAGCTTATGTGTGTGTAAGTGTGTGTATCAATGGTGGTTTTAAGAGAGAGAAAGTAGAGAGAGAAAGTGTGTTTGGCAGGGAAAGATTAGTTTGTATTATGGTATGAAAGGTTACATTTTGCATTATGGAGGGGTTTATATACCTATACACATATTACAATATGCCCCCTTCCATACTTAAACATTTACAATGTAAGTACAAAAGATACAAATCAACTACTACATTTATATTTCTAACAGTGCACGTGTCATGGCAACATACAAAGTCTAGTGAACTAAATGAACAAGCCATGTAATCATCACATCTACACATGCACATATACATATCATTTTATCTCATATCATATATTTTTACATATCGTATTTCATAACATCTCAAAGCATTTCATGGCATCTCATCTAAAAACATATCATATCATAGCATATCATAACAATACATATCATCTCATAGCATATCATAACAATACATATCATCTCATGTCATTTCATAACAATACATATCATCTCATGTCATTTCATTACAATACATATCATCTCATGTCATTTCATAACAATACATATCATCTCATGTCATTACATAACTGTAACATCCCAAACTTTTCGAGTTTGACTTATGGACTTGACCGTTAGTCAACGTTAGGTTCGTTAAGTCATATGCCCTATATGTGATTATGTGATTAAATGCTTATGTGTTTTATGTGAAACGATTAATATGATGTATAATGAAAGTAATTGAAGCAACGTTATGAAAGTTAAGTGCTTGTTAGATCGTTAAGTCTCCCGGTAGGCGAATTAAGCTAAGAAAGTCAAGTTTAGAAGTTGAGGGGCCCTAAGTGTAAGACTAGGGGTTGATGCCCAGGGGTTAAGGTGCAATTAGGTATCCCTAATTGTGATATTCTGATCATACGTGTGTGTGTGATCCCTAACCGATCTCCTCCCCTCTCCAAGCAAAGATCCAATCGTTTCGTGCCGTTTTGATCAAGTTTTGTTTAGATCTTGAATCCTTAAAGTTATCTACAGGTATTATAGGTAAATTCCCTTTGAAATCTGATCATATGAGTCTTATATGTGAATTCAATCCAGGCCATGGGGTTTGGGTTGGGTTAATTAGTTGATTGATCACCGATTTCATGTATTCGGGTGATTAAACGATTGATTTATGTTAGCAAAAGATTAAAGGTTTGATTGATGGATTAAAGTCATCAAAAGTGTTGTCAAAGAGGTCAATTTGATGTCTCCAGGTCGGGGTTAGGGTTTGAGATTGAATGGGAATCGTTTAGAGCAATTTCGAAATTGGGTTTGCTAGTCGGCACCCCAGGTGCGGCGCACCAAGTGGGAGGTGCGGCGCACCACTGGTCAGTTTGGGATTTTGGATTTTCGATGGGAGCCCGATATGCGACGCACCAAGGGGCTGGTGCGGCGCACCTGTATCTGATCTGAGTTTTCTGCATGCTTGGTGCGACGCACCACTTGGGAGGTGCGACGCACCACTTGGGAGGTGCGACGCACCTGATGCCCAGGTTGCACAAAATGTTTCGTTTAGCTTATATTTCGATCTTATACTCGTTCTAGGTTGTCGGGAGCACTTAGCAAGCACTGTAAGACCTACGTAACTCATTGTTTAGCTGTACCCAGGTAAGATAACATCTTTTACCACATGAGGGACAACAAAATATAAAGTTTTCATAAGTTAACTTCCCCAAATGAATGTTTGTATGTTTATATGTATTCGGGAATGAATGGGAGGTTACTATGGGAATGATTATGTTACCATTGATGATGAACGGTAAGCTTATACATGCTACGATGAAATGATGATATGTTTATGTTATAAAATGATGTTATGATGAAATAAGGGAAATGATAAACTGAAATGTATATGTTGTTAATACGATAAGGTGCTATGATGATATAAACGTATGATGCTATGATGTGATATATGACATGATGACGCATTGTTATGATGTTATGCTTATGAAATGATATGATGACGCATTGTTATGATGTTATGCTTATGAAATGATATGATGACGCATTGTTATGATGTTATGCTTATGAAATGATATGATGACGCATTGTTATGATGTTATGCTTATGAAATGATATGATGACGCATTGTTATGATGTTATGCTTATGAAATGATATGATGACGCATTGTTATGATGTTATGCTTATGAAATGATATGATGACGCATTGTTATGATGTTATGCTTATGAAATGATATGATGACGCATTGTTATGATGTTATGCTTATGAAATGATATGATGACGCATTGTTATGATGTTATGCTTATGAAATGATATGATGACGCATTGTTATGATGTTATGCTTATGAAATGATATGATGACGCATTGTTATGATGTTATGCTTATGAAATGATATGATGACGCATTGTTATGATGTTATGCTTATGAAATGATATGATGACGCATTGTTATGATGTTATGCTTATGAAATGATATGATGACGCATTGTTATGATGTTATGCTTATGAAATGATATGATGACGCATTGTTATGATGTTATGCTTATGAAATGATATGATGACGCATTGTTATGATGTTATGCTTATGAAATGATATGATGACGCATTGTTATGATGTTATGCTTATGAAATGATATGATGACGCATTGTTATGATGTTATGCTTATGAAATGATATGATGACGCATTGTTATGATGTTATGCTTATGAAATGATATGATGAAGCATTGTTATGGATCTTTTATGATATGACGATGTGATGTTAATATGCGATGACGATATGTTGATGCATATATGTCTTATGATTGATTGCATGGCTTGAACACCTAGTCACTAGACTTCTATAGGTTTGCCATGACACGTGCACGATTAAGGGCCCTAAAGTAAAGAAAGATGTATGTGATTAGTTTAGGTGAAAGTGTAGCCTAAGCTAATAAAAAGTAAAGAAAGATACACGTGATTAGTTTAGGTGAAAGTGTAGCCTAAACTAATATAATAAAGAAGTCTCGAGCATATGTAAAGTCTTGTGTTAAGCTTAACCCATGCTAGTTCTTCGGAGCTAGTATGTACGTGGTCACGTGGTGTGGGAATCTAGATACCTCCCCGTGGCATAGTTATGTATGAGTGTATCCGGGTGGAGTAACTAACCACTACACGCGCAAAGTTCAAACGGTATGCTCAGTTGGATTGACTTTGTCTTTCCTTAACGACGACGATGGACCACCGTAAGGTCTACCCATCAAGTCGGGTGTGAGGACTCCATGTAAGGTCTTATGACCGCCTACACACAACCCCACATCCCTAAGTATGTGTGGCTTATGTCACATAGCCTATGTCTAGGCAAAAGAAAAGAAAGATAAGAAAAGAAAAGAAAGTAAAGAAATGTAAGAAAAGAAAGACGAAACGTAAGGATCTATGATGTTAGGCACATTTAGGATTATGATGAATTCCTAATGTGTTAATTTATGTATGTTGCTTTAATGTTGATGATATGTTCTTGTTGACGTGTGATATGATAGACACCATAGTATTGTGGTGATCTTAACGTGTTATGCCTAATATGTGATATTAACGATTATGAAAGGTTTTTGTTAATATATAAAGAATTGGCAACGTTTTCTTAAACTAATGTTATCTTACTTAGCTTTTAAAGCTAACACTTGCTCTTTTGAAAAACGTTGTTCCCTCAGGTTAAGCAGGTTGAGCTAGTGAAAGACTTAGCTTGGTGAGACGGGTAGTTTCTATGAAGAAGACATCTAGTTTCCCGCTTAGTCATTTATGTTAGCCTTGATGATTGGCTACTTTTAATATGACTTATGTATTATTTTTATTGGCATTTATGTTGGTGCCACATCTGGATTATCTTACACTATTTTAATGATATGAATGCTGTAACACCACTTTTATAAATGAACTATCCATTAAGGGTTAGTTATGTTCTAAGGATTCTGTATTCCGCATTTCTAAACGCCGTTAGGCAAAAGTTTTTGAAAATCCAGATTTTAAAATGACAGGTGTTACAAGTTGGTATCAGAGAAATGGTTTAAGTGAACCAAGGACTATAGGTTGGCCATAGGAATTGGACTTAAACCGATAGATGACAAGATAGGCATAAGTAAGTATGTTTGGCCTTTGAGATGAAATGTTTTTAGGACGGGTTGGGATGAGTGAGAGTGTAGGATTAAGGCTTCATGTTCATTGATGTGTTTTATGTGTATACACTTGTTTGTGTAGCCCTTATTCCTCTGTTTCTCGCGTTCCCCGTCGCCAAACTAATCTATTGCTATGAAAGACGTCCTGTGAAAGGTAAGGTGTTAATTCTCTATTTGAATTTGATAAACTTGTGCTTTATATTACGTGAGAAATTGTTGAGATGCACAAAAGTTGAAGGATTTGGGTAAAAAGAAGACGATACACAAATGTGGTAACGAACATGTGAGTGAAAGGATACGATTACAATTAGGGTCCGGAACATAATTGCAAGCGTATCACGACACGAACGTGTTTGTATGGCCATGCTTGTGTTGACCGGTGTATAAAGTAATAAAGTTGGGGGATTTCTATGTATTGTATCCCTATTTGTTGAAAGTAAACACCGTGTTACAACTTTAGTGATGTTGATGCTGCAAGTGTGTGGAAACGTGTGAAGATCGGTGGAAAGTGATAGCCGGATTAAAAGTTTATGATGCTTATGATGGTAGTCAATGTCGTTGGGTCTACTAGTTTAAAAGACATGGATTCGAAGTTTGAAGAGTAGAGTTGATGTTGGATACTTAAAGGATTATAAGTAGGTGACGCATAGAAGGGTTACCGGACACACGAATGAAAGGATATAGTTACAATTCCGGTCGCGAACGTAATTGTAAATGTATCACGACATGTGTGTGTTTGTGAGACTGTGTCTGTGTTGATCCGAATGAAGTGAAGATGAGAATGATGGAATCACTGTATAGTATTATATTTAACCACACGAAGAAATGACACGTATGAATGAAATAAAGAATGACGAAGCTGAAACAAGTAAAGGAGTTGACACTAAGGTCGATTGAAACCTTTAACCATGAAGCTCTTCAATTCTATGAACACTATGATATGATGTGAAGCTACATTCGAGCTGTGAAATGTTAAAGTTGTGCTTGGGTGTAAGGAAAACGTTTAGGTTTCGTTTGAAATTATTTTTCCTGATCATAGATAATATGCGGCGCATATTCTGGTCTGTTTTGGATTTATGACCCGTTTAATTTTGATTTCGCTACGGGACAATATGTGACGATCGGGACGAGTATCTTAAGGGCGAGGTAATTGCTATATCTCAAATTTTTGTGTAACGGTTGACTTGAGTCGTTAAGTCAACACCTTGCTACCGTTAAGTCTCTTAACGAGTTAATGCTTACGTGGGTTTAATATGCTATATGTGAGAGGCTTTAATGCCTTAAAGATGTATACGTTTATGTGTTTAAGATGCCAAGATGTGTTTAATATGTCGATAGAATTCTCGGAGGACGATTTAAGCTATATATGTGTCGTATAGAAGTCTAGGGACCATTCTTGCCATTCCTGGAACTTCAAAACATGATTGGGAGTAATTAGGTAAGATTATTATCCCCTAAATCAGATTATTCATTCCTCCTAAGAACCCTAAACCGCTTTCTTTTCTGGAATGATCCTCGTGCGATTTCTTGCGTTTTTGGGTGGATTAAAGATCAATCGGTGCACGTAAACGATCCGTTTACCATCCTCCAAGGTAAAGAACGAAATCTTTGCAGAATATGAGTCATATCCATCCATATATTTTTCCCATACCTGGACTTGTTGGGTAATGATGGATAAGAAACGTTTTGTTGTTAAATTAGCGATTTCGGGTCATTCGGCGAATGTTATTGCAATCGATGTGTGTCATGAGATTTCCTACAGGTATGAAGTTGTTTCTAGTGTCATTTTAATGTTCAAATAGAACCAATAAAGGGTTCACATCTGGTCTTGAAGTTTGATATGGATTCGATTGCGTTTGTGAGTCGATTAAGGTCATTCGGGTGTCAAACCGATTGTAAAATGAGTATAAGGAATCTACGAATCAAATGAAGATTTCATAATGATAACTATGTCATAATTTGATGTGTATAAGCTGTAGAGGTCGTGGTGGCTTGACATGGATGTTTGATGGAGGAAAATTGTTTGCAAAACAAAGAGTTTATTAGGTCTGAAAATTCAGTCATCTTGAAAAAATCATATCTTCCTCATATGAACGATTTAGGAGATGAATCTTACATTTCTGAAAACCTCTATGTGTCCCCTAAATTCTGTATGAACAAAGTTTCCAGTGATTTTGCCCAGAAATATGCAAAAAACGTCGATCTCCAGAAGTGGTCAGGTTACGGACGAATTCTGCAGACTTGTATTGCAAACGTCATATCTTATTCATTAGAGCTCTTCAAGAGTCAAACCTTGCATTTTTGGAAAGGTCTTTGAGTCTGCTACATTTGTTAAGAACTGAGTTTTGTCTCATCCGGTCATCTTATGACCCAAAGGTTGTACTTGAGGAGGCTTATGAACCGTGGTGACATGCTTATGTGGATGTCGCCTGAAATGTGATACGATCTAATATGATACGCGGTGTAGTAAGTCTTATACGTTGATGTGTGATAAGGGTTAAAAGCCAAGACCAGACACCGAAAGTTTTGTAGCCAAATAAAGTATTTAATGACCTTTTAACGGAAGTGTGAAGTCACGTTATCATGGACTAAGAGACGAAGTTGCGTGGGAAGCTAAAGGTAATGATATGAGCCATTAGTAGAAAGGTTGCCCAAGGATATTTATTTCTTGGTGAGCTATTACACCGTTTCATTGGACATGAAAGGAAAGATGGATAATAGAGAAGTGCTCTTAAAGTGTGGAAGTTAATTGTTGAATGTTTCGAATCGAGACGGCCGTAAGGTAATTAATTCTTAAAGATGTTTGGCAAAATATAAAGGAAATGGAGAACTCAAGTGATGCCTATCACCCTTAGATTGATGGGAAAGAGAAATGATGATTTAGAAACTTGAGAAAGTCATATGATCGTGCGATAGTGCGTTGAGATTTTCATATACCATTGTTGAGTTCACATATGATGGCAACTACGATGTAAGTGTGTATGTTACTTCATGTTATGACCTGTTATTGAAAGGAAAGTTGTAGAGCCAAATGACATGAAAATAGCAGCTCATAAAGTTAAAAATTATTGAATGAGTGTTTTGTTTAGCTCAAGATTGACTGAAGGTTTTGTGGTGAGCAAAGAAAGCTTATATTGAACAAGTGAGTATAATGGTTTAACCATAAGACTCTATGGAGGGATATGTTATGCATCAAAAGCCATGGCGAGTCGACCCGTTGTTCAAATGAATTATGTGAGTTATGGTAGCAATTTAATAAGGATACCTGTATGAAGGGCTTAAACAATGTGGGTACTACTTATGAAGGTTGAAGAAATGAGTTGATTACTTGGTTTGATTTAAAGATTGAACCAAGAAATGACGAAACGGTTGAAATGGAAAAGTAAAGGTGGAAAAGACTATGTAAAACGCCGAATGAGTTTGGCTATGCTAAGTTAAAGAACAACTCAAGGAAATCCTGAAATGATATGATAAAGTTAAGGATACGGATAAGTTATTCATGTATGAGTGGCGAAATGATTCTGAGGACAGAATCCTCTTAAGGGGGAGGTAATTGTAACATCCCAAACTTTTCGAGTTTGACTTATGGACTTGACCGTTAGTCAACATTAGGTTCGTTAAGTCATATGCCCTATATGTGATTATGTGATTAAATGCTTATGTGTTTTATGTGAAACGATTAATATGATGTATAATGAAAGTAATTGAAGCAACGTTATGAAAGTTAAGTGCTTGTTAGATCGTTAAGTCTCCCGATAGGCGAATTAAGCTAAGAAAGTCAAGTTTAGAAGTTGAGAGGCCCTAAGTGTAAGACTAGGGGTTGATGGACAGGGGTTAAGGTGCAATTAGGTATCCCTAATTGTGATATTATGATCATACGTGTGTGTGTGAGCCCTAACCGATCTCCTCCCCTCTCCAAGCAAAGATCCAATCGTTTCGTGCCGTTTTGATCAAGTTTTGTTTAGATCTTGAATCCTCAAAGTTATCTACAGGTATTATAGGTAAATTCCCTTTGAAATCTGATCATATGAGTCTTATATGTGAATTCAATCCAGGCCATGGGGTTTGGGTTGGGTTAATTAGTTGATTGATCACCGATTTCATGTATTCGGGTGATTAAACGATTGATTTATGTTAGAAAAAGATTAAAGGTTTGATTGATGGATTAAAGTCATCAAAAGTGTTGTCAAAGAGGTCAATTTGATGTCTCCAGGTCGGGGTTAGGGTTTGAGATTGAATGGGAATCGTTTAGAGCAATTTCGAAATTGGGTTTGCTGGTCGGCACCCCAGGTGCGGCGCACCACTGTTAAACAGAAATTTGAGCTCGATTTGTGCAAAAATGGAGTTAGTGTGTGAAAAGGTGTAGTGTGTGTTTTGGAGGTTGAAGATGAAGATCAGAGAGAATTGAGGTTGAATTATTGTGATTAATTAAGGAAAATGGGGGAAAAGCTTACAATTTTGGGTATGGAAAGGAGTATTTATACACTTGACTAACTTTCACTAATACTCCTTCCATTATTAAAATAATTGCATTTTAACACCATTTTTGGATTTCTAACATTCTTCCCCTTGGTGTTGAAATGTAATTCATGCAAGATATCATCTATAAATACGAATTTGTTGATGAAGGTCTTCGAAGCTTTCTCATTGTCTTCAAGATCATCCATCAAACTTGGCTTTACGTCTTTAATCTTCACACTTACCTTAAAGATGTATCTTTCAGTCTTGAACTTCTCAGAGTATGAGCATTGCGGAAACTTGATCTTGGCTCTTTAGATTTGAACATGAAAGCATCTTCTTGACAATCTTAACTTTGTCACACTTCCCCTTAATTAATGAATCTTTCTCTTGAAGCATTTGGACAAACATCTTTTTCATCACAAACTTCCCCTCGATCAAACAATCATATTTGCGTACCACCAACGCTTATGTATAGGGTGTACCCGCGGCGTACCCACCACGTTGGAGATAACTATCTTCAAAGAATAATTTGGGGATCACTTTAGTCAACAATTTATTCTTTCTTCCCCTCAACTGATGAATTCTTCTTTCTTCCCAT
Source organism: Erigeron breviscapus (assembly GCA_034093135.1). Taxonomy (NCBI): domain Eukaryota; kingdom Viridiplantae; phylum Streptophyta; class Magnoliopsida; order Asterales; family Asteraceae; genus Erigeron; species Erigeron breviscapus. Next base: position 89,034,516 of record CM067172.1, read on the forward strand.
CAAAATTCAAGAAAGCACACACACTTGTTTGACTTGTTTGACTTCATTATCCTCTTTCTTCCCCTCATGATGAATGTGTGGCAACATGTTCATCATGTCTCTTTGAAGTCGAAACTGGGGAATCAACCATTATGAAGTAGTAGTCCAATAAACAACATCTTTAGCCCGGGTTATACACTGACATGTGTATAAGCCATTTTCATCGAATCACTTATGAACAACCTTTGGGACCCATTTTTGTGTAGGCCCAACGGTTTTTGTCTTGACATTCCAAATGTACGTGTCATCGATTCGACGAATAGAATCTGCAGTCCATGGTGGGTGAAAACTCGAGGTTGTTGAAAAGTTGAGTTTTTGTGGACGCAGTGGAGATGCAAAGACATTCACTTCTTGCACGGTAATTGGTTTTGGTGCAAGTTCATAGAGTTGCCAAAGTGAGTATTTGATTGTTTTTGACTCAGTTGACTTTGGTTTGTAGACAGGTTTCCATTTGATCTTGGTCAACTGAGCTTTTGCTTGGGAGATGAACTGAGAGTTGTCTTCAAATGATAAGAATGGAATGAGAGTCTGTGTTCCATCAATAGTAGGCTTCGAAGAATACTTTCTATCCTTGAATAAGGCATAGTTAGTAAATTGAGAAGCTTTACGTTCAGCAGGTGATGAAACTTTGATCTTTGAGTTCTTTGGGATGGACTCAGTGCAAGCTTTCTTTGGAGCATCAAGTTCAGTTGGAAATATTGGACTTGCATCATGATAAACTGATCCATCATCACTTTGAGTGTCACAAGATGTTGATTGTGTTTGCAATTCCATCTCAAGTTTAGAGATTCTCTTTTGTAGAGATGTTTCATTTGATTGAAATTGCAAACAATTCTCTTCAAGAGTCTTGATTTTCTTGCAAACATCTTGTCTCTCCTTCTCAACTTTGTTCATCTCATCAATAAACTTGCTCTCCATGGTTAAGAATATGGATGTCTCATTTTTCAACTGAGATTGAAAACTTGAAATCTTTTCTTGCAAAATAAGTTCTCTTGATTTGCTTTCCAAGATACTATCATTCAGCTTCTTGTTGGAAGTTTTCAATTGTGTTTGAAGTTCTTTTATCGCAGCTTTCATTTGTGACTTCAACTCATCATTCTTCTTCAAAGTTTGTGTGTCAATTTCATTCCAAACTGCAATGTTTCCAAATTCAACTTGAAGTTCTTTCATCTCATTTCTAAGCCTCACATTCACTGCTTGAACGTAGATCATTTGTTCTTTCAGTTTGACATTCTTGGCCTGTAACGTGACTACTTCCTCTTGAAATTTGACATTTTCAGTTGCAGTTGAATGAATCAATATCTTCATCACTTGACAAGGATTTGGAAAAGGTCTCGATGAACAACATGAACACAGTCCACCTTTATGAAGTTTTTCTTCAGATGAAGTTGGTTTCTCGGGTGAAGAAGTTAACCACAAATTGAAAACGAAATCGTCTTTGACTGAATTTGAGATATTTGGACTTGACATTTTGTTTAGCAAAGGGTGAAATGAAATGAAAAGGTAATTGTGATTGAAATTGAAGTGAAAGAATTAAAAATGAAATTTGGAGATTTTGTACTTCAGGTTTCCCTCCAAATTTTTTCGCCGAAATATGTTCTCACGAAACTTAGAATTTCATGTAAACTTTGGATATCATGATCATAGGAAAAATTTGATAATTTCTAAAAATTTTCGCCAAAACCGCGTCGATAACGGATGAAAATTGGCCTAAAATTTTTTTTAACGCTATCAAATTTTAAATCTTCATGAATTATCCCTTTTTAAGATCCTGGGCAAAAATTATTTTTTTTTTTATATTGGAATTGGAATTGGAACGATCTTGTGAAGCAGAAAATGAAACGATCTTGTTGAAGATTGTCTTGGTTTCAGAATAATGAGACGATCTTGGTGAAGATCGTCTTAACTTCAAAAGAAATGAGACGATCTTGTTGAAGATTGTCTTGGTATCAGAATAATGAGACGATCTTGGTGAAGATCGTCTTAACTTCAAAAGAAATGAGACGATCTTGTTGAAGATTGTCTTGGTATCAGAATAATGAGACGATCTTGGTGAAGATCGTCTTAACTTCAAAGAAATGAGACGATCTTGATTGAAGATCGTCTTGGAAATTTTGGTGAAATTTGGCTAAGTATGAAAAGTGAAACGATCAGGAAATGAGACGGTCTTGAATTGAAGATCGTCTTAACTTCAAAAGAAATGAGACGATCTTGTTGAAGATCGTCTTGGTTTCAGAATAATGAGACGATCTTGGTGAAGATCGTCTTGTTTTCTTTTCAAGAATTTGTATTGACCAAACCAATCCTTCTGGATTAGTTAGCCAAAAACAAATACTTCTCAACTCAACAATCCACACAGCACAGGTATTACAATTAACTTTCAAATACCAAAACGATCTTATGAAGATCGTCTTAGTGAAGATCGTTTTAGGTTCATCTTCATCATTTTACCAGTTTTCCATGAAAACTCCATTAATGACTTTAAAAGCTTCAATAACTTTTGAATTAGTGGGAGTTAGATCACGAAATAACTTGCAAACTGTTTGTTTTCACCTCCGAAACAAATCTATGAACAAAATTCAACACCAAACACAACAGATTCAAAACCCAAAAAATCGCGCCAAAATCAAAAATTCAATCTCGAGATTTAGATCGAATTGGAACTTGAAACTTGACAGGATTATGTTTACAACTATCACGAATCTATTGGTGAACAAATAACTGTGATTTTATGTGATTTGAGAGTGTGAATTTTGATGAACAGTGAAAACGATTTTGAAAAAAAATTCGAAAATTGAATGAAAATTGCAACAAATCGAGCTATGGATCGTTCAGATTAACTGATTTTGCTCTGATACCAATTGTTAAACAGAAATTTGAGCTCGATTTGTGCAAAAATGGAGTTAGTGTGTGAAAAGGTGTAGTGTGTGTTTTGGAGGTTGAAGATGAAGATCAGAGAGAATTGAGGTTGAATTATTGTGATTAATTAAGGAAAATGGGGGAAAAGCTTACAATTTTGGGTATGGAAAGGAGTATTTATACACTTGACTAACTTTCACTAATACTCCTTCCATTATTAAAATAATTGCATTTTAACACCATTTTTGGATTTCTAACACACCAGTGAGGTGCGGCGCACCACTGGTCAGTTTGGGATTTTGGATTTTCGATGGGAGCCCGATATGCGACGCACCAAGGGGCTGGTGCGGCGCACCTGTATCTGATATGAGTTTTCTGCATGCTTGGTGCGACGCACCACTTGGGAGGTGCGACGCACCTGATGCCCAGGTTGCACAAAATGTTTCGTTTAGCTTATATTTCGATCTTATACTCGTTCTAGGTTGTCGGGAGCACTTAGCAAGCACTGTAAGACCTACGTAACTCATTGTTTAGCTGTACCCAGGTAAGATAACATCTTTTACCACATGAGGGACAACAAAATATAAAGTTTTCATAAGTTAACTTCCCCAAATGAATGTTTGTATGTTTATATGTATTCGGGAATAAATGGGAGGTTACTATGGGAATGATTACGTTACCATTGATGATGAACGGTAAGCTTATGCATGCTACGATGAAATGATGATATGTTTATGTTATAAAATGATGTTATGATGAAATAAGGGAAATGATAAACTGAAATGTATATGTTGTTAATACGATAAGGTGCTATGATGATATAAACGTATGATGCTATGATGTGATATATGACATGATGACGCATTGTTATGATGTTATGCTTATGAAATGATATGATGACGCATTGTTATGACGTTATGCTTATGAAATGATATGACGATACGTTGCTATCACTTTAAGATGATATGATGCTTATATGACATGATGATACGATGCTATGATGATACGACATGATGACGCATTGTTATGATGTTATGCTTATGAAATGATATGACGATGTGATGTTAATATGCGATGACGATATGTTGATGCATATATGTCTTATGATTGATTGCATGGCTTGAACACCTAGTCACTAGACTTCTATAGGTTTGTCATGACACGTGCACGATTAAGGGCCCTAAAGTAAAGAAAGATGTACGTGATTAGTTTAGGTGAAAGTGTAGCCTAAGCTAATAAAAAGTAAAGAAAGATACACGTGATTAGTTTAGGTGAAAGTGTAGCCTAAACTAATATAATAAAGAAGTCTCGAGCATATGTAAAGTCTTGTGTTAAGCTTAACCCATGCTAGTTCTTCGGAGCTAGTGTGTACGTGGTCACATGGTGTGGGAATCTAGATACCTCCCCGTGGCATAGTTATGTATGAGTGTATCCGGGTGGAGTAACTAACCACTACACGCGCAAAGTTCAAACGGTATGCTCAGTTGGATTGACTTTGTCTTTCCTTAACGACGACGATGGACCACCGTAAGGTCTACCCATCAAGTCGGGTGTGAGGACTCCATGTAAGGTCTTATTACCGCCTACACACAACCCCACATCCCTAAGTATGTGTGGCTTATGTCACATAGCCTATGTCTAGGCAAAAGAAAAGAAAGATAAAAGAAAGATAAGAAAAGAAAAGAAAGATAAGAAAGATAAGAAAGATAAGAAAAGAAAAGAAAGACGAAACGTAAGGATCTATGATGTTAGGCACATTTAGGATTACGATGAATTCCTAATGTGTTAATTTATGTATGTTGCTTTAATGTTGATGATATGTTTATGTTATAAAATGATGTTATGATGAAATAAGGGAAATGATAAACTGAAATGTATATGTTGTTAATACGATAAGGTGCTATGATGATATAAACGTATGATGCTATGATGTGATATATGACATGATGACGCATTGTTATGATGTTATGCTTATGAAATGATATGATGACGCATTGTTATGATGTTATGCTTATGAAATGATATGATGACGCATTGTTATGATGTTATGCTTATGAAATGATATGATGACGCATTGTTATGATGTTATGCTTATGAAATGATATGATGACGCATTGTTATGATGTTATGCTTATGAAATGATATGATGACGCATTGTTATGATGTTATGCTTATGAAATGATATGATGACGCATTGTTATGATGTTATGCTTATGAAATGATATGATGACGCATTGTTATGATGTTATGCTTATGAAATGATATGATGACGCATTGTTATGATGTTATGCTTATGAAATGATATGATGACGCATTGTTATGATGTTATGCTTATGAAATGATATGATGAAGCATTGTTATGACGTTATGCTTATGAAATGATATGAATGCTGTAACACCACTTTTATAAATGAACTATCCATTAAGGGTTAGTTATGTTATAAGGATTCTGTATTCCGCATTTCTAAACGCCGTTAGGCAAAAGTTTTTGAAAATCCAGATTTTAAAATGACGGGTGTTACAATAACAATACATATCATCTCATATCATTGGGGTAACATTTCAGACTTCAATATTCATCTACATAGCCCATATCACCTCCCGTATAATCCTGAATACCCATAAGAAAACAAGATACCATTTTGGGAAGTTATTATAAGAAAACTATGTTTTTGTTGAACCCTCAGCGTGACAAAGTTGTGTATCTTACCTCGTAGAAGCGTACAACAAATGATAACGTAAGTTACCGAGCTTTGCAAGTATTCCCGACTACCTATAATCATTGAACGGCCATAATGAGCTAAACAAGTACCTACTTACTTATGGTGATGAATCAAGCCTAAATATCTATGAACATGACCCATGACAATGCTTCAAGCAAATAACAAATACATGAGATGATATACTACAATGATCAAGGCGGATTCCATTGCCCGTCACAAGGTTTGATCTTTGACTCCAAAGTGCAAGGCAAACAATCATGATGCATATAATTCCTCAAAGCTTATGCTAATTCCTGAAAAGCATGAAGAAAAAGTGTCAACTATGAAAACGTAGTTGGTGAGTGCATAGGTTTTTAAGTAAACTGATGTGTGAAATCGAGTTTAAAAATTTAAAACAAGAAATACCCTAAAACTGACTACTACACACTTGCGGGCAGTGGACCCGTTCGTATATAGTATAGCTAGAAGGTAAGTCCAGGATCGAACACGGGGAATGGTTTTGAAATAGTTGTTAGATAGAGTGATTTTGGGATAAGGATGGAACCGTAGCCAAATTGCTACCTCACCTTGACAATATGAAATTAAAGAAATTGAAATGACAAGACAATTGAAAAATAAAGAAAGTTCAACCAATATGAATAAAGATCACCCACTTCGAATCCACTTGACTTCAGTTATGATTGCACACGATAAAGTTCAGATTATTTAGAGTTGACAAGATAATCGTGAAAGGATAAAATGCTCGCATGGTACCACCAACCGCTCACAAATAACCCAAACACCTAAGTTGCTAGTTAAATTGCCCAAGCCGGTACCACCAATGCCTAGAAAATCTCCCCAACAATTAGTTTGCTTGATTATCCAATTATCAATTATGCCTATGTGAATGAAAACGTGGTACCACCAACCGTTTCTAAACACGTTTACAATTAACTCCTATTATAGATTTGACATTCACCGTCATACCATGAACCGGTGACAAACGACCATAGAAAATCGGATTGAAACGATAAACGTATTCACCTAGTACCACTAACGATGAACACATAAACCATCAACATCAAAAGAATAAATCGCAAGGAATTAATTGATAAAGATCACGACACAACGATAATTGAATCAACTCTTGAATTAAAATATTGCAATCATATCATTCGTCAAGTTTCATCAAAGTGGATGATTAGAAATTTAGCCAATCATACTAAATTGAATTGCAATAAAGAAATTGAAAGAAAACATATTGTACCAATGATTGTTGAATATAAATTGCAAGACAGAAAAATAGATACGATCTAGATGGATGTTCTTGAATCTTCAATGAATCAAACGATGAAATCTGCGATGATCCGTCAAAGACCCTTGGTAGAACAGCTCCTAGAAAGAAAAACTTGGATAATATGAAATTAGGTTTTTTTTTCTTTTATATCTCCCCCCAATCTGGTGCAAAGGGGCTGTAGCCCTGGTCTCCCCGTGCACTCACTGCGCCGCAGTGAGCATGGTTCGCTCCCACTGCGGCGCAGTGGAAAACCACTGGAAATTATTTGCTTTTGATCGACCAAGGACTGCGGCGCAGTGGGGCAACATTCCTCCCACTGCGGCGCAGTGTAACCTGGACTGCGGCGCAGTGGGGCAACATTCCTCCCACTGCGGCGCAGTGTAAAACCTCTGGACAGCTTTGGCTTTGGCACACCTTGACTGCGGCGCATTGGGGTGTGAATACTCCCACTGCGGCGCAGCTCAAACTTGCTGGAATCCATTTGGCTTCTTCACTCCATTGACTGCGGCGCAGTGGGGCATCATCCTTCCCACTGCGGCGCAGTCAAATCTTGCTGAAATCTTTGTTCTTCTTTATCAACATCTCTCGAACACTCGGATCAACATCTTGGCCTAAAATCGTCAGAAAATGTACCAACTGGACGCACAACCTGCTAAGAACCTGAAAGCACTAACAAACACCATAAACGCGCCAAATGCATACAATATCGACTCAAAACACATACGAAAAAGGCCAATAATGATGTGGGCGATCTATATAAATTGGTCACATCAAATCCCCCCACACTTGAGCATTGCTTGTCCTCAAGCAAATCTGGAAATTAAGCAAAAAACATTCCTTGGCAATGAAACTATAGAAACGAATTACGAGTATCAAAAAGGAGCCACACCAAGCACGTCAATGACAAAAGTTGGGTGAAGCAGTTTTAATCTTAAATGAAAACCCGAAATGTTTGACAATATCTGAACAGTCCACAAGCTCAATAACACGACCAAGCAAAAGTGAAACAAATGAGCCTATCAAAATCATCCTACTCCAACGAACTTACAATTGGGGTTGAATATATATGAATAATCACTCATTGCGCGGACGTGATGCATATCTTACCATAGGCTTGAACAAGGATCATAGCTCCACCGACATGGCGTGAGCACCAAGTACATCAACAAAATAGGCATATAGGACGGTTGTATAGTTAGGCTAAGGTGTATATGATGGAAATTTACAATGGAGTATGGGAAATTTAGGTTAGTGATAGGAAGTAACAAAAGTATAAGGTATGTATGAATTATGTACAAAATAGTCTAATCAAACCCTTACCATTGATTGCCAACAAACTACCAACCCTTAAGATGTTATCCCGCTAAGACACCTCAAAAATACCAAGCGAAACCCGACACCATTGTGGTGTATCAACTTCGAACAACTTAAATTTCACCAAGTCTTCCATTCTTAATGATACAACAAAACTTTAGACATCTAAAAATGAAAAGTACCTACTAGTAGCCCAAGGTTTTTTTTTTTTTAATTATTCTGTTTTTCACTTTTTCCTCTTATTTTGAACCATTTTTACTCTACTAGTAGGCACCCTCTTACAATGATTAACGATGTCTATAACAATATACTTCCTTTGAACAATACAAGACATTCCCCAATAACTTGACCAATTGACGTATTCCCATATACCAAGAATATTCCAACTGACAATCCACTGAAGCTCTCCCAAACCATCCAAACAAACCAATGACAATCAATGGCCCCCCAGATTAGACTATCGGTATAGTAAGGTATAATTAGGTAACGTTTACATATATAAGTGATATATACAAAGGAGAAGGCTAAGTTAAAAGGGATGTATAAGTGTACTTTGCACTAAGGATGAGTGCAACAGGGGTTACAAAGGAAAGAAAGAAAGTGCATGAATAGTAAAGGTAAAAATTTACAAAAAGCAAAGGTGAAAAGAAAGAAAGAAAATACGGGTCAGACCTAATATGCCAATTCGTCATCCAATGTACTTATATCACAAAAGTGATCACACTGCGGTCTCGTAACGATCACCAGGCCAAGTTCTAGCTCAACACATCACCGGCACACTCATATCAAAGAAAGTAACCCGGAAATGGAATAAATTAACCTCAAATTCGCACATCTTAGTTCAGAGTTCGAAATGGAACCCTTACTCCCGAATAAATCCAAGAGCCTAAGAGAGGGACAAATTACAAGGCAATCAATCCAAAACCGTAAACACCTAGCACATCTATAAATGAATGATGAATCTCACAACTTTAGGTGTTTGGGAAATTTGAGTATGCAAGTAATGTTATCAATCCACAAGGATTAGCCCAATAACCGTTCAGAACACATTTTGCCGATTAAAATTGTGCCAAGTAAAAATTTTGTAGTGAAAATTGCTCATTAAATTATTATGAATTAAGTGACAAAAGCAATTTACCACAAGGACAAGCTCAACACAAGTTTCAAATCACATCATCCTCCGTCATCCTACCAAATCGAAACAACCAATCTCAAACATGCACATCATAGTTCAGAGTTCAAGATAGAACCCTTACTCTTGGATAAATCCAAAAGCCTACGAGAGGGACACATCCACAAGAACGGCTAAATCTCAATGGCAAAACAACAAAAGAGATATATCCGGTAGCTTAAACCTATTTGCCACCCCCCACACTTAAGATGGACAATGCCCTCAATGTCCATATTCGGTCAAAACAAAGGTAAATAGGGGTAAGCAACATAGAAAGAAAAATAAGAGCACATACCGGAACAAGGACACATTCCGTTTTAAAACAAGTAAGTTGACCCCGCGTCACAAATGGCGCTTCCTAATAAGAAAGGACATTTTGCTTGGCGGGAGAAACAAACTTGTAACAAAACGGAAGGTGTGAGAGTTGTGTGTGCATCAAACAAACCAATCACAAATATGGTGCTGAACTTACTGCCAGCATATGCACACCATCACACAATCAATCAATTGATGTCATAGAATAAAGATGAGAAGAAAATCCATGGGTCCTCCCCCACATTTGGGTTGTACAATGGACATCAATCAACCTGTTTCATTGCATCACAAAACAAACCACAAATTCCCAAGCAGAAATTATCGTATCTAATTGTTCATGCAGAAAATAAAATAAACCAAAAGAAAAGAAAAATAACAGAGTACAATAATCCAGAACCATCAAATCATCATAAATCAATCAGCAAATATGATTCCATCCCACGGGAACGGATGGGAATCATAATCATCATCACTCACTGGAACTGGCCGTGATATCCGTGTGGGAGACCTGGTGGACCAAACAAACTGTCCAACACCCAGCTAGTCGTCTCCTCTGGTGCATCACCTGAACCCAAAGCTCCAGCATCTCCAGCAAAACCCGAACTAGTACCTGCAAATAATCCAGGAGCAACAGAAGAAGATCCTCCAGCGACAGAACCACCAGCATAATGTCCAAACTGGACTGGCCCACGAGGAGATCCACCCAAGTCAGGAGGGCGCGGGGTAGGCATAGGGAAGAAAGAATCGCCGCCCTGGCGATACTCAGGAACATGAATGGGTGGTGGCCGAAAATCAGAAATCGGCCTCACAGGAGTAAACGGCCGCCCGTGGTACTGGGCATCCCACATCGGCTGGTAATAATCAAGAGTATAATTAGTATACGCCTGCTTGTGATCCTACCCATGAAATCTCCTGATCCATACGCCTCTGGTACTCATCAAAAGACCTACTACTAGCCTGCTGCCCATCCAAAATCTGCTGAAGCTGGGATCCTATCTCTGTCAAATCAATACCTGCACGGCCTCGCCTCCTCTGAGGTTCCTGAGGGGCATCCTCCATCTCCTCATCATCAGCAGCCTCCACATCTGGAGGCGGTGCAGCAATAACACCTGTGTCTTCTAACAACCTTGCCTGCTCGTTCTTCTTCGGCTTCTTCACTATTTTGCCTATAATCAACTCCTTCTCAGTCAAACTCTCCTACGGCACCTGGAAAGACAAGTCCTCATGGCATTCATCAAGCTCAAAAACTCCCTGCCTCTTATATATCCTAGTGATGAAATGTCCCAAAACTAACTTAGAATCAGAGTGATTAACCATCCTATCCAAGACAACCATTGGGGCCAACGCAAACTTCCTCGGGGCCCCCTCAGAAAACAACTTAATTAACCACAAGTCCAACTGATATGCTTTGTCCCAATGGGTGGACCTCTGAACCAGAAATGTAACAATCATCCTATGTAACATCCTCAGCTTCACACTATGAATCTTGGACACACTAACAGTGCCACCAGTCGGCCAAGCATGTCCCCCCGAAATCCATCTCCAATACTGAATTATCGACTCTCCATCACCCAGATCCTGCTTCACATACAATCCCTTTCTTAAGAGCGCTCTAAAATCCTGATTATCCAACTGCTCCCGCGAATACATACCACAGTAATACCCAAACTCAGCAATAGATAACTTCCTCGGCTGACCCCCACAGAAAAATGTAACTATCCGCTCCTCAAAAATATCCTTAACTTTATGAAGCTCCTTAGTCAACTTCAATGTAGAATAAAACTCAAGACAAATCTCACGATAAACCGGTTCCCTATTGTTGAAAATCTCATGCCACATGTTACTGGTAACTACCCTACCACCAATCGGAACCTCAATACTAAACCATCTACGGATATCTGGCTGTATCCCATAAATCTGAGCAAAAGTAGGAGCAAGATACCTTGGAGGGCAAACTACCTGTCGATGAAGCGTGTAGAGTTTGTTTAAGAAGTAGTTCTTGTGGGGTTGCCTAGCCCCGTTGAACTCTAACCACGCGTGAACCTCACCAATATCGTTCTCTCCAAAATCTAAATCAGGAATTTCAGGCTCTTTCCTAGCTCTCTTAGCTGGGGTACCTGCGGTCCCGCTGCTTTGTCCAACATCCATCTCCCTTCTCTGTAATCACAAACATTTAAACAAACAAACATGAGATATAAGGACAGTGAGTTCCCACTGCGGCGCAGTGGGATTTGGCACCCCTCACTGCGGCGCAGTTAGGTTCGTAGCACGTGCAGGTCACATGGGCACCACTGCGGCGCAGTGGTCAAGAATCACCACCACTGCGGCGCAGTGGTATGAATTTCTGGGCAAGTTCATACCACTGTCACGACTAGAAGCTAATAAATTAGGGGTAATTAAACATTAATACGGCCATCTTTCAACAATTAACATCACATAATCAAACATAAACCTCCCCCACACTTGTTCATCACAAAAAACTCCAATTTTTCAAAACCCTAACTTAAATTTCAAAATCAAATTCGGATAAACAAGTGTTCTAATTGAAAGATTAACCACCTCATCAGCCTCATTAGTCCATAATCAACAAAACCCACAATTTAATTCTGAAATTAAAACCCTAAAAATTAAAAATCAAAAATAAAGAAAATACAAAGAAAATAGAAGAAAATACTTACTTCTCTTCCCATGATGATAGTATAGAGATGGCAAACAAGAAGAATGGAGTAAAAACAAAGAAATTTATGTGAAGCAATGGGTGAATTTAGTGGAGGTTGGGGGGATTTGAAGGTCTTGGTTCGGTTTCAAGAAGAAGAAAGAAAGAGAGATAGACTTTTTATGGTAAAAAAAAAACTTATTTACCCCCTTTGACTAACTTACAGCCCCGCTCCACATGCGGACTGGTCAACGGACTCACTGCGGCGCAGTTAGCTTCGACCTCCCCCACTGCGGCGCAGTGAGGCTTTTTGCACCCGATGGACAGAGAAGTTGGACTGCGGCGCAGTAAAGGTGTTCCCTCCCCACTGCGGCGCAGTGGGGATTCTCTGGTCCAGAATTCCCCTTTTTTACTTAGAAAAATTTTGTAAGACAAATTTAAAACAACTTACCTCAATCCGCTTCACACCAAATTTGCACCTGCACTTTCTTGACAAAATAAAATCAAATCTATCTAATAAAAAGAAAATAAATGCAATAAAACAATACGGGATGCCTCCCGAGAAGCGCTTAATTTATTTACGAGTCGTTAGCTAGACTCGACCAATTTTTAAGCTTCATATTCAAAAATGGGGATCTCTTCAATCATCCCCTCCACTTGTTCTTCTTCCAAGTACAACTTAAGCCTATGACCATTTACAATGAAAGAACCGTCTCCATTTCTCTTAAACAATTCAACATAACCCGACGGATAAACATGCTTGATCTCAAACGGTCCAATCCATCTAGAAGTGAGTTTGGGTTGCTTAATCTTAAATTTAGACAAGAACAACAACACTTTAGCCCCAACCTTAAACTCCTTCCTATGGATCCTCTTATCATGCCAAATCTTGGTCCTTTCCTTGTAAAGCCTCGAATTCTCATAAGCACCTAACCTAAGCTCATCAAGCTCATGTAGTTGCAACATTCTAAGTTCACTAGCTTCCATCATATCCAAGTTCAAGTTCCTCAATGCCCAATATGCCTTATGCTCTATCTCAATAGGAAGATGACAAGTCTTACCATAGAGCAACCGGTATGGCGTGGTGCCAATCGGCGTCTTATAAGCCGTCCTAAACGCCCACAAGGCGTCATCCAACTTCTTAGACCAAACCTTGGGGTTATCTCCAACAGTTTTCTCTAAAATCCTTTTCAAAGCCCTATTGGTGTTTTCTACTTGTCCACTAGTTTGTGGATGATAAGAAGTAGAAAAATAATGCACAACACCATACCTCTTCATGACCTTGGCTAATTGATGATTTGCAAAATGGGTTCCTCGGTCACTAATCAAAGCTCTAGGGCAACCAAATCGACAGAATAATTGTTTCAAGAAATCAATGACTACCCTCGCGTCATTCGTGGGCAAAGCCTTGGCTTCGGCCCATTTAGACACGTAGTCAACGGCAACAAGAATATATTGAAACTTATTAGACGGTGGGAATGGTCCCATGAAGTCTATACCCCAAATATCAAATACCTCACATACCTGAATGCTCTGTTGAGGCATCTCATCCCGCTTAGTAATGCTCCCTTGTCTTTGACAAATGTCACAAGTCTCTACCAAAGTCTGGGCCTCCTTGAAAATTGTAGGACAATAGAAACCTGCATCAAACACTTTTTTACCTGTAACCGAAGGACCGTAATGACCTCCAGTTGGACCATAATGACAAGCATCAAGAATCTCCCTCGTCTCAGCTCCAGCTACACATCTCCTTACCATACCATCTGCACAAACACGAAACAAGTATGGGCTATCCCAAAAATAGTACTTAGCATCTGATATGAGCTTCTTCTTTTGCTGGGACGTGAAATCATTCGGTATCTCACCTGCAACCAAATAATTAGCAATATCTGCAAACCAAGGAGCATCATCAGAGTTAGAAATAAACATTAACGACTCATCGGGGAAGTGATCATTAATCTCCCCATCTCGAAGTTCCTCCTGGTGAGGATCTTCCAAACGACTCAAATGGTCGGCCGCCAAGTTTTCAGCACCTTTCTTATCCTTAACCTCTATATCAAACTCTTGTAACAACAAAATCCATCGGATAAGCCTAGGTTTAGCATCTTGTTTCGAGAACAAGTACTTAAGGGCTGAATGGTCAGTGAAAACTATGGTCTTACTCAACACCAAATAAGATCTAAACTTATCAAAAGCAAATACCACGGCAAGCAACTCCTTCTCAGTAGTGGTGTAATTTTGCTGAGCGGGGTTCAATGTCTTACTAGCAAAGTAAATTGGCTTGAAATGCTTATCAACCCTTTGCCCAAGCACGGCTCCCACAGCATAATCACTTGCATCACACATCAACTCAAATGACAATTCCCAATCCGGTCCAACCATGATAGGAGAATTAGTCAACTTTTCCTTTAAAACCTGAAATGCACTCAAACAAGGATCATCAAACACAAAAGGGACGTCCTTCTCCAACAAGTGGGTCATCGGACGAGTAATTTTAGAAAAATCTTTAATAAAACGGCGGTAAAAACCGGCATGTCCAAGAAAACTCCTTACCCCTTTCACATTGGAAGGCGGGGGTAATTTGGCAATAACATCTATCTTAGCCCTATCAACTTCAATCCCGGCCTTAGACACTTTATGCCCTAACACAATTCCCTCGGTCACCATAAAATGGCACTTTTCCCAATTCAAAACAAGGTGTGCCCTTTCACACCGTTCTAACATCCTTTCTAAGTTATGCAAGCAAGTATGGAAAGAGTCCCCAAAAACCGAGAAATCATCCATGAAGACCTCCATGGAGGTTTCAAGCATGTCCTGGAAAATAGCTATCATGCACCTTTGAAAGGTGCCTGGGGCATTACACAAACCAAACGGCATTCGCCGATAAGCAAAAGTACCAAATGGGCATGTGAAGGTGGTCTTCTCTTGATCCTTGGGATCAATGGGTATTTGAAAGTACCCGGAGAACCCATCTAAGAAACAAAAATACTCATTACCTGCAAGTCTTTCTAACATCTGATCAATGAACGGGAGGGGAAAGTGATCCTTACGGGTGGCATCATTAAGCTTACGGTAATCAATACAAACCCGCCAACCCGTTATAGTCCTAGTGGCCAAGAGTTCTTTATTCTCATTTTCAACAACTGTCATGCCCCCCTTTTTGGGCACACAATGAACAGGACTAACCCAAGGACTATCAGCAATAGGAAAAATGATCCCTGCATCTAACAACTTAATAACCTCTTTCTTAACAACTTCTTTCATGTTAGGATTTAGCCTCCTCTGTCTCTGGACAACGGGCTTAACATCATCAACAAAATCTATTTTATGCTAGCAAAAATTAGGACAAATACCTGGTATATCGGTGGTCTTCCAAGCAAAAGCCCGCTTATGGGCTCGAAGCACAGACAAAAGACAATCCCTCTCGTCACTCGAGAGTGAGGACGAGATAACCACGGGTAAAGAAGATTCACCTGACAAATAAGCATACTCCAAATGGGAAGGTAATGGCTTAAGCTCCAAATCAGTGGGTGGTACATCAACAGAATTCGTACCCTCGAACTTCCATCAGCAACAACCTCCTCAAAACTCTCATCCTCGGGAGGTGTCTCATCCAAGCTAAGCGCCATAACCTCTGCAAACAAATCATCATCAGATATATCTCCCGATCCTAAATCAGCAATCTCCATCATCTCCAGTGTCGACCTCCATTAGTTCCTGAAACTCTCGGTCTAAAGCATCATCAATAACGTCAATCCTGAAACAAGACTCATCATTAGAATATGAATGCTTGATGGACTTTTCAACATTAAACACAATTCTATCCGTACCCACACCCAAAGAAATTTCCTTATCCTTCACACGGATGATAGCATCCACGGTATTAAGGAATGGTCGTCCAAGAATAAGGGGTACCTTCGTATCTTCCTCCATCTCGAGGATAACGAAGTCAACTAGAAACACAATATGGCCTACCCAGACAGTCATGTTTTCAGCAATCCCAATGGGATACTGAAAAGAATGGTCAGCTAATCTAATACTCATGCGGGTAGGTCTCAAAACTCCTAGAGCCAACTTACTCCAAACCGAGTAAGGCATCAAATTAATGCTAGCACCTAAATCAACAAGTGCCTTACAAGTAAGAGTACGAATAGAACAAGTAATAAGGAAACTCCCTGGATCTTCAAGCTTAGGTGGGATGCGGTTCTGCAAGATAGCAGAATACTCGGCATTAAGATAAGTAGCTTTCACCTCATCCATCTTTCCCTTGCCAGTCACAAGCTCCTTAATGAACTTGGCATAATTCGGCATCCCCTGAATCAAATCAACTAAAGGAACATTAATGTGAACATTCTTGATCATGTTCACAAACTTGTCATACTGCTCCTTCAACTTTGCTTTCTTGAACCGCTGTGGAAATGGAATCTTTGGCTTGTATGGCTTAACTTCGGGTTCCACAGCCGGTTTTGGAGGTGTAACCGGAGTCTTCACGGTCGGATTATCCTCCATCTCAATCTCCTCATCAACATCAGCATCATTATTACCTGAATCCTGCACATCTGACACAACAACATTAGGCATAGGAGGTGGGTCATAAGACTTACCAGTGCGAGTGGTGATGGCTTTGGCTTGCTCATTTCGGACTGGTGGTGGAGTGTATTTCTGTCCTTGATTCTGTGGTTGATTCTGTCCTTGACTAAACTGAGGTCTAGGATTCTGCTGTGTGTTGCTAGGAAGAGTCCCCGTGGGCCTAGCAAGAGCAGCCATCCTACTTTTGAGATCCTTGAAATTAACTCCCTGATTTTTCATATTGATCTCCACCTTCCCACTTAACTGATCCAACCTCTCACTCAAAGTCTTAGTGTCTTCCCTGATCATTTGAATGCTAGTATTTGTTTCAACCTGATTACTAGCCAACTGCTTCATCATCTCTCTCAACTCGGCATTAGGATCGGTATTAGAAGAAGAAGAACCTGATCCTTGTCCTTGTTGAGTCTGCTGTTGTGGCTGATTCTGATAATTATCTCTTTGCCACCTATTTCCTGAAAAACGAGAATTATTAGATTGAAAAGGAGAGCTATAAGAAGTATTACCTGAAGGCCGGTTCTGGAAACCGGTGTTGCGGTAGAAATTCCCTTGGGGCTGATTTTGAACATAATTCACATCTTCTAGTGCCCGATTTGGACACTCATCAGAATAGTGCATATCACCACAATAATCACACCCATCGGCTACTACCTTAACATCCCTCTCAATTGCTCCAAACCTATTCTCTTGAGCAGCAAACCCCTTTTCCATGCGCTCAGATAGCGCCCTAATCTCTCCAATAACCCCTGGGTCATTGCTAGCTTCAACCTTAGCAACTCTCCCCTGGTTAGTACCTCTCTTCATCTTTTTCTCATTCTTCAAAAACCTTTCATCATCCAAGGTTGAGCTATCCTTCGCCATGTCTTCCAAGATTCGATAACCTTCATTGGGTGTAATATTATTGAAACTACCCCCGAAAGCATATCCCAATTCGCGTTTGGACTTTTTATCCAACCCATCAAAGAAAAGCTCCACATATTTCTCCCTAGTCAAATCGTGCCCCGGACAATTTCTCAACATCTCCTTGAAACGAATCCAAGCCTCAACAACATCTTCTCCATCATCTTGTTCAAAAGATCTTATCATGTTCTCCAACCTTCTTTGAGTTCTAAGCGAATAAAACTCACCAATGAAAGCCTCCTTGAGTTGGTTCCAAGTAGTAATAGAATTTTCTGGAAGATCATTGAACCAATCAAGTGCTTCTCCTGTGATTGACATGGGAAATGTTTCAAGTTTCACGGCATTCATTTGGTTTTGCCCATATTGATATAGCCGAGCCAACTTTTCGAACCTATCCAAGTGTTGGTAAGGATCCCATTTTCGTTTACCATCAAATTGATGCTCTTCTATGCTTTTTAGATGGTTTCCTTTTAAAGCGAAAGTGTGATCAATGGTTGGAGGTCTAATGGCGGAACCACGTCCCGTTGGGATGGTACGGACCCTCTCGCCATAGCGAGTGTCATTCAGATCCCTTGGTTGTTCGTCCCCCATTTCCTCTTGCTTTACTTCAAAATTGAAAAACTCGTCCAAAAAGAACCCCTCCTCGTCCGAATCAGGAGTGGGTTTGGCTATAGGTGAAAATGGTGTCGGTATTGGTGTTGTGGTTCAGCGAAGTTAAACCTACGCCCTCTTGGTCTTCTCGGAGTAGACAAAGGACTATTCAAAGGGAGACCCGAAGAACGCAAGTTCATCAACTAACACAATTCCTGCAAACACACAACTAACACAAACACGTCAAATGCACCTGTGATAAGAAAAGAAAAGTACACTAATAAACAAGTAACTTTCTCACGCGTGAGAAAGGATCAAACCACTAATTAACAACTAAATCGGCACACATTCCCCGGCAGCGGCGCCAAAAACTTGATGTGTGAAATCGAGTTTAAAAATTTAAAACAAGAAATACCCTAAAACTGACTACTACACACTTGCGGGCAGTGGACCCGTTCGTATATAGTATAGCTAGAAGGTAAGTCCAGGATCGAACACGGGGAATGGTTTTGAAATAGTTGTCAGATAGAGTGATTTTGGGATAAGGATGGAACCGTAGCCGAATTGCTACCTCACCTTGACAATATGAAATTAAAGAAATTGAAATGACAAGACAATTGAAAAATAAAGAAAGTTCAACCAATATGAATAAAGATCACCCACTTCGAATCCACTTGACTTCAGTTATGATTGCACACGATAAAGTTCAGATTATTTAGAGTTGACAAGATAATCGTGAAAGGATAAAATACTCGCGTGGTACCACCAACCGCTCACAAATAACCCAAACACCTAAGTTGTCAGTTAAATTATCCAAGCCGGTACCACCAATGCCTAGAAAATCTCCCAACAATTAGTTTGCTTGATTATCCAATTACCAATTATGCCTATGTGAATGAAAACGTGGTACCACCAACCGTTTCTAAACACATTTACCAATTAACTCCTATTATAGATTTGACATTCACCGTCATACCATGAACCGGTGACAAACGACCATAGACAATCGGATTGAAACGATAAACGTATTCACCTAGTACCACTAACGATGAACACATAAACCATCAACATCAAAAGAATAAATCGCAAGGAATTAATTGATAAAGATCACGACACAACGATAATTGAATCAACTCTTGAATTAAAATATTGCAATCATATCATTCGTCAAGTTTCATCAAAGTGGATGATTAGAAATTTAGCCAATCATACTAAATTGAATTGCAATAAAGAAATTGAAAGAAAACATATTGTACCAATGATTGTTGAATATAAATTGCAAGACAGAAAAATAGATACGATCTAGATGGATGTTCTTGAATCTTCAATGAATCAAACGATGAAATCTGCGATGATCCGTCAAAGACCCTTGGTAGAACAGCTCCTAGAAAGAAAAACTTGGATAATATGAAATTAGGTTTTTTTTTCTTTTATATCTCCCCCCAATCTGGTGCAAAGGGGCTGTAGCCCTGGTCTCCCCGTGCACTCACTGCGCCGCAGTGAGCATGGTTCGCTCCCACTGCGGCGCAGTGGAAAACCACTGGAAATTATTTGCTTTTGATCGACCAAGGACTGCGGCGCAGTGGGGCAACATTCCTCCCACTGCGGCGCAGTGTAAAACCTCTGGACAGCTTTGGCTTTGGCACACCTTGACTGCGGCGCATTGGGGTGTGAATACTCCCACTGCGGCGCAGCTCAAACTTGCTGGAATCCATTTGGCTTCTTCACTCCATTGACTGCGGCGCAGTGGGGCATCATCCTTCCCACTGCGGCGCAGTCAAATCTTGCTGAAATCTTTGTTCTTCTTTATCAACATCTCTCGAACACTCGGATCAACATCTTGGCCTAAAATCATCAGAAAATGTACCAACTGGACGCACAACCTGCTAAGAACCTGAAAGCACTAACAAACACCATAAACGCGCCAAATGCATACAATATCGACTCAAAACACATACGAAAAAGGCCAATAATGATGTGGGCGATCTATATAAATTGGTCACATCATAAACCTCGTTACATATCCATTTCAAGGAGTTGAGAAATCCATGGTAAATTGTAAGGTTCTCATTTGTCACATTTATCGTGAGAGAAAAGTATATAAATCGATTAACCATTCATCATACCAAAACCATTTGGTCATCAACACTTCAATATTTCCAATTTCAACAACTTTCAATGATTCCATATAAGGTCCAATACCCAAACCGTATGTTCAATCCATAATATCCAACCATAAATAATATCAATACCACTTGGTCAATGGTAAGACTACCATGACATAATTTGATGAGATTGTTCTTGAGCCACTACTAAGACCGGTTATGTCCCAATAATCAAATATATATAGTCCCAAATGATAAGATAATGATAAGCACATGTTGTCAATCACGTGCATAAAGATAACCAAGGGTCGTGCCATGGAGACGACCATAAATAATATCAATACCACTTGGTCAATGGTAAGACTACCATGACATAATTTGATGAGATTGTTCTTGAGCCACTACTAAGACCGGTTATGTCCCAATAATCAAATATATATAGTCCCAAATGATAAGATAATGATAAGCACATGTTGTCAATCACGTGCATAAAGATAACCAAGGGTCGTGCCATGGAGACGACCATAAATATATAGTAGTTAGAGCACCGCGAGGCCGGACTGGCAATGAAGGTGGCCACAAAGGCAGACCAAACATCCCACCGTTACCTATAATAGTGGATGAGGGGACAAATCCTAGTTGCGCAACCCTCTAACTACAGGCCTCAATGAGTTAATAGTAGTGTACAGGGACCACCGTTTGACAGTACTCAAGCTCATCATATAACATATAACACGTTGAACATACAATAACATTCCCATATCATTATCATTATTTCAAAGAATCATTTCATAAGAGAAAGTCATTTTAATTAATCATGCTTTTCACCCCGCAAGTAAAACATATAAAAGAGTTTGAAAGGGGGCTATGACTCACCTTGATATGCCGCATATTATATTCACTTATCCAAAATGGGTACTTCCCATCTATCGCTTCCTTGATCATATATCCGTCGTATTCCTCAATCACATTCCAAGCCAAGACTATCCCTACGATAGGACTAATATACGTAAGTTCCTATCTTAAGCCATCACTAAGAAATGCCACTTTCATTATGTTGTCATAAATTTTTGGATCCAAGTATATTGTTAATATTTGCATCTTTTTGGTTGTAGAGAGTGTTGGTGAAAAAGGGTCACTTTCATTATACATGTAGTTATAAGTTGTTAGAATTTCGGTAACTTGCCTTTGATTATCATGGTTCCCATTGTGTGCTTTGCTTAATTATAATATTTGACATTAGTAACTTCATAATATTAATATTTATGAATACTTTCTGATTTATAACTATTTATTTAATTTAATATTATTTAATTAATTATTTATTCATTTTCTTGATTTATTAACCAAATAATTCTTTAAAAATACTTTTAAGTACCTCACTTGCCTTTATAATTCGTGGCTAATTATATTTGGGTTATATTCTGATTATTATGCTTTTTAACTTAGAATATTGTGATATATATATTTATTTATGTAATTTTTCTATTAATTTAAAAATAGTTATTAATTAGTGATTTTCACTTACTTAATTATTTCTAAATTATATGACATTTGTTCTTTGATTTAAAATGATTTTACTCCAGTAGGTTTTAGTCACTTTCATCATTGGTTGTGATTATTTAACCAATTTCATGATTTATATATTTATTTATTTATTTATTTACCTTTTTAATTATCATTTAAATTTAATTTATTATTTATTTCAATTTATTTATTTATTTATATACTTTATTTATTTATTTATTTACCTTTTTAATTATCATTTAAATTTAATAATTAATAGAAATTCTTGGAAATCACCACACAACTTTTTGGCTAAAAATCCCAGGCCTTTTAGGCAACTTTTATCATGGGAAAAATCATATCAATTCAACCTCTCTTGTGTCTCGCTCATTTTGAGGATTCTAAGCTTATAAATCGTTTACCGAAATAGTGATTTGAGCCTCATTTTTCGAGCAATTCAAATGCGTCAAAATGGATTTTCATCCTTATTTCATTATTTACAGAATGTTCATTATATTTTGGTGTCTTAAGTCGTGATCGTGGTGGTGGTGTGATATGTGCAAATTAAAGCTTTTGGTTAGTGCTTATATGAACCGAATTAGTGATTTGTAGGCTTGTCTTTGCCATTTAATAACCAAGTTAAGTTTTATAACTTTTATTTGACATATTCTCAGTAGGTTTATAATACTTTTTGTTACGAGATTGTTGGAGTTGGTTAAAGTTGCAATCTAGTGACTTTTAGCTTATTTTGTTGTGAAGAACTTTTACTTGGAATTTTCTGTTTTAACACTTATTTTCATAAAATGTTGAGTAGTCATTCTTGGTTAAGTTGAATTATTTGGACATTGGTGATTTTTATACAGAGACATATATGTGTCCTATATTTATGTGAATTTTTGCTAAATTTTTAGACATTGTTTACTACCTCTAAAATTACCAAACCAAAACTGGTCAGAACAAGAGCTGCTGTGCGACTCAAAATATTTTATAAAAGATTTCTATGATGAACATTTAAGAAAAATCTCCCAATTTTATTTTAAGTTAGGGACACTTTGAACTCAGTTCACACCAAGTTTAAACTTCTGAAACCTATTAGTTAAGAAATTAAAAATCGTCAAAGTTGACTCAACATTAAGACAAAAATCCAGTTTTGACCACTTTTGGTAGAAAAATCATATCTTTGGTTTGGTTTAGTATGTTTGAGTGATTCCAGTTGGAGGTTAAACTTAACTCTTTTATCTACAACTTTTATTTTGAAAGTTTTGCTTGAAACGGCCCTCACATGTTCAGTTCATCCGTTCAAAGACAGAAGAATAATTCTGTCAGAAAGTATTTGGGTCCAAACAACTCACCAATGACCATTCTTGCTTTATTAACACTTGAGTTCATCATTTACAAGATTAATATTTTATTTTTATATCTCTCAACATCAAATTTCCAGATTATTATACATCTTTTAACATATTTTTCACTTAATACAAGTCCTTATCCATCTCATAATCCAACAACAAGATTCAACTTTCTTAGATCTAACATGCATTCATTCAAATCAACACTTTTCAATACCAATCTTTATAGATCTATCATTTACAACATAAAAACATCTTTTTAATGAAAAATCTCAGAAATATATTCTTCAAAATATACAAAAACATATAGATCTATCAAAAGGAAATCACTTTAAAAGCTACTAATCTATAACAACACTTTTGGGTCTCAAACTTGTTGAATCCTTGGATCTTTCTCATAGATTTCGACATGCATATGCATGAGGAGAAAGATCCTATCAACTTTGCCCTCCTCAAGTGTGTTTTTCAAAGAAAACAAGAAGAAAACATAAACTTTTGATAAGATCTTTGAAAAATAAGCAAGAACAAGATAGATCTAGTAAAGAGATAAAGATTTATACCCTTGAAGAACTCGGATTTGAAAGTGATTTTGGGCAGAAATTTCGTGACCCTAAAGCCTCAAATAACCCCTTTTTCCAAGCTTAAAACAACCCTTAATCTTGCTTGAAATATCCCTTGATTAGTCTAGCCTAAACCCTTATTATTAATATTGTTTAGTTAAGATTTTGTCTTGTCTTTTTGTTCCCTTTTTGAGCCGTGACATACAAAGAAAAAGATGGAGAAGAAAGTTCTTGAGAGAGAGAGATGTGTGTGAAAAGTGGAGATGGAGTGTTGTGTGAAATCAATTGTTGGGAGTTACTAGGAAATGAGTAAATGAAAAATTTGGAATGAAAAGAGTGTGTGGTATGGGGGGGGGGGGCGGCCAAGGGGGGAGGGGTAATTGAAGGGTTTTCTTCTTCTTTTTTTTATAAAGTGTATAAGTATTTAGGTGTATAAGGGTATTTAAATGTGTGTTTGTTTATATAAGTGTATTATGTATTTGTATATATATATGAGTATAGTTAGTTGTTTGTGTCCAAGAGTATATATTTATGTATCTGTATGTCGTGTGTGTAAGTATGTATGTATATACATACTTTGTGTTTTTAATTTACTACTTAACTCATCTTGTATTCATTTTAGTTATATATATATATACGCTTATTAATATTTCAAGCATTTTTTTTTGTACATATAAATTCATAAGTATATTTTGAGCTAGAATTTCTATTTTCATGCCAATATATACTTTAATTAGCTAAATGATTAAATTGTCGGACATTTATAAGAATTTTGATTGTTATCTCAACTTGTGAGACTCACATTATTATTTATATAACTTAACTTCGCGAAATAAAGTTTTTGGTTTGGTTTAGTATGTTTGAGTGATTCCAGTTGGAGGTTAAACTTAACTCTTTTATCTACAACTTTTATTTTGAAAGTTTTGCTTGAAACGGCCCTCACATGTTCAGTTCATCCGTTCAAAGACAGAAGAATAATTCTGTCAGAAAGTATTTGGGTCCAAACAACTCACCAATGACCATTCTTGCTTTATTAACACTTGAGTTCATCATTTACAAGATTAATATTTTATTTTTATATCTCTCAACATCAAATTTCCAGATTATTATACATCTTTTTAATGAAAAATCTCAGAAATATATTCTTCAAAATATACAAAAACATATAGATCTATCAAAAGGAAATCACTTTAAAAGCTACTAATCTATAACAACACTTTTGGGTCTCAAACTTGTTGAATCCTTGGATCTTTCTCATAGATTTCGACATGCATATGCATGAGGAGAAAGATCCTATCAACTTTGCCCTCCTCAAGTGTGTTTTTCAAAGAAAACAAGAAGAAAACATAAACTTTTGATAAGATCTTTGAAAAATAAGCAAGAACAAGATAGATCTAGTAAAGAGATAAAGATTTATACCCTTGAAGAACTCGGATTTGAAAGTGATTTTGGGCAGAAATTTCGTGACCCTAAAGCCTCAAATAACCCCTTTTTCCAAGCTTAAAACAACCCTTAATCTTGCTTGAAATATCCCTTGATTAGTCTAGCCTAAACCCTTATTATTAATATTGTTTAGTTAAGATTTTGTCTTGTCTTTTTGTTCCCTTTTTGAGCCGTGACATACAAAGAAAAAGATGGAGAAGAAAGTTCTTGAGAGAGAGAGATGTGTGTGAAAAGTGGAGATGGAGTGTTGTGTGAAATCAATTGTTGGGAGTTACTAGGAAATGAGTAAATGAAAAATTTGGAATGAAAAGAGTGTGTGGTATGGGGGGGGGGGGACGGCCAATGGGGGGATAATTGAAGGGTTTTCTCCTCTCTTTTTTTTATAAAAGTGTATAAGTATTTAGGTGTATAAGGGTATTTAAATGTGTGTTTGTTTATATAAGTGTATTATGTATTTGTATATATATATGAGTATAGTTAGTTGTTTGTGTCCAAGAGTATATATTTATGTATCTGTATGTCGTGTGTGTAAGTATGTATGTATATACATACTTTGTGTTTTTAATTTACTACTTAACTCATCTTGTATTCATTTTAGTTATATTATATAAGATTAATATTTTATTTTTATATCTCTCAACAAAAAAAAAACATCTTTTTAATGAAAAATCTCAGAAATATATTCTTCAAAATATACAAAAACATATAGATCTATCAAAAGGAAATCACTTTAAAAGCTACTAATCTATAACAACACTTTTGGGTCTCAAACTTGTTGAATCCTTGGATCTTTCTCATAGATTTCGACATGCATATGCATGAGGAGAAAGATCCTATCAACTTTGCCCTCCTCAAGTGTGTTTTTCAAAGAAAACAAGAAGAAAACATAAACTTTTGATAAGATCTTTGAAAAATAAGCAAGAACAAGATAGATCTAGTAAAGAGATAAAGATTTATACCCTTGAAGAACTCGGATTTGAAAGTGATTTTGGGCAGAAATTTCGTGACCCTAAAGCCTCAAATAACCCCTTTTTCCAAGCTTAAAACAACCCTTAATCTTGCTTGAAATATCCCTTGATTAGTCTAGCCTAAACCCTTATTATTAATATTGTTTAGTTAAGATTTTGTCTTGCCTTTTTGTTCCCTTTTTGAGCCGTGACATACAAAGAAAAAGATGGAGAAGAAAGTTCTTGAGAGAGAGAGATGTGTGTGAAAAGTGGAGATGGAGTGTTGTGTGAAATCAATTGTTGGGAGTTACTAGGAAATGAGTAAATGAAAAATTTGGAATGAAAAGAGTGTGTGGTATGGGGGGGCGGGGGGAGGGGAAATTGAAGGGTTTTCTCCTTCTTTTTTTGTATAAAAGTGTATAAGTATTTAGGTGTATAAGGGTATTTAAATGTGTGTTTGTTTATATAAGTGTATTATGTATTTGTATATATATATGAGTATAGTTAGTTGTTTGTGTCCAAGAGTATATATTTATGTATCTGTATGTCGTGTGTGTAAGTATGTATGTATATACATACTTTGTGTTTTTAATTTACTACTTAACTCATCTTGTATTCATTTTAGTTATATATATATATACGCTTATTAATATTTCAAGCATTTTTTTTTGTACATATAAATTCATAAGTATATTTTGAGCTAGAATTTCTATTTTCATGCCAATATATACTTTAATTAGCTAAATGATTAAATTGTCGGACATTTATAAGAATTTTGATTGTTATCTCAACTTGTGAGACTCACATTATTATTTATATAACTTAACTTCGCGAAATAAAGTTTTTGGTTTGTTGACCTTTTGTCAAGTTCAATTAGAACTAATTTATAGCTTGAGATTGTGTTGGATGATTATAGTTATTGTTCATGGCATTTCTAAAGCAACTAGCTATCTTTGGAAATTCTACTGAACTAGATGGCAAGTATCACTATGCCTTAATGTCTGGAAGGCAAAAATCTCTTAAGAAACCTCTAGGGATAGATATCTAGATAAATAGAAGTAAATTGTCCTAGTCGAAAATTGAGGGTTGTTACAATAATACCTCAAATACCTGTAGAGATGATTAATGGATCGAAAAGCTAGCAAAAACCCTTCCGAATCACCCGAAATCAACTAGATCTTGAAGATTTAACCTAGGTTTTGTGTGAAATACTTTTCTAGGGTTTTGATCTGTTTTTCCAGCCTTTAGGTCGACCAAGAGGACATATATATACTAGGGCAACTTTAAAAACTTTACATCTAGGCCCTCGCACTTCGTTACAACTCGTTTCGGCCCTTAACGACTCGTTTAACGCAACCGGGAACACTTAACAACTCTTATATCTTATCGGAAACACTTTTTAACTTTATTAATCATCATTCTTCAATATTTTCATTACTTGAACATATTTAATGAAATTAATCCTTAACACGTAGACACATTAATCATATATAACGATCGTAGTCATTATCGCATAAACATATTTATTATTAAGACGTATAAATCCAACTGGAGGCAAACGTTGACTAACGACATGGTCAATGGTCGACATAAAATGTTTGGGATGTTACAATAGATATATATTTATATTTATATATTATATGGGGAAAGTGAAGGTGGGGTTGTCTCACACCTCAAGTTTAGGTGAAAAACCCCTCACATCTTGATTTTTTATTCCATAAAAATCATGGGGCCCAATCATTTATTCATTATAAAAAAATATTTAAAAATTGTATGTGAAGGGTTTTTCACCAAGTTGGATGTGTGACAACCCTACACTCACTTTTCACATATTATTATGAGATTTTCTAATATATGTTGTGCATTTACATTCCACATTTCCACTTGACCATGCATTTCTAGTTTATGCATATCTATTTCACTAATTCATTGTGCACAACCATATAGAAAAACATTTTCATAGCTAGCCTCTGTTATCATTTTTTTATTATTATTATTTTTTAAAAAAGTCTAACACCGTTATTCAATTTCTAGTCAAGAAATCAGAAAAAGTCTTCCCATGACGAATACATACACCAACATTAACACTTAACAGACAACTAAAGACAATATATTTACGTGAATTACATGAATGAAATTTTTTTCCAATTTTACATATGTAAAGAAAATTACATTGAATTAATGGAAGGGTAAATATGATAGAAAGTAAATAACTAATGCAATTAATGTTAATACTAGTTTCAATAAGAATATCCAACATAATAAATGCAAGTTATATGTGCCCTTAGGGCATATATTAGAAAACCCATTACTTAAAGATATATTATTATTATGTAAAGTCCCTCACACGATGGTTTAACCCTACGAGTGTAAAATACAAGACAAGTATGAACTAGAATCGGACTAGTATTACTTCAATATAAATATGCAAGAATATAAACAAGTAATAAATGACTTAAGCAATATTTAAACAAGTAAATAAATGGTGGAACACAAATGTAGTTTTCAAGTGTATTTTCTTTATTGATGAATAAACAAAATACAAGATCGTTGTGGAACCTAGATATTACACGTATGTAAGTATCTAAACAATCTTTGAATTACAAGTGATCTATACTTGCTAAATAAACTCCTTTGATCGATATACTTAGAGTTGTGAAGTATAACTGTTTAGATCGAGAGTATTTAAGAAAGTTCACCAATTTGCTAAAAAGTGATTTTCTCAAAGAAATGACTTTGTATTTATAGGCAACAAAATTCTCCAGTGAATTTTGTGCCGTACAAATATGGTTGGATGCATTTAATGATCCGACAAGATCATTAAATGTATTGGATAAGGAATAAGGATAAAGTCACATCAAGTGCAAGTGTATCCTTTTATCCAACCACCTTAACACACGTATACTTTGGTAAAGAACAAGTGGGTTGTTCTTTGGAAAGTGTGTAAAGGCTTAAAGTCAAATCCTCGATATCAGTGTTCAGACTTGTAAGGTCTAGAACACTGACAATCCTCCAGTGTACAGATCTGGTAAGACTTCCAGTGGACTCCGCCATTTGTCAGTCTTCTTTATTCTTACTTCAGTCTTTGACTTCAGTGAGAACGTCTTCAGTAGTGTAGATCTGGACTGGGGTGAAGTCCAGTGAGCTAATCTGGAGAATACTCCAGATTTCCTATACAAGTATTTGCTCACTGGTCTTCCATTATTTCTGGACAAATCTTCAGAGGGACTCCAGATTCCAAGTCTGGAGTAGGTCAGTATCTGGACAGATCTTCAGTAAGGCTCCAGTAGTCGAGTTTGGAGCGAGTCCAGTAAATCTGGACCTAACAAATTCCCCCTATTTGTTTAGAAATAATGCAAGTGTTTTCAGGCTTATAGATATACAAATTTGTATGCCTGGAAAACACTTGGTCGATTTAAGTCTAAAAAATCTAAGTTACTGGAAAACACTTTATAGATCATGAGTGTTTTCAGTTTCATCTTTTAAGTTCTAACTTAGACTAAATCTGATCATTTACTTATATGAAATTAAAAATTGCAACTAATATTACTATCATCAACTGGAAAATAGTTACAACTTTCATCGAACGATTAATTACAATAAGTACATGATAAAAGATTCAGGCCCTTCTTTTTGATGACTGCCCTGGTGCATCTTCAGTAGCCTTCCTCTTTGGTGATGGAGATGATGGAACAGACACTGGTGGTCTCAAACCCAACACAGCTTCCATTTGTTGTATTCTTCTCCAGACCTTCTCAATTCTCTTCATAAAGGCCCTAACATCTGGAGATAAATCAGTTTTACCTTTAAATGTCAATCCTATCTCCTTCAGTTCAGTCCATCCATAAGCTTGGACTGTTGTATCTTTCCTTTCATCTGTAAAGTTACCCTCCCTGGTCAACTTTACATTAAATCTGGTCATCCCTTGATGATTTTCAGCCAACTTAATTTCAGCATCAACAATCCTTCTGGTATTAGCCCTGAAATTCATCATTTGATCATAAGATGCCTTCTGCTTCGCCATCTGGACCATATATTCAGTTTCCTTGGATACACCACTCTGTTGTCCTTCAGTGGACTGGAGTTGTTGGCGATTAATTCTCAGAGAGGTATCCAGGGGAATGAAAGTGCTCACATTAGCATCCTTTATTGCCTTGATTTGTTTGGCAGTAAGCTTCGGCAGACCAGTCAATCTTTTTCTATACTCTAACTCTAGAGCACCAGCGTTTTTTCTAATCTTTCTCTGGAGGCTCACCAGTTCCTCCCTTCTCTGCCTTATTAACTCTGGAATGGTAACACCATAAATTAATGAATCGTATACCTGTTCTTTTTCAGCGTAGAACGAGCGTATATGAACATCATTCAATGCATCTAGACATTGATGAACTCTGGGATCATCCTTCATCTTCTTAAAAACTTCAATGTTAATGCCTAACCTTCCAGCATTGTATGAATCCAGAGTCCCATGATTAGCCATATCCCTATGATGGGCCAGCAGTTCATCTCTTTGGTTTGTCTTGAAAATTTCAATCATGATGCATTGTTGTTGCAGTTTCTTCGAGGTGTCATCATCAACATCTTCAGTTCTTTCTTCCTCTTCACCAGATACTACTTTTTCTTTTCCTTTAACTGCCTTCAAAGTTGATGGAATATCTGGGAAGGACTCAAATTGGGGCTCATTGGCTTCAGTACCAGTAGCTTCTTCAGTTTGGAGCCCGGCTTCAGTGCCATATGCTCTTTCAGTTTGGTCACCAGATGATGGATCAGTTGATTTTCCCCCCTTGGAATGATCACCAGTCCTGGACTTGAGATCATTCCATAATTCTTCCATCATATGCCTGTCCAGAGAACCAAAAGTTCTTCCTTGTTCTGGATTTGAATCAGTCACAATCTTCTTGAGTGCCAGCACTTCCTTTTTGACATCTTCAACTTCTTTTGGCAAGTGCTTTGGCAGCTCAACTTCTATCATTTTCACAACTTCTGGCAACAAACCTTCTTGAATTGATCGAAGAACAGATCCAGAAATCTCTTCAGTGATTTCTTTAAGCATATTGGATCTGAACTTCCTTGTACATTCATCAGAAATTGTACTTGCAATAGCAGTCTGATCAAGAGTGGGTCTGCCTTCCAGTGAACTGACCCTTGTAACCAGTTTCTCAACCTCTTCTTTCAGACCTGCCAGTGGTTGAACAATCTTACTATCCACTGCAGTCTGAACAGAACTAACAACCCTTGTTTCTAAGCCCTGGACTGCCACTTTGATGTTTTCAGAATTGCGATTGGTGGCCAGTACCAGCTCATCTAACTTCTCAAAAACTAACTTCTCATTCCCAGCAAACAAGTTCATTTCTGATGCTAAATTATTTGACAATAAGGATTTGAAATCAGAAATAACTTGGGAAGAGCTCTGGAGTGATCTCTCCAGGTCCGCCACCTTACTAAGAAGGCCTTGGACCTCGACAGAAGATGAAGTGGAGAGACCACTGGGCGGTTCCAGATGAGATGTCATTCTTTCCATTACTGGTACTTGTGCCCAGACCTCTTCAGTTTCAATAGTTTCAGCATTTATAACTGTAGAGTCTGGCACACCTTGTTCAGAAGGGTTGACTGGGGTTTCGATAGGTGGTGGTTGAGATTGTGAAGTTTGAATGAATAGGGTGAAGTATGGAGTTGATTGTGGAATAGAAGGTGGTGGAGGTGGTGGTGATGGTGTCATGCTTGATTCTGGTGGGGGTGGAGGCATTTCTGTTTCTGGAGGGGTAATATATGTTTCTGGTGGAGGTGGTGGCATTTCTGGGAGACTTTCAACTTGCACATTTTCTTCACCCAGAAAATTCATATCTACATCAAGATTTTGACCTTCAGAAATGGGAGACCCATCCAGATCCATTACATCACCAGCCTGTCTTGCTGGGTTTACCTGGACTCCACCTCTCATCAGACGCCTACTAGATCTAGGTCGTCTGGTGAGATCAACATTTTCTGGTTGCACACCTTCTTCTGGAGCAACTTGCCTTATTGGTTGTACCATCTCTACAACCTGAACATCTTGGTCATCACCAGGACTTTCAACAACTTGTACTCTACCTGGTGCCTCTGCTTGTTCCCTTTGAAAAGCCAACATTGCTGGAGGAATATCTACCTCTCCAGTTCTTGATTGAAGGTTGGTCAGATCCCTCAAAAACTCACTCACAGAAAAGTGAGTAGTATCATAATCATACTCATCTCCTAGAGCACTTCTAAACATAAGGGAAAGAAAACGGATATATGGAACATGGGGTTTTCTCCCTTTTGCTTTCAGTCGATCTACCAAGTCATTGAATAAGATCTGAGCAAAATCTACTCTTATTCCGAACCACAAACAATAGGCAATCTAGAGCTGCATTTGATTTATCTGATCAAGTCCTCCAGAACTACCTCCCAGACATTCAACCAAATGTGTGAAGAAAAATCTCCACGAGTCTGTCAGCCTACTCATATAAATTGTCCCCTTTCTTAATAACTGGCCATGGTCATCAAGAATTTCTGTGTGCCCCATCAACCTGCACACTTCCCTGTAATTTATGCCTGATGGAAGTTCGATGGGCAACTCATTCTGGTCCAGATAATTCAACTGTAACACAGACCTGAGTAAACTTACTGAGAAACTTAAGGATCTGGTACCACCCCTAAGAGTATAAGAAATTGATGAGGTTTCTTCATTATAAAATGCGGAGTACCAGAATTCACACAAATAGTCATGGTACATTCTCCCTGGATTTAGGGTTAATGCACCATACAGAGGGCATGAGAGAAAGAAAGTATTCAATCTCCCAATGATAGATTGAGCAGGATGAGAACTGGAAAGTTTGGCCATCCAGTTATTCATGTTGATTCGAATAGCTTTTGCTTCAAGAGTGATGTGTCTCGGTTTAACAACATTATCAACCGGAGCATATTCGGCAGATAAAAGGTTTTTGGGTGCCATTTATGATAGAAAGATGAAGATGAAATTGAATAAATTTAGGGTTTATGATGAAGAAATTAATGAATTTGCAGTTAATATGAAAGATTTAATGATTGGAAAAGAATGAAGAATTGAATGAAGGAATTTGAAGATTTGGGAGTAAATGTTCGAAGTAAATGAAATTGAAAGTGAAAGTGGGTATATATAGGAGAGATAATGTGGAACTCAAATGGGTTAATTTGAAATTATCAAATATAATTTTGATCGGGTTTTGAGATCCGCATTAAGTACATCACATCACACATTAATGTGTGATGGTTCACCGCCCACAAAAACTAACAACTTGTTCTTTTTATCTTCCCAAGGTAAAAATACCATCATCACGTTTGAAAAATTACATGCCACGTAGGATTTATAAGATAAATATCTTTGAAAAAGTTTGCTTACGTGGCACGCACAATGACCAAGTATTTAAAAAATATTGTGACTCAATTCAGTCCATCTGAAGGTTGACTAGACACTCCAGTATCACTGGTGGATTAGTCCAGTGAAGCATGTACTGATGGTACACTGGAGGGACACTCCAGTAAAGTACCAGTGAAAACCATTTTGAAAGACTGGTAACTTCAACATGCACGTCAACTAATACAGACAAATGAGAGGGACACATTTACAAGAAGACAAAAGTCTCCTCAAACATGCACTTCAACCTGTCCAGTTACCAGTGAGAGGGACATATTTACAAAGCACCAGTAATATTTTCTGGACAATTCGTCCAGTAAGAAAAATTTTGTCCAGTGAGAAAATAAATTAATAAATTCCCTTTGAACTTTAAACATTTTTAAGAAAAATATATCTTTCAAAGTCTTCCCCCTAGAATGTTGATCCAGAAATAAATTTATGAATCTTTAAATCAAAGATCCTTAGTAGTACACAATGGCGTTCAATACTAAGGTTCCAGATTTAAGGGTTTAACATTCCCAACTCACCAACAAGATAATCAAAAGTTTTGACATCCAATGGTTTCGTAAAAATGTCAGCGAGTTGTTTGTCAGTGGGGATAAAATGGAGTTCAATGTTTCCTTTCACAATATTATCACGAATGAAGTGATACCTGAGATCAATGTGCTTGGTTTTGGAGTGCATGACTGGATTGTTTGAAATAGCAATGGCACTGGTATTATCACAAAAGATTGGAGTCTTTGAATACTTAATACCATAATCAAGCAACTGGTTATTCATCCAGAGTATCTGAGCACAACAACTGGCTGCAGACACGTATTCAGCTTCAGCAGTGGACAATGAAACTGAAGTTTGCTTTTACTGGTCCAACTGACCAGTTTGCCACCAAGGAAATGACATCCACCAGTAGTGGATTTCCTGTCTATCTTACAACCTGCATGATCTGAATCTGAATAACCCATTAGATCCATGCCTGAGCCTTTGGGATACCAAAGACCTAGACTGGGGACACCCTTAAGGTACTTCAGTATGCGCTTACAGCAAGCATATGAGATTCCTTTGGATTAGACTGATATCTGGCACATAAACATGTTGAAAACATAATATCTGGTCTACTGGCAGTTAAATACATCAGTGAACCAACCATGCCTCTATAGACAGTGGTGTTCACTGGTTTACCATCTGGATCGGAGTCCAGTGTCAGTGGTGCAGAAATTGGAGTTGGTTTAGATGGTGAAGAGTTCATATCATATTCTTTAAAAGATCTCTAACATATTTTTCCTGATTAATAAAGATGCCATCTTTGTTTTGTTTAATCTGGAATCCAAGAAAATATGTTAATTCACCCATCAAACTCATTTCATATTCAGTGGACATTATTTTCGAAAATTTCTTGCACATGTTTTCATCAGTAGACCCAAAAATAATATCATCAACATAAATTTGTACCATTAACAGATTACCTCGTTCATGAAAAATAAATAAGGTATTGTCAATTGCACCTCGTTTAAAACCATTTTCAATAAATGTTTAGTCAGAGTGTCATACCAGGCACGTGGGGCTTGTCTGAGGCCATACAGCGCTTTGTCCAGACGATATACCCAATGTGGATGCTTTTCATCAACGAAACCTGGTGGTTGTCTGACATAAACTTCTTCTTCAAGCTTTCCATTCAAGAAGGCACTCTTTACATCCATCTGGTAGACCTTGAACTGATGATGAGCAGCGAATGCTAAAAATATTCTGATCGCTTCAAGTCTAGCCACTGGAGCAAATGATTCATCAAAGTCGACATCTGACTAGCAGTAGCCTTGTGCTACCAGTCTGGCCTTGTTTCTGATTACGTGGCCATCTTCATCTACTTTGTTTCTAAAGACCCATCTTGTTCCAATTGGTTCTTTCTTTCCAACTGGGAAAGGAACCAGATACCAGACCTTGTTCCTTTCAAACTGGTGAAGCTCTTCTTGCATAGCAGTCACCCAGATTGGATCTTCCATAGCCTCGTCAATCTTCTTTGGTTCATTCAGTGATAGGAAACTGACATATAAGCATTGATCACTGGAGGCTCTTCTGGTCTGAACTCCTATACTGGAGTCACCTATGATCTGATCAATAGGGTGAGTTTTTGTCCATCTGGAGTACTGACCAGGATTGTTACTGACAACAATATCAGTGCAAGAATTCAGTTGAGTCTCCTCTGAAGTTGCTTCAGGAGGAGGTTCTTCATAAACTACTTCAACATCTTCATCTGATTCATTTAAATCACGATTTGCATCATGAAATTCTTTATATGAAGGCATTTCTTGTAGTATAGGTTCAGTTTGAATTTCTTCATTTGAACACAATTCTGGTATGCTCTCAACTGACACTGATACTGGGGGAGTAGTACGAACATCTGAACCAATATTAATTTCTGAGGGTAGTTTGAAATCAATAGAAGGATAGAATGGAGTACTACTGGAGAGTTTCTTTTTCTGAACAGGTTCCAGATCAGGATGACTGGAAACTGTGTCTGGTGAATCTTCAATTTTCTCGTTTATTTGATCAGATTCACAAAAGACAATTGGAGTTACTGGGGAGTGTCAAGGGCTGGTTTGTTGATTGCAGCATTTGATTCATCGAAAGTAACATGTATGGATTCTTTTACTATCTCCAGTCTCTTGTTGTAAACTCTGAAGGCTTTGCGAATGGCTAAATATCCTAAGAAATATCCTTCATCAGCTTTGGCATCAAATTTGCCTAACTGACTGGAGTCGTTCAGGATGTAAACTGGACATCCAAAAACGTGAAAATAACCAATATTTGGTTTTCTATTTCTCAATATTTCATAGGAAGTCTTCTTGTGTCGCTTCACGTACACTGATCGATTCTGGGTGTGGCAAGCAGTTGCAATTGCTTCAGCCCAGAAACTGGTAGGAAGACCAGATTCTGCTAGCATACTCCTGGCAGCTTCTATCAGCGTTCGATTTTTCCTTTCAACCACTCCATTCTGCTCTGGAGTGCGTGCTGATGAGAAGTTCTGGGAGACACCAGTGTCAGTACAGAATTTCTCCAGAGTTGCATTCTGGAATTCTGTTCCATTGTCACTTCTTAACTGACACACTTTTCGCTTATGCTTCAGTTCAATCTGCTTGATAAGAGAGATGATTTCAGCAACAGCTTCATTTTTAGACCTGAGAAAGACCACCCAACAATATCTGGAGAATTCATCTACGATCACCAGGGTGTATCTTTTACCAGCACGAGTCTGAACATTCACTGGACCAAAGAGGTCCATATGAAGCATGTGAAGTGGTTCAGTAATGCTGAAATTCTGTCTGGTCTTGAAACTGGCACGTTTCTGCTTACCCATCTCACATCCTGGACATGGCCTTTCCTTTTTGAAGGAAACTGAAGGTATCCCATCTGCAAGTTGTTTTCTGGACAACTTGTTAATGTTTTTGAAATTTAAATGGGATAACCTTTTATGCCATAACCAGTTTGTGTCTTCATCAGCTTGAGTGTAGAAACATTGCTCTGAAGAAGAGCTTTCCATATCCATCACATACACGTTCCCTTTTCTGGGAGCAATCAACACTACCTTCCAGTCCTTGTTGAATACGATACCCTGAGCAATATTGAATAAGACTTGATAGCCATCATCACACAGTTGGCTTACACTGATCAAGTTATATTTCAAACCATTCACAAATGCAACACGTGTAAACTTGACTTGTCCATTATTCAGAACACCATATCCCTCAGTCTTTCCACAACCATCATTTCCAAAAGTGATGGAGGGTCCATCAGAAATGGTGAACTCCTTCAGTAGGGTCTTACATCCGGTCATTGTCCTGCCAGCTGCACTGTCAAGATACCAGGTATGCTTCTTTCGATCGCCCTGCACATCCACCAGATATATCAGTTAGATTTGGGAACCCATCGACTGATGGGTTCACTGGATCCTCCCTTATGGATCCCTGGGGGTATCTGGTTGAGTTCACTTTCTTCAACAGTAGTTTTTGTTAAAAACACTACTGGAGTTGATAGTTTAGAAACCTTTTTCTTTTTCTCAACTGGAGAAATAAATTTGTCTTTCTTTGAAAAAGGTTTAGTATTTTGTCTAGGGCCAGATGAAGTACCCTCAATAAAGTTTAATCTTGCATTAAAACTTTGAAATTGACAAGTCAGTGTTTGAATCTGGCTCTCTAACCTGGACAAAACATTTTCATCAGATGATACCTGAGCCTTTCCAGTTGTAGGCTTAGGTAGGGGATTGTTTTGAGGCAAAGGTCTATTCTGCTTAACCTTTTTAACTGGAGCAGTCATCTGGACAGCTCCAGTCTTAACCTCTGGGCAAAGAACTGGGAAGTATTGGCCTTGGGAGTTACAGGCTCATCATAAACAGTGGTGAGCCTGAATCCCTCTGGTAATCGATCGATTACTGGTATTAATGATGCTACATGAGTATTTCCATCTAAATATGCGCGTTTTTGAGCAGGAAATTGTTTTACACAAGCATCATATGGCTTTTTGGTTTCTAGCCATGATTTTATTATCAGTTTTTCTTTCTCTAAAATGATTTCAAGATCTTGTTTTTCTTGAATCAATTGTTCAGTTACCAGAACTGGGCTTGAAATGCCAGTTCAATGTCTTGAAGTTCTTTTAATTTTGATTTTAAAGCATTTATTTCAGAAGAATCTGTTTCTAGACCATTTAGACTGTCAAATCTAACAGTTTCCACAAAAATTAAATCAGAATTTAGAGCTTCAGCGATGTCCAATTTAAGTTCAGGATTAGTTTCAAGATCATACTCACTAACCTTTTTAATAACAATGTCGACCCAACGACCAGATGTGACATCATCCTTCACCAGATGCTCTTGATCTGCCAGAGCCATAAAACACAATCTCTTTCCTCTTCTTCATCGACTGATGAATCATCAGAGGGAACCCATGCTTCTTCAGTAGTTGCTATCATGCATTTGTTATTGTCTTCCATCTGTTTAGACAAGAGAGCAATCTGAGCCTTAAGCTTTTTGTATTTCAACTTATAGCTATCATCAGGCTTGTTATAAGAAGCAGTTGGACCAGACTGAGAGACAAACTGACTGGACCTGCACTCTTTCATGAAATGACCTTTTCTGCCACACTTAAAGCATGTCAGATTGGTCTTGTCAGTGGAAGAACTGGGTGTATGTTGTCCAGTGGGCCTATTTGCTCTGGCCTTAAAACGGTTAAACATTTTGGCCATCATTGCAATCAGGTCATCACTGTCAGTTTCATCACAGTCTGGAGAGATATCATTACAGACTCCAGAATCCATTAGTTCAGACATCATCTTCTTCATAGAAAATACATTCTCAGAAGATATTAATGCCGCACAAGGTGGTGCAGTATTAGTGACCACTGTGGAACTACTGGAAACATGATTAAAAGAATCTTTTTCTGCCTCAATCCTCTGGGCTTGATTTTCTT
Organism: Erigeron breviscapus; assembly: GCA_034093135.1. Lineage (NCBI taxonomy): Eukaryota > Viridiplantae > Streptophyta > Magnoliopsida > Asterales > Asteraceae > Erigeron > Erigeron breviscapus. The sequence continues at coordinate 89,073,721 of CM067172.1, forward strand.
CAGTGAATCTGAAGGCTCCATACAATGTTGACAAAGTATGGGAATGCAAGGTTTTACCTTGCCTCAAGACCAGAATCATGTGAGACCATTTTGTTGGAAGAATATCACAAAATTTCTCCAAAAGTATATCCTTGTCTTTTTCTACCCCTAGTCCTCTTAACTGGTTTATGATGCTCATAAATCTGGTGTAAGTACCAGTAAGGGACTCATTGGGGAGAGCAAAAAATGACTCATACTTTTTGTTTAAGGAGACTTTTCTGGTAACAACAGTATCATCACCTCCCTCATGATGGTTCACTAGTTCATCCCACATGCTTTTGGCACTGGGATAGAGAACTAGTGTGGGAATAAGAGTTTCTGGAACAGCCCCGAGGATCATATTTTTAAGAAGTGTATCAAGATTTACTAATCTTTTCTCCTCTTCGGGCCAGTGTTCCTCTCTCTTTTCCCTCCCACTTCTTGATCCTGTAGGGTCAAGAAGTGCATTGATAGGAAGTCTTGGCACATAGGGTCCTTCGTTTAAAATTTTCATCATATTCCTTTCAATACCAGTAACATGCAATATTATCCTAGCTTTCACGTACTAAATTCATCACTGCTCCCATTGAATTTAGGAACAGGATTATTCGAGTAATGCACATGCACATGTGGAGAAGCAGGAGGAGGAGGTGGTGGATTGTTATTTCCAGTGGGTGGTTCATTAAAATTAGTTTCATGAGTTTCTTGTTGATTTTCTGGGATTGCCATCGCGAAACAGATCTAGGTAAGTATATTAACCTTCTGCTCTGATACCAATTGTAAAGTCCCTCACACGATGGTTTAACCCTACGAGTGTAAAATACAAGACAAGTATGAACTAGAATCGGACTAGTATTACTTCAATATAAATATGCAAGAATATAAACAAAGTAATAAATGACTTAAGCAATATTTAAACAAGTAAATAAATGGTGGAACACAAATGTAGTTTTCAAGTGTATTTTCTTTATTGATGAATAAACAAAATACAAGATCGTTGCGGAACCTAGATATTACACGTATGTAAGTATCTAAACAATCTTTGAATTACAAGTGATCTATACTTGCTAAATAAACTCCTTTGATCGATATACTTAGAGTTGTGAAGTATAACTGTTTAGATCGAGAGTATTTAAGCAAGTTCACCAACTTGCTAAAAAGTGATTTTCTCAAAGAAATGACTTTGTATTTATAGGCAACAAAATTCTCCAGTGAATTTTGTGCCGTACAAATATGGTTGGATGCATTTAATGATCCGACAAGATCATTAAATGTATTGGATAAGGAATAAGGATAAAGTCACATCAAGTGCAAGTGTATCCTTTTATCCAACCACCTTAACACACGTATACTTTGGTAAAGAACAAGTGGGTTGTTCTTTGGAAAGTGTGTAAAGGCTTAAAGTCAAATCCTCGATATCAGTGTTCAGACTTGTAAGGTCTAGAACACTGACAATCCTCCAGTGTACAGATCTGGTAAGACTTCCAGTGGACTCCGCCATTTGTCAGTCTTCTTTATTCTTACTTCAGTCTTTGACTTCAGTGAGAACGTCTTCAGTAGTGTAGATCTGGACTGGGGTGAAGTCCAGTGAGCTAATCTGGAGAATACTCCAGATTTCCTATACAAGTATTTGCTCACTGGTCTTCCATTATTTCTGGACAAATCTTCAGAGGGACTCCAGATTCCAAGTCTGGAGTAGGTCAGTATCTGGACAGATCTTCAGTAAGGCTCCAGTAGTCGAGTCTGGAGCGAGTCCAGTAAATCTGGACCTAACATATTATTTGTACCAACAAGGAATTAGCCTAGTAGTAAGGCAAACACTTGATGACCTTAAGGTCTCAGGTTCGATCCCCGCTGGGAACAAAAAATAATTTCTTTAAGGTACCCGTTACCAATGAAGCCTAGACCCATATGTGAAGTTTAAATACGCGGGTTCGATCCTTCGGGGTGCCCAGATCATGTGGGGATTAGGATGGAGGTATTTTACCGGCATCATATGGCTCATACGGGGTGGGTCGATGGGTATCCAATTGTGGTACCGGGGCTAGGGTTCCCCCCATTACCCTTTTTTTTTAAAGATATATTATTTGTTAGAGTTAATTACAGAAATCGTCCCTGTTGTGGACCTTTACTTACAGCTTTCATCCCTAAGTTTAATAAATTACAGTTTTAGTCCAAAAAACCTTGTCCCGTCAACACTTTTGGTCCTGAGTAATAACGTCCGTTTAAAAACACATCACGTGTCAGCCACGTGATGGGTATTTTCGTCATTTTCTTAACCCATGACCAAAAGTGTAATTAACTTAAAACTAATTTTTTTATTTATTAATAATGCATATCATCATCATCATCTATTTGTATCTGTTTATCTTGATCATTCCGAAATTACCACAAGAACAACAAATCTGATATAGATCAAAATCCAACCAAAATCTATATCCATACATTCATCATCTGATCCTATATCTATATCCATATCTATATTTATACATACATTTACATAATAAAATCACCAGAATAAAACCAAATTCAAATTTCATTCACACCCAATAAACTAAAAAATACATATACAAATCTATACATACATATATACATACCATCAATTTTTGGTCATCAACCATGGGGTTGTTAACCTTTTGTAAGTAATTAAACATAAAGATTCAAAGAGATGAAGGCGTCATTAAGCACCACCAAGATCTGATTATCAACCATGGGCTTTGTTATGGTGTTGACTGTATCCCCATGGAGCATTCCTCCATGGTCGGATTTAACCTTCACTGTGGAAAAGTGTGACAGTTGGGTAGGTGGTGGAGTGGATATCGGTGATGGGTCGGATCCGTAAAACCCCGATGTCGACCTTCACCCATTTTTTCAACTATTCTTGTAAAGAGGGATTTTGATTTGGGGTTTTTTGGTGGGTTTTCATTATTGGTATAATTTGGGTTTTGAAAAGAAATGATAAAAAGTGTTTGATGGGTTTGAGATTTCTTCAATATTGGTGTGGTTTGTGTATATATATATACAAATCTTTTGTATGTGATGATAAAATTCTTGGATAAGTTTTTTATATATACCCGCGCGTACGTGCGGTGAGATGGTAGGGGCGCAGCAGGCGGTCGATAGGGTCGTAGAGATTTAAGCACCAAAACAAGCAGCCGGGCGACCCGTCAGCCGGTTGGCGCCATCGCACATCTACTTTAACAACCATTTTACCCGTATGGAAGACTTACGTGTCGATGCAAGGAAAAGGGTTGGTTTTACTACCATCCATAAATGTGTATCTGCCATACGAACATTCGAGGAGAGGCTAGCGGTGCATGAGCGGCATCAAGGAACTTCAACTCGTAAGGACCCGAAACACAGACTTTTTTTTTTTTTTTTTTTTTTTTTTTTTTTTTTTTTTTTTTTTTTTTTTTTTTTTTTTTTTTTTTTTTTTTTTTTTTTTTTTTTTTTTTTTTTTTTTTTTTTTTTTTTTTTTTTTTTTTTTTTTTTTTTTTTTTTTTTTTTTTTTTTTTTTTTTTTTTTTTTTTTTTTTTTTTTTTTTTTTTTTTTTTTTTTTTTTTTTTTTTTTTTTTTTTTTTTTTTTTTTTTTTTTTTTTTTTTTTTTTTTTTTTTTTTTTTTTTTTTTTTTTTTTTTTTTTTTTTTTTTTTTTTTTTTTTTTTTTTTTTTTTTTTTTTTTTTTTTTTTTTTTTTTTTTTTTTTTTTTTTTTTTTTTTTTTTTTTTTTTTTTTTTTTTTTTTTTTTTTTTTTTTTTTTTTTTTTTTTTTTTTTTTTTTTTTTTTTTTTTTTTTTTTTTTTTTTTTTTTTTTTTTTTTTTTTTTTTTTTTTTTTTTTTTTTTTTTTTTTTTTTTTTTTTTTTTTTTTTTTTTTTTTTTTTTTTTTTTTTTTTTTTTTTTTTTTTTTTTTTTTTTTTTTTTTTTTTTTTTTTTTTTTTTTTTTTTTTTTTTTTTTTTTTTTTTTTTTTTTTTTTTTTTTTTTTTTTTTTTTTTTTTTTTTTTTTTTTTTTTTTTTTTTTTTTTTTTTTTTTTTTTTTTTTTTTTTTTTTTTTTTTTTTTTTTTTTTTTTTTTTTTTTTTTTTTTTTTTTTTTTTTTTTTTTTTTTTTTTTTTTTTTTTTTTTTTTTTTTTTTTTTTTTCAACTAAAAGAATAAGCTTTACGCTTAGTGAGTACGTTTATATACAAATATGCACATGTTGAAACAACTCATAAGGATAGGATAACCTACATTACCACAATAACACATCATTCAAAATATACCTTCACATCAACACAATACGTGACACCCTGAAATCAATCAACCATATAAAATCACACTAGCCAACAATCAATTCACATAGCCATATCCCATATGGTCTTATCACTATATGCCACACTCCCCGTATGGTCTTATCACTATATGCCACACTCCCCGTATGGTCTTATCACTATATGCCACACTCCCCGTATGGTCTTATCACTATATGCCACACTCCCCGTATGGTCTTATCACTATATGCCACACTCCCCGTATGGTCTTATCACTATATGCCACACTCCCCGTATGGTCTTATCACTATATGCCACACTCCCCGTATGGTCTTTATCCCATCATTTAAATACGTCATATAGATTATACCATCATTATGTAATTGACCAACATGAGAATAGTCATATATAAGAGTACTCACCTCAATGATGAACTACCGAATTGAAGATGGCCACAAGAACACCTATTATCACTTTCAACCTAGCAATAATCACAACATGCATATAAGGCCATCTAATAACCCATCACCTACAAGACTATCTATCCATAACCACTAATTTCACTATCATTCTTTTTACCCATTTAAGTTCCCATTATATTATTTAGTTGGTTCATTTAAAATCTCATTTCACATAATTTCCAATTATATCAAATTCTAAGAACCGAATCTTGACTTTAATCAACATAACACATTTTATATAACAACCCCCAAATTTCATTAATCTCAAGAACCCTAGCTTAAATTAAAATCAATATGACCCATTTCACTAAAAACCCCAAATTGGTTCACTCCATGAACCCTAACTCCACTTGGAAGATAAAAACTAAATTTAGGGGAAATCAATACCTCAATAATAATATGCTAATTCAAGACTTTAATTTGGAAATTCTTCTTCCCTTCTTTTCTTTATGAAAATTGGCCACCATCACCACCACATAAACCCTAGCCTTAAATTCTTGAATGAAGACTATTTGTGGTGATTATTATTGTTCTTCAATTAAAGAGAAATTGCTTTGATTGAGAAGGAATGAGATGAATCTTGCATGAAGAAAATGGAGGAGAAAAGAAAAGAGTGAGTGGAAGAATGAGTATGAAGTGAAATAGATGGCTGGCACTCTTAGGGGATGCCACGACCCATCTCATAATTTGTGGGTATTTTTACCCGCTATCCGCTAAAGTTCCAACTAAATTAACCACATAACCAAAGATAGAATACTAGGAATTTAATTTAAAGGTAAACCATAATAAAATTATTAAATTTATATTTTAAAATATTTGGGGTGTTACAACTCTCCCACACTTAAGGGATTTACTAGATACATTCAATTTCTTGACATAATACCTGATGATTTCAAAATCCAAAATAATCAAGCTATAAGCAAACGCGACTATTCTATAAATTCTCGAGCCAAATAAAACATTATCATCAAAATAAAAATAAAAACGATTAATCATTACCGATTAACATACTTGGTTTTAAATAAGCTGTAACGGGGAGAACGCATAAACAACTAGAAATCACAGCTATCTCAATCATGCTCACAATTATACTACCAAGTAATTTATGAAAATGTAAAACAATTTTACAAATAAACCAAGTCATTCCCCGCCCAAACCACGTTGTCATGCCTCGTAAAGTTCATCATCAATACACCTACCAACATACCAAGACTTTACACTACATTATTACACAAATACAAAGCATGTAGCTCCACACCATCAAGTATTCACTTCAATTATGTTATCCAACAACCAATTTACGTGGAGAGCACTTGAAACAACTCGACTCTATTTATGAGATGAAACTAGAAAACCCCTTCCTTTTCTTGTTTTTTTTTTTTTTTTTTTTTTTTTTTTTTTTTTTTTTTTTTTTTTTTTTTTTTTTTTTTTTTTTTTTTTTTTTTTTTTTTTTTTTTTTTTTTTTTTTTTTTTTTTTTTTTTTTTTTTTTTTTTTTTTTTTTTTTTTTTTTTTTTTTTTTTTTTTTTTTTTTTTTTTTTTTTTTTTTTTTTTTTTTTTTTTTTTTTTTTTTTTTTTTTTTTTTTTTTTTTTTTTTTTTTTTTTTTTTTTTTTTTTTTTTTTTTTTTTTTTTTTTTTTTTTTTTTTTTTTTTTTTTTTTTTTTTTTTTTTTTTTTTTTTTTTTTTTTTTTTTTTTTTTTTTTTTTTTTTTTTTTTTTTTTTTTTTTTTTTTTTTTTTTTTTTTTTTTTTTTTTTTTTTTTTTTTTTTTTTTTTTTTTTTTTTTTTTTTTTTTTTTTTTTTTTTTTTTTTTTTTTTTTTTTTTTTTTTTTTTTTTTTTTTTTTTTTTTTTTTTTTTTTTTTTTTTTTTTTTTTTTTTTTTTTTTTTTTTTTTTTTTTTTTTTTTTTTTTTTTTTTTTTTTTTTTTTTTTTTTTTTTTTTTTTTTTTTTTTTTTTTTTTTTTTTTTTTTTTTTTTTTTTTTTTTTTTTTTTTTTTTTTTTTTTTTTTTTTTTTTTTTTTTTTTTTTTTTTTTTTTTTTTTTTTTTTTTTTTTTTTTTTTTTTTTTTTTTTTTTTTTTTTTTTTTTTTTTTTTTTTTTTTTTTTTTTTTTTTTTTTTTTTTTTTTTTTTTTTTTTTTTTTTTTTTTTTTTTTTTTTTTTTTTTTTTTTTTTTTTTTTTTTTTTTTTTTTTTTTTTTTTTTTTTTTTTTTTTTTTTTTTTTTTTTTTTTTTTTTTTTTTTTTTTTTTTTTTTTTTTTTTTTTTTTTTTTTTTTTTTTTTTTTTTTTTTTTTTTTTTTTTTTTTTTTTTTTTTTTTTTTTTTTTTTTTTTTTTTTTTTTTTTTTTTTTTTTTTTTTTTTTTTTTTTTTTTTTTTTTTTTTTTTTTTTTTTTTTTTTTTTTTTTTTTTTTTTTTTTTTTTTTTTTTTTTTTTTTTTTTTTTTTTTTTTTTTTTTTTTTTTTCTATTGAGATCAATCTTTTCACCTCATTTATCCTAAATCTTTTATTATTCATGCTTCATACTATCTTCTTAGCACTTTAAACAACCAAGCGACTCTTAAATCAAGGTGAAGTTTGTAGTCTTAACTCACTAATCACGTTCTATGTACATAACTTTGTTAATTTAGTATCCCTCGAAAAAAGTAAGCACTTAATACTTGTATACACCTCCAAAATTTTACTCACTTCCAAGCTATAACCTTCTATCGTTACTAATGGTACATACACCGATTTGCTTATACTCTCCCACACTTAAGGGATTTACTAGATACATTCAATTTCTTGACATAATACCTGATGATTTCAAAATCCAAAATAATCAAGCTATAAGCAAACGCGACTATTCTATAAATTCTCGAGCCAAATAAAACATTATCATCAAAATAAAAATAAAAACGATTAATCATTACCGATTAACATACTTGGTTTTAAATAAGCTGTAACGGGGAGAACGCATAAACAACTAGAAATCACAGCTATCTCAATCATGCTATCATACTCATCAACTATTTTAGCCCCTCGCGTGGACTTTATTCACACCAAAGGCCTATGCTCGACTTATCTTGTTATTTCAACAAAATGGCTTTCACAATAATCCAATCGTTCTCTCAACATATTCCAATACCAACAACTATAATAACATGCATTTCACATATAATACAAATACTTCATATAAAACCAAGAAATCAGCTAAAACACGTCATTCACAATCGAATCTTATTGCCATACCCCGTATGGTCTAATCACTATATGCCACACTCCCCGTATGGTCTTATCACTATATGCCACACTCCCCGTATGGTCTAATCACTATATGCCACACTCCCCGTATGGTCTTATCACTATATGCCACACTCCCCGTATGGTCTTATCACTATATGCCACACTCCCCGTATGGTCTTATCACTATATGCCACACTCCCCGTATGGTCTTATCACTATATGCCACACTCCCCGTATGGTCTTATCACTATATGCCACACTCCCCGTATGGTCTTATCACTATATGCCACACTCCCCGTATGGTCTTATCACTATATGCCACACTCCCCGTATGGTCTATCACTATATGCCACACTCCCCGTATGGTCTTATCACTATATGCCACACTCCCCGTATGGTCTAATCACTATATGCCACACTCCCCGTATGGTCTTATCACTATATGCCACACTCCCCGTATGGTCTTATCACTATATGCCACACTCCCCGTATGGTCTTATCACTATATGCCACACTCCCCGTATGGTCCTTATCACTATATGCCACACTCCCCGTATGGTCTTATCACTATATGCCACACTCCCCGTATGGTCTTATCACTATATGCCACACTCCCCGTATGGTCCTTATCACTATATGCCACACTCCCCGTATGGTCTTATCACTATATGCCACACTCCCCGTATGGTCTTATCACTATATGCCACACTCCCCGTATGGTCTATCACTATATGCCACACTCCCCGTATGGTCTATCACTATATGCCACACTCCCCGTATGGTCTTATCACTATATGCCACACTCCCCGTATGGTCTTATCACTATATGCCACACTCCCCGTATGGTCTTATCACTATATGCCACACTCCCCGTATGGTCTAATCACTATATGCCACACTCCCCGTATGGTCTTATCACTATATGCCACACTCCCCGTATGGTCTTATCACTATATGCCACACTCCCCGTATGGTCTTATCACTATATGCCACACTCCCCGTATGGTCTTATCACTATATGCCACACTCCCCGTATGGTCTTATCACTATATGCCACACTCCCCGTATGGTCTTATCACTATATGCCACACTCCCCGTATGGTCTTATCACTATATGTCACACTCCCCGTATGGTCTTATCACTATATGCCACACTCCCCGTATGGTCTTATCACTATATGCCACACTCCCCGTATGGTCTAATCACTATATGCCACACTCCCCGTATGGTCTTATCACTATATGCCACACTCCCCGTATGGTCTTATCACTATATGCCACACTCCCCGTATGGTCTTATCACTATATGCCACACTCCCCGTATGGTCTTATCACTATATGCCACACTCCCCGTATGGTCTTATCACTATATGCCACACTCCCCGTATGGTCTTATCACTATATGCCACACTCCCCGTATGGTCTTATCACTATATGCCACACTCCCCGTATGGTCTAATCACTATATGCCACACTCCCCGTATGGTCTTATCACTATATGCCACACTCCCCGTATGGTCTTATCACTATATGCCACACTCCCCGTATGGTCTAATCACTATATGCCACACTCCCCGTATGGTCTTATCACTATATGCCACACTCCCCGTATGGTCTTATCACTATATGCCACACTCCCCGTATGGTCTTATCACTATATGCCACACTCCCCGTATGGTCTTATCACTATATGCCACACTCCCCGTATGGTCTAATCACTATATGCCACACTCCCCGTATGGTCTTATCACTATATGCCACACTCCCCGTATGGTCTTATCACTATATGCCACACTCCCCGTATGGTCTAATCACTATATGCCACACTCCCCGTATGGTCTAATCACTATATGCCACACTCCCCGTATGGTCTAATCACTATATGCCACACTCCCCGTATGGTCTAATCACTATATGCCACACTCCCCGTATGGTCTAATCACTATATGCCACACTCCCCGTATGGTCTTATCACTATATGCCACACTCCCCGTATGGTCTTATCACTATATGCCACACTCCCCGTATGGTCTTATCACTATATGCCACACTCCCCGTATGGTCTTATCACTATATGCCACACTCCCCGTATGGTCTAATCACTATATGCCACACTCCCCGTATGGTCTTATCACTATATGCCACACTCCCCGTATGGTCTTATCACTATATGCCACACTCCCCGTATGGTCTAATCACTATATGCCACACTCCCCGTATGGTCTAATCACTATATGCCACACTCCCCGTATGGTCTTATCACTATATGCCACACTCCCCGTATGGTCTTATCACTATATGCCACACTCCCCGTATGGTCTTATCACTATATGCCACACTCCCCGTATGGTCTTATCACTATATGCCACACTCCCCGTATGGTCTTATCACTATATGCCACACTCCCCGTATGGTCTTATCACTATATGCCACACTCCCCGTATGGTCTTATCACTATATGCCACACTCCCCGTATGGTCTTATCACTATATGCCACACTCCCCGTATGGTCTTATCACTATATGCCACACTCCCCGTATGGTCTTATCACTATATGCCACACTCCCCGTATGGTCTTATCACTATATGCCACACTCCCCGTATGGTCTTATCACTATATGCCACACTCCCCGTATGGTCTTATCACTATATGCCACACTCCCCGTATGGTCTTATCACTATATGCCACACTCCCCGTATGGTCTTATCACTATATGCCACACTCCCCGTATGGTCTTATCACTATATGCCACACTCCCCGTATGGTCTTATCACTATATGCCACACTCCCCGTATGGTCTTATCACTATATGCCACACTCCCCGTATGGTCTTATCACTATATGCCACACTCCCCGTATGGTCTTATCACTATATGCCACACTCCCCGTATGGTCTTATCACTATATGCCACACTCCCCGTATGGTCTTATCACTATATGCCACACTCCCCGTATGGTCTTATCACTATATGCCACACTCCCCGTATGGTCTTATCACTATATGCCACACTCCCCGTATGGTCTTATCACTATATGCCACACTCCCCGTATGGTCTTATCACTATATGCCACACTCCCCGTATGGTCTTATCACTATATGCCACACTCCCCGTATGGTCTTATCACTATATGCCACACTCCCCGTATGGTCTTATCACTATATGCCACACTCCCCGTATGGTCTTATCACTATATGCCACACTCCCCGTATGGTCTTATCACTATATGCCACACTCCCCGTATGGTCTTATCACTATATGCCACACTCCCCGTATGGTCTTATCACTATATGCCACACTCCCCGTATGGTCTTATCACTATATGCCACACTCCCCGTATGGTCTTATCACTATATGCCACACTCCCCGTATGGTCTTATCACTATATGCCACACTCCCCGTATGGTCTTATCACTATATGCCACACTCCCCGTATGGTCTTATCACTATATGCCACACTCCCCGTATGGTCTTATCACTATATGCCACACTCCCCGTATGGTCTTATCACTATATGCCACACTCCCCGTATGGTCTTATCACTATATGCCACACTCCCCGTATGGTCTTATCACTATATGCCACACTCCCCGTATGGTCTTATCACTATATGCCACACTCCCCGTATGGTCTTATCACTATATGCCACACTCCCCGTATGGTCTTATCACTATATGCCACACTCCCCGTATGGTCTTATCACTATATGCCACACTCCCCGTATGGTCTTATCACTATATGCCACACTCCCCGTATGGTCTTATCACTATATGCCACACTCCCCGTATGGTCTTATCACTATATGCCACACTCCCCGTATGGTCTTATCACTATATGCCACACTCCCCGTATGGTCTTATCACTATATGCCACACTCCCCGTATGGTCTTATCACTATATGCCACACTCCCCGTATGGTCTTATCACTATATGCCACACTCCCCGTATGGTCTTATCACTATATGCCACACTCCCCGTATGGTCTTATCACTATATGCCACACTCCCCGTATGGTCTTATCACTATATGCCACACTCCCCGTATGGTCTTATCACTATATGCCACACTCCCCGTATGGTCTTATCACTATATGCCACACTCCCCGTATGGTCTTATCACTATATGCCACACTCCCCGTATGGTCTTATCACTATATGCCACACTCCCCGTATGGTCTTATCACTATATGCCACACTCCCCGTATGGTCTTATCACTATATGCCACACTCCCCGTATGGTCTTATCACTATATGCCACACTCCCCGTATGGTCTTATCACTATATGCCACACTCCCCGTATGGTCTTATCACTATATGCCACACTCCCCGTATGGTCTTATCACTATATGCCACACTCCCCGTATGGTCTTATCACTATATGCCACACTCCCCGTATGGTCTTATCACTATATGCCACACTCCCCGTATGGTCTTATCACTATATGCCACACTCCCCGTATGGTCTTATCACTATATGCCACACTCCCCGTATGGTCTTATCACTATATGCCACACTCCCCGTATGGTCTTATCACTATATGCCACACTCCCCGTATGGTCTTATCACTATATGCCACACTCCCCGTATGGTCTTATCACTATATGCCACACTCCCCGTATGGTCTTATCACTATATGCCACACTCCCCGTATGGTCTTATCACTATATGCCACACTCCCCGTATGGTCTTATCACTATATGCCACACTCCCCGTATGGTCTTATCACTATATGCCACACTCCCCGTATGGTCTTATCACTATATGCCACACTCCCCGTATGGTCTTATCACTATATGCCACACTCCCCGTATGGTCTTATCACTATATGCCACACTCCCCGTATGGTCTTATCACTATATGCCACACTCCCCGTATGGTCTTATCACTATATGCCACACTCCCCGTATGGTCTTATCACTATATGCCACACTCCCCGTATGGTCTTATCACTATATGCCACACTCCCCGTATGGTCTTATCACTATATGCCACACTCCCCGTATGGTCTTATCACTATATGCCACACTCCCCGTATGGTCTTATCACTATATGCCACACTCCCCGTATGGTCTTATCACTATATGCCACACTCCCCGTATGGTCTTATCACTATATGCCACACTCCCCGTATGGTCTTATCACTATATGCCACACTCCCCGTATGGTCTTATCACTATATGCCACACTCCCCGTATGGTCTTATCACTATATGCCACACTCCCCGTATGGTCTTATCACTATATGCCACACTCCCCGTATGGTCTTATCACTATATGCCACACTCCCCGTATGGTCTTATCACTATATGCCACACTCCCCGTATGGTCTTATCACTATATGCCACACTCCCCGTATGGTCTTATCACTATATGCCACACTCCCCGTATGGTCTTATCACTATATGCCACACTCCCCGTATGGTCTTATCACTATATGCCACACTCCCCGTATGGTCTTATCACTATATGCCACACTCCCCGTATGGTCTTATCACTATATGCCACACTCCCCGTATGGTCTTATCACTACATCCGCCAACATGGAGAAAGACTCCATTTGACGTAGGCTTATCTTTTCCCTTACATCCTTCCTCAACTTCAAGTAGAATTGTTCCTTGAGCAAATGATCGTTTTCAAGAAATTCCGGACAAAATTGTGCCTTATCCAAGAATTGAGCGCGAAACTCATTCAAGCTTAAACTCCCTTGACAATCATTGAGAAATTCACTTCTCAATTTAGTTACTTCGGCCTCCGACCTAAACTCCTTGAAAAACATGGTCTTGAATTCGGGCCACTCCACATGATCCAAAGCTTCTTTCTTTATCGCCAACAAACCATCCCACCATCTCTTCCCGCTGTTCCTTAGCATACCAACCGCGAAGATAACCTTCAAGTGTGAGGGGCATTGACTAGTGCGGAACGCCCCTTCAATCTCAGATATCCATCGTGTGCAAACGATGGGATCACGGTCACCGTGATACTCCGGTGGGTGACACACTTCAAAGTCTCGAAAAGTGAACTTCTTCTTGTAACCCCTTTCTCCCGTCACTTCCACTTCTTTCTCTTTTTCATCCTTCTTGTCCTTACCCTTGCCATCCCTCTTCTCAAACTCTAGTTGAACATTCACAGCCACTTCTTCTCTGATCATTTGAGCGATGTGATCATTCACAGCCCCTTCCATAGTCTCATTCAATTTCTTAAGTAGGAGGGGTGTATATTTCTCTAGTGCTCTCCCTATTTGATCCGAGATATCCATGCTACCCTCGGCAAATATGGGCTCTTCTTCTTCGTTCTGATTGTGGTGCTCTTCTTCATCATTATGATAATCGGCCATACTTCAATAAGAGTAGATAAAACGAATTTAATTACGCAACCTATCTAACTCTATGACTAGAAGCCAAAACTTATAACTTAATACTACACCGTCCTAAGGTTTGATGCCGCTAGTTTATAAATTTATTAGTATTTCAACCGCAATAAGGCCGGCTTCTTATTGTGCTTTAAATACTAATGAATAGATAATCTAACATTATCAAACACATAATTCAGTCCCATAAAAAGTTTCGGTTACCTAAGGTCGAGTCTCAACTAAGGTTTAAGTCTAGGCACTCTCTATACAAGGGAATACCTAAATCCCTTAAACCCCGGCTTTGATACCAACTTGAAAGAACTGAACTCGATAAACCGAAAACACAAGATTTTTTTTTTTTTTTTTTTTTTTTTTTTTTTTTTTTTTTTTTTTTTTTTTTTTTTTTTTTTTTTTTTTTTTTTTTTTTTTTTTTTATATACACCCCACTGCGCCGCAGTGGGTGGAGATCTCCCACTGCGCCGCAGTGGGTGGAGAATCTCCCACTGCGCCGCAGTGGGAAATCTCGGACTCGGGTCTGGAAAAGCCCCACTGCGCCGCAGTGGGTACACTCTCCCACTGCGCCGCAGTGGGGGAGAATCTCCCACTGCGCCGCAGTGCTGAAATCTCCCACTGCGCCGCAGTGGGAGAAAGAAAGATTATGGCCGTGGGATTTCACTGCGCCGCAGTGGGTGGAGAATCTCCCACTGCGTCCGCAGTGGGAAATCTCGCACTGCGCCGCAGTGGGTGGAGAATCTCCCACTGCGCCGCAGTGGGAAATCTCGGACTCGGGTCTGGAAAAGCCCCACTGCGCCGCAGTGGGTTTTACACTCTCCCACTGCGCCGCAGTGGTTCTCCCACTGCGCCGCAGTGGGAGAAAGAAAGATTATGGCCGTGGGATTTCACTGCGCCGCAGTGGGTGGAAATCCCCACTGCGCCGCAGTGGGTGGAGAATCTCCCACTGCGCCGCAGTGGTGGAAATCTCCCACTGCGCCGCAGTGGTGGAAATCTCCCACTGCGCCGCAGTGGGTGGAAATCTCCCACTGCGCCGCAGTGGTGGAAATCTCCCACTGCGCCGCAGTGGGTGGAAATCTCCCACTGCGCCGCAGTGGGTGGAAATCTCCCACTGCGCCGCAGTGTGGAAATCTCCCACTGCGCCGCAGTGGGTGGAAATCTCCCACTGCGCCGCAGTGGGTGGAAATCTCCCACTGCGCCGCAGTGGTGGAAATCTCCCACTGCGCCGCAGTGGGTGGAAATCTCCCACTGCGCCGCAGTGGTGGAAATCTCCCACTGCGCCGCAGTGGGTGGAAATCTCCCACTGCGCCGCAGTGGTGGAAATCTCCCACTGCGCCGCAGTGCTGGAAATCTCCCACTGCGCCGCAGTGTCTGGAAAAGCCCCACTGCGCCGCAGTGGGTTTTACACTCTCCCACTGCGCCGCAGTGGGAGGAAAGAAAGATTATGGCCGTGGGATTTCACTGCGCCGCAGTGGGAGAAGAAAATTATGGCCGTGGGATTTCACTGCGCCGCAGTGGGTGGAAATCTCCCACTGCGTCCGCAGTGGTGGAGAATCTCGGACTGCGCGCAGTGCTGGAAATCTCCCACTGCGCCGCAGTGGGTGGAGAATCTCCCACTGCGCCGCAGTGGGTGGAGAATCTCCCACTGCGCCGCAGTGGGAAATCTCGGACTCGGGTCTGGAAAAGCCCCACTGCGCCGCAGTGGGAGGAAAGAAAATTATGGCCGTGGGATTTCACTGCGCCGCAGTGGTGGAGAATCTCCCACTGCGCCGCAGTGGGAAATCTCGGACTCGGGTCTGGAAAAGCCCCACTGCGCCGCAGTGGGTGGAGAATCTCCCACTGCGCCGCAGTGGGAAATCTCGGACTCGGGTCTGGAAAAGCCCCACTGCGCCGCAGTGGGTGGAGAATCTCCCACTGCGCCGCAGTGGGAAATCTCGGACTCGGGTCTGGAAAAGCCCCACTGCGCCGCAGTGGGGTTTACACTCTGAACCCCACTGCGCCGCAGTGGGATTCGGACTCTGAACCCCACTGCGCCGCAGTGGGAAATCTCGGACTCGGGTCTGGATACCCCCCACTGCGCCGCAGTGGGTGGAGAATCTCCCACTGCGCCGCAGTGGGAAATCTCGGACTCGGGTCTGGAAAAGCCCCACTGCGCCGCAGTGGGTTTTACACTCTCCCACTGCGCCGCAGTGGGAGAAAGAAAGATTATGGCCGTGGGATTTCACTGCGCCGCAGGGGGCAAAACCATCCCCACTGCGCCGCAGTGGGTGGAGAATCTCCCACTGCGCCGCAGTGGGAAATCTCGGACTCGGGTCTGGAAAAGCCCCACTGCGCCGCAGTGGGTTCACTCTCCCACTGCGCCGCAGTGGGAATCTCGGACTCGGGTCTGGAACACCCCACTGCGCCGCAGTGGGAAATCTCGGACTCGGGTCTGGAAAAGCCCCACTGCGCCGCAGTGGGTTTTACACTCTCCCACTGCGCCGCAGTGGGTGGAGAATCTCCCACTGCGCCGCAGTGGGAAATCTCGGACTCGGGTCTGGAAAAGCCCCACTGCGCCGCAGTGGGAAATCTCGGACTCGGGTCTGGAAAAGCCCCACTGCGCCGCAGTGGGTTTTACACTCTCCCACTGCGCCGCAGTGGGTGGAGAATCTCCCACTGCGCCGCAGTGGGAAATCTCGGACTCGGGTCTGGAAAAGCCCCACTGCGCCGCAGTGGGTGGAGAATCTCCCACTGCGCCGCAGTGGGAAATCTCGGACTCGGGTCTGGAAAAGCCCCACTGCGCCGCAGTGGGTGGAGAATCTCCCACTGCGCCGCAGTGGGAAATCTCGGACTCGGGTCTGGAAAAGCCCCACTGCGCCGCAGTGGGAAATCTCGGACTCGGGTCTGGAAAACCCCACTGCGCCGCAGTGGGTGGAGAATCTCCCACTGCGCCGCAGTGGGAAATCTCGGACTCGGGTCTGGAAAAGCCCCACTGCGCCGCAGTGGGCAAAACCATCCCCACTGCGTCGCAGTGAGCATCAGAACAGCAGACCTAAAAATCATTTCAACGCTTGCCCAAGCTTGTAACCTTCGAAATTCAAAACAAACATCTTAAAACACAATTCAGAAACTGATATCAACTTCATGGACACATTTTAAACATACATTACAACATCAACTTGTTTAGAATCCCATGAACACCATCAAGTGGGTCATTTATCCATTTCGACATAATTTCGACCAAAAAGCAACTTCACAAACTTTCCAAAAGCTTTACTCCTGGACTTTTACATAATTTTAACAACAGTATGACCAACAAATCACATTGCCATACCCCGTATGGTCTTTATCCCATCATTTAAATACGTCATATAGATTATACCATCATTATGTAATTGACCAACATGAGAATAGTCATATATAAGAGTACTCACCTCAATGATGAACTACCGAATTGAAGATGGCCACAAGAACACCTATTATCACTTTCAACCTAGCAATAATCACAACATGCATATAAGGCCATCTAATAACCCATCACCTACAAGACTATCTATCCATAACCACTAATTTCACTATCATTCTTTTTACCCATTTAAGTTCCCATTATATTATTTAGTTGGTTCATTTAAAATCTCATTTCACATAATTTCCAATTATATCAAATTCTAAGAACCGAATCTTGACTTTAATCAACATAACACATTTTATATAACAACCCCCAAATTTCATTAATCTCAAGAACCCTAGCTTAAATTAAAATCAATATGACCCATTTCACTAAAAACCCCAAATTGGTTCACTCCATGAACCCTAACTCCACTTGGAAGATAAAAACTAAATTTAGGGGAAATCAATACCTCAATAATAATATGCTAATTCAAGACTTTAATTTGGAAATTCTTCTTCCCTTCTTTTCTTTATGAAAATTGGCCACCATCACCACCACATAAACCCTAGCCTTAAATTCTTGAATGAAGACTATTTGTGGTGATTATTATTGTTCTTCAATTAAAGAGAAATTGCTTTGATTGAGAAGGAATGAGATGAATCTTGCATGAAGAAAATGGAGGAGAAAAGAAAAGAGTGAGTGGAAGAATGAGTATGAAGTGAAATAGATGGCTGGCACTCTTAGGGGATGCCACGACCCATCTCATAATTTGTGGGTATTTTTACCCGCTATCCGCTAAAGTTCCAACTAAATTAACCACATAACCAAAGATAGAATACTAGGAATTTAATTTAAAGGTAAACCATAATAAAATTATTAAATTTATATTTTAAAATATTTGGGGTGTTACATATAGACATAGATACATAAATGTATAGATACAGATATATCATATATGGGTGATGATGATGTAAATGTATAAAGTTATTTACACTTTTGGTCCTGTGTAACGAAAAGACCATTATACCCATCACGTGTCTGGCACGTGATCACTTATTAAACGGACGTTTATGGTTAGGACCAAAAGTGTTGACGGAGAAGAAAAAATTGGACTAAAACTGTAATTACAATGCTTCTAAAACCATCACCACCAATAACTCATTATCATTCCAAATTTACTTTTAACCCAATCTTCTCATCAATCCCAAACTCAACATGTTGTAACTGTAAAATTAATGGAAAATTCAGTAAAAAAAGAGCAGGGGTGGCGGTAATTAATTCTGCTGCAAGTGATGGTAGTGGGTATAGAAAGAGAGCATTAGAAACGCCAGGTGCATATGAACTGATAGATGATAAAACTGGAGATAAATATATTGTTTGGGGAGATGATGATGATGACCAAACCCTTATTCCTTCTAAACAAGTTCTTCAATGGGAACCCCCTCCTCCTTCCACCAATTTTGATACCGATAAACCTCGAGGTTTGTGTTATTATTGTGTGTATTCAACTTTTAAGTATTTTCGTTGTTGTTTCGTAGACCTTTTGTATGACATTTCCAAGATTTTTACCTAGTGAGGTTCGAGCCCTGGTGGGTATCTTTTTTAGGGCCTTTAGAATGAATGCCATTAAGTTAGATACACACAATAGAAGCGTTTTAAGTTGAATACGTTGCCAGACATTTATCCGTTTTATATATGTGATTTTTGAGCTTATTGTGACTTGATTAGAAAAGAGTTAGTAAAACATGTGCATTATGTTTCTTGATCATACAAATATCTATTCGTAAGAGCTTGAATTCTACTCATACTTATTTGTATAATTTAGTATTATCTTTATGAAATCGATTTCAGATAGTTCTTTTAGAGTAATGTCATTGAAAACGAATGTCGATACTCAACAATAATTTGATCTTTTATGCTCAACCTAAACATTGTATTTAGTCTTTACATCTCTTATGTTTCTTATGCTAGCATTGTATTGAATCTATGTTGCAAGGAAGTTTTCTAATATATCTGTAAACTGTTACAGTGTGCTAGTCTCAAGTACATTAATTGATTACAAAATGTCTTAAAGTTAAGGGTTATCTGAATATGCACTTTAAATTATCATTGTGATTTGAAATCTCAATATTTTGACATACCTGTGAGTTTTCACTAGAACTATCCGTAGATTAAACGAACTAATTATCTGAATTTCTCATTTTGGGGGGGGGGGGGGGGGGGGGGGGGGGGGGGGGGGGGGGGGGGGGGGGGGGGGGGGGGGGGGGGGGGGGGGGGGGGGGGGGGGGGGGGGGGGGGGGGGGGGGGGGGGGGGGGGGGGGGGGGGGGGGGGGGGGGGGGGGGGGGGGGGGGGGGGGGGGGGGGGGGGGGGGGGGGGGGGGGGGGGGGGGGGGGGGGGGGGGGGGGGGGGGGGGGGGGGGGGGGGGGGGGGGGGGGGGGGGGGGGGGGGGGGGGGGGGGGGGGGGGGGGGGGGGGGGGGGGGGGGGGGGGGGGGGGGGGGGGGGGGGGGGGGGGGGGGGGGGGGGGGGGGGGGGGGGGGGGGGGGGGGGGGGGGGGGGGGGGGGGGGGGGGGGGGGGGGGGGGGGGGGGGGGGGGGGGGGGGGGGGGGGGGGGGGGGGGGGGGGGGGGGGGGGGGGGGGGGGGGGGGGGGGGGGGGGGGGGGGGGGGGGGGGGGGGGGGGGGGGGGGGGGGGGGGGGGGGGGGGGGGGGGGGGGGGGGGGGGGGGGGGGGGGGGGGGGGGGGGGGGGGGGGGGGGGGGGGGGGGGGGGGGGGGGGGGGGGGGGGGGGGGGGGGGGGGGGGGGGGGGGGGGGGGGGGGGGGGGGGGGGGGGGGGGGGGGGGGGGGGGGGGGGGGGGGGGGGGGGGGGGGGGGGGGGGGGGGGGGGGGGGGGGGGGGGGGGGGGGGGGGGGGGGGGGGGGGGGGGGGGGGGGGGGGGGGGGGGGGGGGGGGGGGGGGGGGGGGGGGGGGGGGGGGGGGGGGGGGGGGGGGGGGGGGGGGGGGGGGGGGGGGGGGGGGGGGGGGGGGGGGGGGGGGGGGGGGGGGGGGGGGGGGGGGGGGGGGGGGGGGGGGGGGGGGGGGGGGGGGGGGGGGGGGGGGGGGGGGGGGGGGGGGGGGGGGGGGGGGGGGGGGGGGGGGGGGGGGGGGGGGGGGGGGGGGGGGGGGGGGGGGGGGGGGGGGGGGGGGGGGGGGGGGGGGGGGGGGGGGGGGGGGGGGGGGGGGGGGGGGGGGGGGGGGGGGGGGGGGGGGGGGGGGGGGGGGGGGGGGGGGGGGGGGGGGGGGGGGGGGGGGGGGGGGGGGGGGGGGGGGGGGGGGGGGGGGGGGGGGGGGGGGGGGGGGGGGGGGGGGGGGGGGGGGGGGGGGGGGGGGGGGGGGGGGGGGGGGGGGGGGGGGGGGGGGGGGGGGGGGGGGGGGGGGGGAATAAAATGTACGCCCATAAAACAAAAGGAAATAAAATAACATAAAAAGGTATAAAAAAAAGAATGATTTTAAAAAGTATAGTATAAAATTTAAGAAAAAAAAAAAAAAAAAAAAAAAAAAAAAAAAAAAAAAAAAAAAAAAAAAAAAAAAAAAAAAAAAAAAAAAAAAAAAAAAAAAAAAAAAAAAAAAAAAAAAAAAAAAAAAAAAAAAAAAAAAAAAAAAAAAAAAAAAAAAAAAAAAAAAAAAAAAAAAAAAAAAAAAAAAAAAAAAAAAAAAAAAAAAAAAAAAAAAAAAAAAAAAAAAAAAAAAAAAAAAAAAAAAAAAAAAAAAAAAAAAAAAAAAAAAAAAAAAAAAAAAAAAAAAAAAAAAAAAAAAAAAAAAAAAAAAAAAAAAAAAAAAAAAAAAAAAAAAAAAAAAAAAAAAAAAAAAAAAAAAAAAAAAAAAAAAAAAAAAAAAAAAAAAAAAAAAAAAAAAAAAAAAAAAAAAAAAAAAAAAAAAAAAAAAAAAAAAAAAAAAAAAAAAAAAAAAAAAAAAAAAAAAAAAAAAAAAAAAAAAAAAAAAAAAAAAAAAAAAAAAAAAAAAAAAAAAAAAAAAAAAAAAAAAAAAAAAAAAAAAAAAAAAAAAAAAAAAAAAAAAAAAAAAAAAAAAAAAAAAAAAAAAAAAAAAAAAAAAAAAAAAAAAAAAAAAAAAAAAAAAAAAAAAAAAAAAAAAAAAAAAAAAAAAAAAAAAAAAAAAAAAAAAAAAAAAAAAAAAAAAAAAAAAAAAAAAAAAAAAAAAAAAAAAAAAAAAAAAAAAAAAAAAAAAAAAAAAAAAAAAAAAAAAAAAAAAAAAAAAAAAAAAAAAAAAAAAAAAAAAAAAAAAAAAAAAAAAAAAAAAAAAAAAAAAAAAAAAAAAAAAAAAAAAAAAAAAAAAAAAAAAAAAAAAAAAAAAAAAAAAAAAAAAAAAAAAAAAAAAAAAAAAAAAAAAAAAAAAAAAAAAAAAAAAAAAAAAAAAAAAAAAAAAAAAAAAAAAAAAAAAAAAAAAAAAAAAAAAAAAAAAAAAAAAAAAAAAAAAAAAAAAAAAAAAAAAAAAAAAAAAAAAAAAAAAAAAAAAAAAAAAAAAAAAAAAAAAAAAAAAAAAAAAAAAAAAAAAAAAAAAAAAAAAAAAAAAAAAAAAAAAAAAAAAAAAAAAAAAAAAAAAAAAAAAAAAAAAAAAAAAAAAAAAAAAAAAAAAAAAAAAAAAAAAAAAAAAAAAAAAAAAAAAAAAAAAAAAAAAAAAAAAAAAAAAAAAAAAAAAAAAAAAAAAAAAAAAAAAAAAAAAAAAAAAAAAAAAAAAAAAAAAAAAAAAAAAAAAAAAAAAAAAAAAAAAAAAAAAAAAAAAAAAAAAAAAAAAAAAAAAAAAAAAAAAAAAAAAAAAAAAAAAAAAAAAAAAAAAAAAAAAAAAAAAAAAAAAAAAAAAAAAAAAAAAAAAAAAAAAAAAAAAAAAAAAAAAAAAAAAAAAAAAAAAAAAAAAAAAAAAAAAAAAAAAAAAAAAAAAAAAAAAAAAAAAAAAAAAAAAAAAAAAAAAAAAAAAAAAAAAAAAAAAAAAAAAAAAAAAAAAAAAAAAAAAAAAAAAAAAAAAAAAAAAAAAAAAAAAAAAAAAAAAAAAAAAAAAAAAAAAAAAAAAAAAAAAAAAAAAAAAAAAAAAAAAAAAAAAAAAAAAAAAAAAAAAAAAAAAAAAAAAAAAAAAAAAAAAAAAAAAAAAAAAAAAAAAAAAAAAAAAAAAAAAAAAAAAAAAAAAAAAAAAAAAAAAAAAAAAAAAAAAAAAAAAAAAAAAAAAAAAAAAAAAAAAAAAAAAAAAAAAAAAAAAAAAAAAAAAAAAAAAAAAAAAAAAAAAAAAAAAAAAAAAAAAAAAAAAAAAAAAAAAAAAAAAAAAAAAAAAAAAAAAAAAAAAAAAAAAAAAAAAAAAAAAAAAAAAAAAAAAAAAAAAAAAAAAAAAAAAAAAAAAAAAAAAAAAAAAAAAAAAAAAAAAAAAAAAAAAAAAAAATTACAATGCTTCTAAAACCATCACCACCAATAACTCATTATCATTCCAAATTCACTTTTAACCCAATCTTCTCATCAATCTCAAACTCAACATATTGTAACTGTAAAATTAATGGAAAATTCAGTAAAAAAAGAGCAGGGGTGGCGGTAATTAATTCTGCTGCAAGTGATGGTAGTGGGTATAGAAAGAGGGCATTAGAAACCCCAGGTGCATATGAACTTATAGATGATAAAACTGGAGATAAATATATTGTTTGGGGAGATGATGATGATGACCAAACCCTTATTCCTTCTAAACAAGTTCTTCAATGGGAACCCCCTCCTCCTTCCACCAATTTTGATACCGATAAACCTCGAGGTTTGTGTTATTATTGTGTGTATTCAACTTTTAAGTATTTTCGTTGTTGTTTCGTAGACCTTTTGTATGACATTTCCAAGATTTTTACCTAGTGAGGTTCGAGCCCTGGTGGGTATCTTTTTTAGGACCTTTAGAATGAATACCTGTATAACCGGATATATACAATAACGATACGATATTCTTAAGTTTAATACACACAATAGCAGCGTTTTAAGTTAGATTCATAGAATTTTATTATGAAATCGATTTCAGATAGTTCTTTTAGAGTAATGTTGTTGCAAACGAATGCCGATGCTTAATGATAATTTAACATTTATACTCAACCTAAACAATAAAATGAATGTATTTTCTCATTATTTTAACTTTCACCACCACACTCCATAAGATTCGAATGTTCTTCTCTGAGTATGTTACTGCTATAATGGTATGATAGTATGCCCTGTAGATTCTCTTATGCCCCTTATGCTAGCATTGTATTTATTCTATGTTGCAAGGATATTTTTCAATATATCTGTATACTGTTTCATTATGCTCGTCTCAAGTACATTAAATGATTACAAAATGTCTTAAATTTAAGGGTTATTTGGATGTGTACTTTTTTGTTATTTGAAATCACAATAATCTGAACCTACATGTGAATTTTCACTAGAACTATCCGTAGTTAAAAAGAAATAATTATCTGAATCTCTCATTTTTGATTTTTGCCAGCTCCAATAGCTAATTTTCTAAATGCACATTCAAACACCACCTTCTAAACGGACAAAATATAGGGGACTTGACAAATAAATTTCCGTAGGCAACCTAACCGGTATTTCTGTGGCTGTTTCTTCTAGACTCTTATTTTCTGGCTATCACAAGATGTCTACCTAGTGAGGTTTGAACCTGGGTCTCTTTTAAGACCTTTTGGACGGCTTACCGCTAGGCCAGCTTGGAGATGGTTTGTTTGAGCGTAATCAAAAGTTTAATATAAATTGCTTCCAATAACTCCACTCTAACCGAAAGTTGCGCATTCTTACAGCAAATAGCACGAGAGTATCTCAAAGTTTTCAACGATTGAGAGCTGGTAGGGTAAGAAATCTTGGCAGGATATCTTCCGAAAAGGACCTAAAGGATGGCGATTTGCGTAATGGACCTAATGTTTCAGTAAAAGATAGATCAAATGTCATTAAAGATGAGCCTATTGTTCCAAGATCAGAGGCTGAAAAGGTTAATGGTAGCATTACAAAAAGTAGAGCCAGGGAAGCTGGTGGAATATCGATGAATGTTGCAACTAAACTACGGAAATCAGATATTGGTGGGGATTTTTTTAGCAGAAAATCTTTCAAGGATGTGGGATGCACCGATTACATGCTGCACTTTTTAGACAGCCAGCTTCTTGCATACCCTTCACATATTCAGGTACTGACATGCGTTCTTATTAGAGGTTTCAATGGGCAACATGGGCATGCTGGGTAATGGGTCAAAATGGGTAATGTTCTGGTATAGGTCAAAACTGGTTGGTCATGTCGAATTCACCCACTTGTTCATTGTCAAGTCTATTATAGATAGGTAGTTTGTCAAATACGATATCCTAAGTTATGTTATTTTAGTAATAATAATATAAATATATGTTTGTTTGTAAAAGCATTTAGGAGGTTTTGTGCAATTAATATAGTCTCTAGGTGACTTTCAACTCTCTTTACCTGTTTCCTTTGGAGCTATTTATTTATCTGTTTGAGTTGAAAGTGGATATGTTACCTAAACTGACGCTTCCATAAGTAATTGGTTTAAAATTGTTACTTCTAGACTCTAGCAATCCTTGTTTTACATATGCTGTTGTCAATAAACGGACGCACATGTGAATATGTGATCTTACAATTTAAATCGTTGTCAAGTTACCAAATTTAAGTTTTTTACTTCGGAAGGGTTTTGCTTCTTATTTCATGCATGGGTAATGGTTGTGATAGCTTTTTCATGTTTTTTAACTTCTATGTTAGTTACATAATGAGTTAATAATGTTTCAAACTTTCATTTAAAAATCGTTTTTAATCTATTAACTTTCTTCTGCAGTGTTTTAGTTGTTAACTCCAGTTGACGTGTTGAACAGTCATTTTAACCAGTTTAAAGATTAATCGGTGATCTTTGCCGTTCCAAAAAAAAAAGATTAATCGGTGAATCCCGCTCTACATGTTTCGTTTGTTCATTGATTTGTAGTAGATGATGATTAATTTTTTACAGATCACATATTTACAACAAATCAGATATTATGTGTATGTATAATCTATTGATATGAAAATAATATTAATAGTTGATGTGTGTTTCAAACCACATATCTAAGTGTTAATTTGTAAACACACAAATTCATGGGAGTCAAGACTCAAGAGGAGGTAAGAACTAAGAAGTATCCGAAGAAAAAAACAAAAGATCTCTATGTTATAGTAAGTATAAAAAATCACAAAAAAAAATTAAAAGGCTAAATAATTTTTCGAGTGAAAGTTGGAGGGTTACATTTTTATAGCTTAAACAAAAATAACACCGCATCAGCATTACCCACTCTTTTAGTTAATCATAAATGAATATTGTCCATATAACAAATTTTACGCTACAGACTACTAATTGTTTCTGATGTGTATATTGTAAGAACTGCAGGCTATGGCATTCCCACATGTTGTTCAAGGAAGGAGCTGCATCATTGCTGATCAGAGTGGATCTGGGAAAACCTTGGCATATCTTTTACCAGTGATCCAAAGTATTAGACAAGATGAACTTCAAGGTCTTGCTAAATCCTTACCTAAAAGTCCTCGAGTTGTTATATTGGTACCGACTGCTGAGTTGGCTTCACAGGTTTGATAATATATAGCTATTAGTCATGCATTTTCATTAATTATCTATTGTCAAGTTTCCCTACACTAATCTCTGTTAGATTAAAAAGTTATAAGAAAACGATGATGGTATCAATTACTACAAAAAAAATAATATATATTTGGATGTTCTTTTGTGGGTTTAGGTTCTACTAGTTGGTTTTTTTTATTATAATTTTTGGTCAAAATCTGATCATAAATGAAATTAGTAAATAAAATGACCAAAAATGGCAATCTTAATCTTAATCTTAATATATACTAAAAGGCAACTGACCTAATTTCAATTGACCAATCACAACTCTCAATTTCTCAAATTAATTAAATCAACACATGTCTAAATTAATTTACACTTTTTGGTTTTCCATCACCAATTTACACTTTAACCCAATTTTAAAAATAATTAATACTTTATTGCATAATGTCTATCTAATAACAACATATAGCTAAAAGTTAGAGAAATACGAATTAATCTTTAAAGCAATATTTTATTTTATATTATTAATTGTAATCAAACTAATTATAATATTGTTGTTATTAGTAATTGTCATCAGACTATAATTAGGATAATCATTGTTGTTATTAGTAATTGGAATCAAACTATATTTAGGATACAAATTCTTTTTAGAACGAATTGCATTTTTGGTCCCTGTGTTATCACACCATTTGCAACTTTGATACAAACATGTGAAAAGTGGTGAAACGTATCCCTGTGATATCACACCTGTTGCAATTTTGGTCCAAAAGTAACGTGCCGTTAGAATTCAGCCGTTAATGCCCCCATGTGCGTCTCACGTGCGGGTAATTGAGTCATTTACACCCTCCCACCCATATATATACCAGAAACCACCCCCAAATTCACTTCAATCGGGTTTTTCCATCGCAAATGTATATATATATATATACATACATTATGTCTTTATCCATAACCAAACAGAACACATCGATGATTACAACCAATTACTTTCACAATCAAATCCAAAAACAACACATCCATTATTACAAGCAATTACTTTCACCCAAAAAGAATCTCCAAGTAAATAGAAAAAAAAATTATCTAATCTTTTTGTGTGAAAATTACCAAATCTATATACCTTTTCTGATAGTCGTGCTCGGTGATTATGCAAAAGACTTTTTCAAGTGAATTTCCACATTTTCCGGCCACTGTGATTATTTCCGATATTCGGCGATCTCTCACCACACAAATGGGTACCTACCATATTTGATGTAAGCATCACTCCTCCGTCAGATAAAGGGGCATCCGTCTCGTCTCCCTCTTTCTTTTTTGTGACTGTTACAACTCCGGGAAACCACCACCGATCGTTACCACCATCTGCCACATCCCTCGGGTACAACGAAAACCCAGATCTAAGGTGGGTTTAGATTGAAGTAGTGATTAAATAAATAAAAAAGATTTGGAATCACTATGACTGTGGATTTGATATCACTTTTGATTTGTATATGTATATAAATATATATGATATAGAAAAGAAAGGAGAAATAGGAGGTGGTCCGGTGGTCATGTAGCAGCGTGGAGGTGGTCTGGTGGTGGCAGAATCGGATACTGCTCCGGCGGCAGGGAGGTGGTGGCCGGCCGGAGTTATTCAAAGAGAGAAATGTTTTGGGAAGAAATCCCGATTGAAGTGAATTTCGGGGTGGTTTCTGGTATATATATGGGTGGGAGGGTGTAAATGACTTAACTACCCCGCACGTGAGGCGTACATGGGGGCATTAACGGCTGAATTCTAACGGCATGTTACTTTTGGACCAAAATTGCAACAGGTGTGATATCACAGGGATACGTTTCACCACTTTTCACATGTTTGTATCAAAGTTGCAAATGGTGTGATAACACAGGGACCAAAAATGCAATTCGTTTTTCTTTTTATATAAACTGAACTCTACAAATAAAATCATAACACACGAAATCATTGAAAACACACAAACCAGCTGCTACTTTTATTGTTCTTAACAACCATGGCTAACGAAAATAAAATTACTTTTTTGCAAGACATCAATGAGAACTCGGTCAATTGTGTAATCAAGGTTAAGATATTACTTCTCTGAAAAAGTTTGTATAAACAAAACCCTGCTGCACCATACAGCCTTGATATGATTTAGTATTCAATATTAAGATTTGAATATATCTCAATTCATTTTTAAGTATATATTTACATTTAACGTATAAGTAATTTTTTCATTCCATATACTAATTCTTATTGATAATGTTGTAAAAACCCGTGTATTTGACACGGGTCTAAAATCTAGTTCAGTGTAAAGGAGATATTTGTATGGAATTGGAGTAAACGTTTTACAAATTGGTTCAAACAAAGGGGTAGATAGGTTTGTTGCAGCTAGTTTGGAACTAGTTATCCATAACCGGTTATATCTGCTTTCTAAAAATGGTTATTTGTTCCCTAAATATTTAGATAATCAGATACACAATCTGCTTATCCAGAAATGGTTTACTTAACTTGCTCTGGCTCTAAGCATAACCTTTATTATTGCAGGTATTGCGTAATTGCAGGCTGATGTCAAAATCTGGTGTGCCATTTCGGTCTATGATTGCAACTGGTGGTTTCAAACAGAAAACTCAACTGGAAAATCTTCAGAATGAGTTGGATGTTTTGATTGCGACTCCTGGACGTTTCTTGTACTTGGTTCAAGAAGGCTACCTAGAGTTAACAAGTGTAAAATGGTACTACTAAAATTTTTTCCCTTGATTTCAGCTAGAGATACTATACGCGCAGGATGGGTAAACGGAATAAAATGGGTCCGGATTGGAACAGGTCAAGTTTATTACTAGTAATGCGTTAATTAGGATTACACAAGCAAGCTTATTACGGAATTACTCTAAATCACTGAATCCAGGAAATTGTATGCATTTAAATTAAAATTTGGATGATTTTCAACCTATGTGACCCATTCCCTCTTAAACTGAGTTTATAGATCTAAGTATCATCTAACCCATTCGAGATACAGCCTATTCATATATGGATAGGCTGAAATTGCCACCAAACTGTCAAATAGATATTAGTGTCCAAACAGAACAGTGCTAACTAACTCACTCCACCACATGAAGCATACTCCACCTGCCGTGAGAACTCCATCAATTGACTTTGGACTTATAATAAAACTAAAAGTCCTGATATCTATTTAGTTTTCTTTTTAATGTAAATCTTGTAGACCCAAATTTATCAGCACAAAGGCTTATGTAATGGTGACTTTGGGATAACCAAGTTATTCGAGCATAAAATTCGTAGAGAGCAGATATTGCAATTATGTAAAGTTAAAGGCTTCTTCTAGACCACAAGTTAAAACCTTGAGGTTGACCCATTTACATTTGTCGGATGTATCATTCAAACATCAGGGTATTGAAATTATCTCTAGTTTTTTTTTCCATGGTCCACCTTGTTTCCTATTTATGTTGGTACCTTTGTTATCTGCAGTTCTGTACCATTAGGTATTAGAAACATTCACATTCATTAATATGACACGCTTGGTGTTAATATTTTTAAGAATAAAGTTAACCTGTTACTGATCTAGCCAACATATTCCTTGAATGCGATATATGCATCATCTATTTTCTTACTATTTCTAATATGCCGGTCAGTGCTGTGTTGGATGAGGTGGACATACTCTTTAAGGATGAAGATTTCCAGCGGGCACTGCAGAGTTTAATGAATTTGTCACCTATCACCACCCAATATCTCTTTGTTACTGCAACTCTACCGGTGGAAATATACAATAAGCTCATCGAAAATTTTCCAGATTGTGAAGTCATCATGGGACCTGGCATGCACCGCACAAGCTCTGGTCTTGAGGAGGTACATCTCCTTTTCCTTTCTCCTTCTTCCAACAGATTACCTTGATCACCATCTATAAGTATGCATTTTAGTAGAGGTGTCAGAATTGGTGATTCGGGATGGGTGGGTAACAGAATGGGTCAAAACAAGTTTGCTTCAGTGTGATAGTTCAGTATGGGTTGAAACGTGTTAGTTTGACCCGGATTTTCCGTATCCGTTCTAAAACTTATATGAAAGTATAACGTTAACCATGCTTACAAAAACTATATTCGATAATGGCCTAGTTCTTTTTTAAAAAAATGTTTGGAGGTTGTACTTGGAAAATTTTCCAACCAAATTGGCCCGTTTCAATTTGGCTCTGATAATGATAACACCCCACGGAAATTTGAGAAGATAAAGAGTACATTTCCCAATTCCTATGTTATAGAGAAACTAATGGAAATACCAAAAAAGGCCCTACAAACTAGTTTAGTTCTAATAATATTTTCGTTGGCTACATTGTGTATGCAGATACTAGTTGATTGCAGTGGGGAAGATGGAATTGAGAAAACTCCGGAGACAGCATTTCTCAACAAGAAATCTGCACTTCTGAAACTGGTGGAGGAAGGTCCGCCTACCAAAATGATCATCTTCTGCAACAAAGTAAGCTAAAAGATTACGTACAAGACTGTCATTGGTTTTCTGGAGATGATCATTTCATGCTCACTTGTTAAATTGCAGATCGAGACATGCAGAAAGGTTGAAAATGCATTAACGAGGTTCAATAAGAAAGTTTTGCCGTTTCATGCTGCTTTAACCCAAGATTTGCGAGTTGCAAATATGGAGGAGTTCTGCCAAACTCGCTTAAGAGATAGCTCTTTGTTTTTAGTATGCACCGACAGGTAAATAATTGTTTGCTATTTCTAATTGCCCCTTTAATTGGAATGACATTTAGGGAAGTGGTTGGACATGCACTTTAAAAGTGATTATTTCCACTATGAAATAGAGGTTGTTAAGCAATGTTACATGTGTCAATAAAATCAGTTTTTTTGTGGCTACTTGTAGCCTAAATTTATAATCATTATTATATGAACCTGAATAGTCAGAACATCAGAATATTCTGGTGCATGAATGATGTTTTGGAAGTAATTATTTGATATTCGATACAAGGGCTTTTAAAGATAGTGCTGGATGAATTTTGCTTAATAAGATTGTATATGTTTGAGTGTTGATAACTCTGATTAGTGAGACGTTTTGTATAATGGGATAATGTCCCTTAAGTTTTGTTAAAAAAAGAGATAAATAGGTCATTATATTTAACGGTTTTGTGCAGTTGTGATATGCAACAAATAGTTGACCGTAATCAGAAGTATTATTTCTGCCACTATAATCAGTTATTCTGTACCAAAACAAGATTTCAAAGCGCTTTGGTTAAAACTGATCATGGTAGCTTCAAATTGCAATGATTCAGTTCAAATGCATATCCAAATACTCCCACTAGATTGTTATGATTCTTAACTTTTACATAACGCTTGATACGGCAAGTCGGCAACTGTAATCTTAATGGTTCTGATCTCTTATGCAGAGCATCACGAGGGATTGATATTCCCGGAGTTGACCAGGTGGTGCTCTTTGACTTCCCTCGCGACCCTAGTGAATATGTCCGTCGTGTTGGAAGAACTGCCAGGGGTGCCGGAGGGAAAGGAAGAGCTTTCATATTTGTTGTTGGAAAACAAGTTTCTCTTGCACGCAGAATAGTCGAAAGAAATAGAAAAGGCCACCCATTGCATGATGTTCCATCAAACATCTAATATTTCGTGTTACCAACATTTTGTGATGCTACATTTTCGGGATCATGATACCTGATGCATATGGTGAGAAGCTAAATTTTGATGGTGTATTATTTATAGGTTGAGGACAGGTAATAACTAGAAAAGTGCCATGAAACATTATTTCAAAGTATTTAGAATGAGAGTCTTTTTATTCGTATTGTGTTGCTTGCTTTATTTCTAATATGTTTAACAACTATTTGGAAGCTTCTCTGCTCGGACCTCCTTGCATTTAACTGCTTTGGTATAGGAACGGGGGTTGTAGGGCCTTTTACGGATATGCAAGCTAGGAATATGTTATTTGATGGTAATTGAGAGTTAGACGGCTTAGAGAGCTCCTCAAAGAGGTAGTTCCCACCTTGTTATAAGGGACCTCAAGACCGTCTTTCCTTAAGTTTCCTAGTCTATGTAGGTTCAATCCTGTCTGCTAGCACTAGGACTTTCCCTATTAGTAATAGATGAATCAGTGGAATTTGATTCGTAGTTTTAGCTTGTTCTAATGGCTTGGTGTGTGCGGTTGTACAGGGATTTCAGATTTTAGTCGTGAATGGTACACTTGACAAAATGGGCATGTTGGATGGGTTGGAAAACAAGTCGAGTACCAGAATATTGTGAAAGGGTCCAAAAAAGGGGTGGTTGGTTTAACCTAAAGCATGCATAGAGTATATATCAAAGGGTTTATCATATGTGTTGTTGCGGTACCGTGCTGCAACACATGTATTTAATTTTTATTATTTGTTTACGCACATGATCAATTTGGATGTGAGGGTAAATCACGATGTTGTTGCCCCATCCATCATTTCCCCATTATCAAAATTTTGATATAATAAATTATACTGTAATAGAAAACCTTTTTTTTAACAATATTCAGTTTTTTTCAGATTTTAGTTTGTTTTATTAATTTTGACTTTAGTGCAACTATCTAATAAGTAGTCATATAAATTTCTCATAATAAATAGCATCACATTAGACAAGTTTATCTTAAGTTTTAAAGTGTACAGAAAATGAAGAAGGTTTTCCCTAAAATTGTCATATGGGGAGGGAGAACTATGCGGTTCAGTCAGAGATTCTAGTAATCCTTTCGAAGTTTCTCCAATTATTTATGAATGTATACGTGGAAGGTTCGAACCACTTCGACGATGTATTAAGTTTTGACACGAGTCGTGGCTTATTGTTAAAAATGCTTCATCTGGTTCCTAAAGAGTCATGGCTTACTGTTAAAAATGCTTCATGTGGTTCCTAAAAACTCTTACCAAACAGTCAAATACGGAGTATGTATGTATGTATAGAAGGGAAGATGAGTACGTGAGAAGGAGGTCATGCTATTGTAAGCAAAGACCGAAGAAACCAACCCAGGTCAACCAACCTGACAGATGGTCAGCCCAAATCGTCTTGGAGTTAATGAAATAGCCAACCCTCCCTACCCCCATTCCGTCAACAATATTCATTAATAATGCAGACTCTGACTATTAACAACTACTTGTCTTTACATATATTTCTTTATTATTATTTGCATTACTCATTTCTCATATTATAATAATATAATATCCTCATATATTCTGTATTATATTATTATATTATGTATATGGTATTAGTTGGTGAAGCAAAAGTCCACCGCATATTTATTTTACTAGATATTTAAGTTTCAATAAAGTAATGTGGTTTGGATAAGTTGTAAACATACTTACTTCTGAAAACAGATGTAAGGGTTCGATCATCATCTATGCAAAGGCAGAAGGTCCTTTTCTACCATTTAGATAGAACCTGGAAGCAGCTTCTCTACCTTAATGTCTGCCTACATCTTAACCTCCTTCATACACCGTCGAGGTATTGGACTCAAAACCCGCAAAAGACGACAGTGAGCAATTTCTTTCTTTTTCTTTAAGCTTCAAAAATAAACGCTAGCTTGATAACACATACTCTTGTGTACAAAATGGTGTGATAAAGACTAAACGTACATATTATTAAATATAAGAGACTAAAGTTTCAAGTAAGAGACTAATTTTTCAATATAAATGATAATTGTAAACTCAACGACTTGGTCTTCTCGAGTGACTTCATTCCAATCACTCATTTTTTTAGTTAATATAAGAGAAATGATGTGTGCTTCTGAAACGTTAGAGGAAGATACTTTTTATTTATTTTCTTTATTATAGAT
Organism: Erigeron breviscapus; assembly: GCA_034093135.1. Lineage (NCBI taxonomy): Eukaryota > Viridiplantae > Streptophyta > Magnoliopsida > Asterales > Asteraceae > Erigeron > Erigeron breviscapus. The sequence continues at coordinate 89,107,777 of CM067172.1, forward strand.
TACTATATCACCATTTTTTTTGTTTTGTGTATTTATGTAGCAATGATAGGTAAATAATGTAAGGAGAATTTGAATTATTTAAGTGCAATGACAACATTTATTAACATAATTGATAATGATACATAATACAAAATCTGGCTCAAATAGTTTAATATTATATTTTTGACTAATACTTTTGATGAAATGCATGATTAATATTTATTTAATGTGTTAATTCTTATCTTTGCCATATACTAACTCAATGTTGGTAATTTAGTATTATTATTATCCATCATATTGTCCATTTTAATTAGTTATGAACTTATGATGATACTCTACTCTTTTACTAGATTACAAATTTACTGGTCTATTCATCGGTGATGCTTAGAGCCTTAGACTATCTTCAATTAGGTATAGTTTTAGGTGCTTTTAACTCCACGTACGTTATCTATCTATCTATCTTTATAAATTTCTAAAAAAATTATTTAACTTTTCACCTTACAAATATTCTTTTACCCTCCATAATTTCTACTCGTACTTAGTTATTCACCCACTAAACACGATATTCAGATAAAAACATAGGCATAGTCCTCCCATGAAGTAGACCTGGGTTCGAGTCTATGGAGGGGGCAGAGTTTTACCATTAATTAGCGTCGTGCCTTCGGACGGCTAATTAAGGGGTTTTTCCTCCTACCGGGTTTTGAGGGCTGGTGAGGTGGTCACCTAACACCACCGTGTTCGACTTGGGTCGTCCATTAGCCTTTCAAAAAAAAGATAAAAACATATTTTTTTTATTTTAGTCCACCTATTACACACAAGTTAAGGCCCTTATGCAAGCAAAGACCGCTAAAGACGTCTAAACGGCTGATTTCCAATGTTGCGCATTGTAGACAATTTAATACGATCAAAATCAGTGCATTTAAAGACGATAAATCTTTGTCAGAAATTTCCTAGAAAATACGAGAAAAAGATATTCACGATCCAATAAAAGCAAATAGACCAACTTTTTCTGCATAAAGTACATGTATCTAATAATAAAGCAAATGGATCAAAATATGCCAATTACATTACATCTCCATTAAAAAAAAAAAAAAAGTTGGCCCTAAAAACATCTAAACTACAATCCCAAAAAAAAAACACCAACACAACATTTTTATTACAATTAGATTAGATTGATGATTCAAGCGTTGGGAAGCAAGAAAAAGCATAAAAATCATTTCCAACACCACCATCTTGTGTCAAACCCGAACCCGAAGACCCACGATAATTATTGCTTTGATGATGGTCGAGCAAATAAGCTGACGTGTCCAAAGTTGGTAACAATCCTTGTAACTTGTTGTTGATGTAAGGTTGACGAACAGTTTCCGGCTTTATAACAGACGGAAACTGTCCGTTATTAATACCATTTCCTTCAAACTTAACCCCGGTTACTTGTTGGACCATCTGCCTAAAATTGGCAGGGTCTGCTTGAATAAAAGTTGTCATAGACCTTTTTGAAGCACGTGACTTACGTTTGGTGGTTTTACCATTCATTACACCAAGATTGTTATTATTATTATTGTTTCCTCTTGTGGGTCTAGATCCGGGTGTTTCAGGTTCGGAACCCGAACCTGAAACAGTTATGGTGGAAGCAGAAGCAGTATTATTATTATTATTACTATTATTATTTGTATAATAATAATAATCGTTATTTTGCTGCTTCTGCTTTTGTTCCACCATAACTGGATGGTTTAGTAGGGAAATATTTTCCGAAAATTGTTGAGGGTTGTTGAAAAGGGATTGTTGTAATGCTTTTGTTAGAGCGGATTCAGTTTCTCTAGCAAAAGCATCACTAGTAGGATACCATGAATCTCCCGCACCTCCACTTATGGATCTAAACATCCATGGTTGATCAATATTAGAAGAAGCCATTCTTTCTTGAAATAGTAGTAATTGTGTAGAGTGAAAATGTTTAATTATTATTTATTGGTACTATAGATATATAGAAATAGAATGATGATGATTAAAAATACAATATGAGGAGGAGAGAATGATAATAGGAGTGAGTTGTAGATAGATAGAATGGGTTAGGGAGAGAATGGGGGGAGATAAATAGGGCGGTGAGAGAGAAATGTAAACGCGTTTTTTAGGGGACACGCGTCAAAGCTCGCGTCACCATTCATGTACGGAATGCCTTTGACTGTCATTTGCCTGTACTACACTTTCTCTTTACTATCCTCTTCTAGTCCCTCCCTCAAGTTTTGTTACAAATCTATTTAAAATTTTAAATGGGAAGTGATATAGTAATATACTAGATTTTAGACCCGTGTCAAATACACGGGTTTACATTGTTATAAAGATTAGATTATTATCAAAGTTTAATTATATGCAAGCTAAAAAGTCTTATTAACTCAAAAGAAAAATAGTCAAAAAATAATCCTGAAAAATGTTAAGAACGTAACTAAAAATAAAGATAGATGTTTCATCCAAAAAGTTGAACTTACATGCATGTTTAGCTAGCAGAAACATTGAGTGGGTGGATTTTACATGAAAGTTAAGATTAATCGGAATGCTCATTCTTCAAGTAGATGTCCAAAGTTCGGAATTAATGGATTGGGCAGTATATCTTTTTGCCCTGTTAATAAATAAATTTACAGTCAATTTTTAAGATAATATATTAATGGAAGTGGATTACCTGTTCATCTACCAATACTTCAAAAAAATGATAATAGTACAAATACTTTTAAAAATCTTAATATATTTACATTAGATTTTATTTATTTTTTAGTAATTAGTTTTATATTTATATGATAAAACGTATAATTAAGATATATAATAGCTATTATTATATTCATTATTTATTATATTGGAATTAATGGTTAAAAAGTGTAAATTTGTGATTGAAAATAAAAAAGTGTAGATTAAAATAATTATAAATTAAGTATTTAGTGAGGGTAAAAAGTGTAAATTATTGATGGAAAAAAAAAAGTGTAAATTAGTGAGATTTTTTCTACAAACATTAATATAAATATAATATACTAATATATTTGGATAATGATTATTAGGATTTTTAATTTATAATTAAATTAATAATGACATCATCAATTTCCAATTTGATAAAATCGAGAGCTATGATTGGTTAATAAGTTATTAGGTCAGTTGTCTTTTAGTATATATAAAGATAGACTATATAGTCATATAGGTATTACGAGTAATATTTTTGATCAGTTTACCATTATAATCAACTTTATCAACATCTATCTATATAATATAACTATAAGAGGAGGTTAGGGGTACACTTGGCACCCTAAAATCTCTTTTTAGGTCTAATACTCTCTCCTAATTACTCTAGAATTTATATTAAATTTGTAGAAAAAGTCTCATTAATTTACACTTTTTTGTTTTCCATCAATAATTTACACTTTTTAGCCTTGAATACTTAATTTATATTTATTTTTAGCCATCAACTTGAGAAGATTTTAATCATTTAATTAATTAAAAAAATTTCAACATATGAAATATTGTCTACAAAAAATTATTTCAAAAGATGAAATACAATATATGTATTCAATGTAATTTTGACTTTTCTTGACTTTTTATCTTATAAATAAATATAGATTTACACATATACATATCAATGTCGACAACATGACTAAAGATAAATATTAGCTTATAAGTAAACATTATAAAATATTATAAATTGATACCTATAGATGTCGTACATTGGTATGTCAATACAATTTTGATAATGTCGTCAATTTAATAATATATTAGATTATATTTTTATAAATTATAAATATTAATAAATTTAATATTTAATATAAACACAATATGAACTCTAGATACCTATCCAAACACAATAACAGATGACGATATACAACATCCTTATCCTAAACACAATAGGGTTTGATAAAACATGGGACGATCACTAAACAAAACACGATTTACAACAGAGGGTTACTTGAATACTAAATCCAAATCAATATGAACTCCATTCAAGATTCATTCTATCTCTCAATCAAAAAGGTATAAAATTTTCTCCCTTTTTATATATTAGTTTTGCGTATTAATGTTTAAAGTTACAATTGTCACTCAAATCAAGAGTTTTAATTGTTATCAAAGAATATGAAAACAATCCTATTTGTTATCTATTTATCATAGGACAAGTGATTGAAAATAAACATATTCGTGTTATGGACTCATATCATAAACAAAGACATATACTTGAATGTCAAGTACATATTTTAATTATTAATTATCTTCCATAAACATATCACATTGTAAATATATACTTATAACTAAAAGAGGAGGTTGGAGGTACACTTGGCAACTCTTAAAGCTCTTTTTAAGCTTAAAGATCTTTCCTAATTACTCTAGAGCTCTCTTTTTTTCTAGATTTTTTTATTTTTTATTTGCTAATTAAATAGATAATTATATTTAAAACTCTATCATAAATCTTTTTTCTATCAAAACAAATCTTTTTAGATTTTAAAGATATATAATATTCTTAAAGCTCTCCCAATAAATTATTATATATACAAGCTAAATTTTTATTAATTATCCTCATTCATATTATTCTTCTTCTTCTTATCTTTAATAAACAAATCAAGTTAAGTAAATTTCTCAACTTTAATTTTATTTTTGGTATTTTGTTCGTGTTTGTTTATTATTTGATATTTGTTATGTTATTGTTATTTTTCATTTCTTTTAATTTAGTTTGTTGTCAATTATAGTTTGATTATGGCTTCTTCTTCTACTGCAAAAGGGTTTATTATTTTCAATTTGTTTTGTTCATGTTTTGTTATTTTTTACCTGTTTTGTTATTTATTAGAGTTAATTACATTTTTCGTCCCTGTGGTTTGTACCAACTTTCATGTATCATCCCTGAGTATGGAATTCCGTTAACATATTTGGTCCACGACCCAAACGGAAGTTAAGTTGGTGGTCACGTGAGAGGCACACAAAGGGTATAATGGTCATTTCATTACCAAAGAACCAAAAGTGTAAATTGACTCTTTTAACAATAAGGTTAATACATAGTGTATATCTGTGTATCAGTATGTATGACTGTTACTGTATCATCTTCATCAATCCATTTATAACATATCTATATCTATTAAAACAATATCAATATCTATGACATATCAATGAAGTTCGATCTCAACATAATGTAACACCCCGACTAAGGCGGAACACGAGATGTCACAGAACGACATGGTACAAAAGATTTAAATATAAAACATCACCACAAAGTTTCAAATGCCATTCAAATTTAAAAAGGTTACAAGTTCAAGTTGACGTTTAATAAACATTACATAACCAAATTCATTATCAAAAGATCAAATGTTCGCACTACCAGTCCAACATGTAACAAATAAACACATCATCCAAGAGGCGGTCCAAAGTGCTAACTTACTGCCCTAGACCTGAAAAGCATGAAGAAAAAGTGTCAACTACGAGAGTTGAGTGAGTTCATAGGTTTATTCTACCAAATATACATACAAACAATTCAATTTATGAAGTAGTAAATCATGTAGTTTCCAAGAATATCGTTCATATTATCCGTACCCAAACCGTATGTTCAATCAATAAATTTCCATCCACAATAATAATGATTTCCATTCAGCCCAAAGGCATAATTCGATGAGTATATGCTTGAGCCACTACTACGACCATTTACATGTCCCAAACAACATAATATTTCATTTCAGAGCACAAGCTGTCAATCAAGTGCTTTAATCACAATTGGGGTCGTGCCATGGAGACGACCAATAATATATAAAGATAGTTAGAGCACCGCTCGGATCGGACTGGCAATGAAGGTGGCCACCAAGGCAGACCAAACATTCCACCGTTACCTATTTAGTGGGTGAGTGGACGACTCCTAGTTGCGCAACCCTCTAACTACAGGCCTCCACTATCGGAGTTAATAGTAGTGTACCGAAGTATCTCAGTTTGACAGAACTCAAGCTCATCGTATAACTTATAACACATTGAACATACAATATCCCATTTCATAATCATTCTTTCAAGAATCATTTCATATATATAAAGCCATTTTATTTATCATGTTTTTCACCCCGAAAGTAAAACACATAAAAGAGTTTGAAAAGGGGGCTATGACTCACTTGATTTGAGAGTATTAGGGGCTGATCAAATGCGAGATCTTCGTCTAGTCTTGTTGCTCCCCAAGCAAGCCTAAACCATGGTATTTATATATACACAACGTAAGAGTGTGTAGCATGAACTAGTGTGCTAGATCATGAGATGTTTGCTAGTAGACTTGCCCATCTTTGGTTGTTACTTAATTGTGGAATTTAAGTACATTATGATGCTCTCATATTTGGTTAAAAGAGATTTGGTGGTAGGAGTTGTTTTCTCATTAAACGTTTTTGTACGTTTATTGGAATTTCGGTAGTTTGGCTTTGATTTATATGATCTCCATTGTATACTTTGCTTAGTAATAATATTTGACATTAGTGGTCTTATAATGTTGGTGTTTATGAATATTTTCTGATTTATAAGTTTTCATTTAATTTAATATTATTTAATTAATTATTTATTCATTTTATTGATTTATTAATTAAATAATTCCTTAAAAATACTTTTAAGTGTCATAATTGTCTTTATAAATTATGAATGATTTTAGTTAGGTTATATTCTGATATATATGCTTCTTAATTTATAAATTCATGTTTTATACTTTTATTTGTGTATTTTCCATTTATTTTAATAATAATATTTAATTAGTTATTTTTACTTAATTATTTATCTTTAAATTATGTAACACATGTCTCTTGCCTTTTAGCTATTTTTCTCCAGTAGGTTTTAGTTATTTTTATCCATGGTTAAGATGATTTAACCCCATTCTTGATTTACATAATTTATTTATTGATTTTTTATGCCTTTTAATTACCATTTAAATCCAATAATTCATGGAAACTCTTATAAATCATCACTAAACATTTTAGACAAAAATCCCAGCCCTTTTAGGCAACTTTTATCAATACAAATTCATATCAATTCAACCTCTCTTGTGTCTTGTTCATTTTGAGGATTTTATGATTTAAAATCGTTTACCGAAATAGTGAATTTTAGCCTCATTTCTTAAGCTATTAAGGTACTTCAAAATGGATTTTCATTCTTGTTTCATTATTTCCAGAAAGTTCATCATATTTTGGTGTCCAAAATCGTGATAGTGGTGGTGGTGTGATATGTGCAATTTAGTGCTTTCGGTTAGTGATTATTTGACCCGAAAAGGTAATTTTTGAGCTTATTGTTGTCATGAACCAATAGATCTGAGTTTTATACTTTTATTTCAACTTATTTCCAGTAGGTTTATCATATTTTCTTGGTCATAAGATTATGGTGCATGTGTGTGCTCAAAATGCATTTTTGCGTGTTTTCGGTTTATGATTTCTAGCTTATTTTAACATGTTTTGGTCCAAGATTTGTCTCTTTGTTATTTCATTAATTTTTCCAGAATATTAACATGTTTTTCACTTATAACAAGTCCATATCCATCTCATAATCCAACAAAAGATCCAACTTTCTTAAATCTAGCATACATGCATTCAAATCAACACTTTTTAATATCAACTTTTATAGATCTAACATTCAACAACATAAAAACATCTTTTTAATGAAAAATCTCAGAATATATTCTTCAAAAATATGCAAAAACATATAGATCTATCAAAAAGAAAGTCACTTTAAAAGCTACTAATCTATAACAACACTTTTGGGTCTTAAACTTGTTGAATCCTTGGATCTTTCTTTTTAGATTCGACATGCATGAGCATGGAAAGAAAGATCCTATCAACTTTGCCCTCATTAAGTGTATATTACAAAGAAAACAAGAAGAAAGTATGAGTTTTTGATAAAACCTTTGAATATAAACAAAAACAAGATTAGATCTAGTAAAAAGGATGAAGATTATACCCTCTTGAACTTGGTTTTGATGGTGAGAAATGGGCAGAATTTTTGTGACCCTTGAAGCCTCCAACAACCCTTAATCTAACCCAAAAACAATCCTTAAACCCTTGCTTAATATAACCCTTTAGTAATCTAACTTAATCCTTATTATTATTAAGTGTTTAACTTGATTTTTGTTGGTGTTATTTTGTTGTTGTTGGCCGAAATAAGGTGAAGAAAAGGGAGGGGGAAGAGGTTTTTCTTGAGAGAAAAGAAGAGTGTGTGAAGTGAGTGAAAAGTTGGGAGTTTCAAGAGTGAAAGTGTTGTTTGAAATGAAAGAGTAAAAGTGTGAAAAGGGGGGGGGGGGGGGGGGTATGAAGAGTTTCTCTTTTTTTTTTTTTTATAAAGTTAGTGTATAAAATGTGTATATATGTTAGATGTAGGTGTATATATATTTTGTAAGGTTAAATGGTATTTGTTTGTAATAATAAGTTAACTAGTGATGTCCAAAGTATATGTGTATGTGCCGTATATATGTATGTATATGTGTATATATTTGTGTTTTTAGTTTACTACATAGGCCATTATTTATAATCTTGTATTTATTTTAAGCATATATATATATATACTTATTATGATTTAAACGCTTTTGTGCGCATATGAACTTATAAACCTATTTTGAAATAGAAATTTTATTTTCGTGACCAAATTTACTTTAATTAGCTAAATGATTAAATTGTTGGACCTTCGTAAGGATTTTTGATGGTTATCTCAACTTGTGAGACTTACATTTTTATTTAGATAATTTGATTGATTAACAACAAAATTTTGTTCAATGCTATTTTATTAAATTTGATTTAGAACTAAATACTAGTTTTAGATTGCTAATTTAGGGGCATTATCTACTAGCTTCAAGTATAACTATGGCTTGCGGGATCATAGACAACATAACTAGCACATATACAATGTTAAAAAGTAGGGTTGTTACATCCTTACCCCCTTAGAAGAATTCCGTCTCGGAATTTGAATTTGCTTAGGGAGTAAGTGCGGATATTTCTCGCGTATAAGTCCTCGCGCTCCCATGTAAACTCGGGTCCGCGTTTCGTATCCCATCTAACTTTAACGATAGGGATCTTGCTTCTCTTAAGGCGTTTCTCATCGCGGTCGAGAACTTCTATTGGCTCCTCACGAAATTGGAGCTTATCCTCCACACGTAGTTCTTCAAGTGGGACCACTTTCGAATCATCCGCCACACATTTCTTCAAGTTTGACACATGGAATGTGTCATGAACATCTCCCAATTCTTGGGGTAATTTCAACTTATAGGCTACGGGGCCTATTCTAGCAACAATTTCGAATGGCCCAATGTATCGGGGGCTCAACTTTCCTCTTTTGCCGAACCTTACGGTTCCTTTCCATGGCGACACCTTTAATAGTACTTTGTCGCCAACCTCAAATTCTAGGGGCTTCCTCCTTTGATCCGCATAACTCTTTTGCCGATCTCTCGCGGCTTTAAGCTTTTCTTTAATGATCGCCACCTTGTCCGTTGTCTCTTGGACAAAGTCAACGGTAGCTAGGCTTCTCTCACCCGCCTCTACCCAACACATGGGTGATCTACATTTACGCCCGTAGAGAGCTTTAAACGGCGCACATTGTATGCTAGAGTGATAACTATTGTTGTAAGTAAATTCCGCGTATGGCAAGTGTTCATCCCAACTTCCACTAAATTCTAATGCGCAAGCCCTTAGCATATCCTCCAGCGTTTGAATTGTACGCTCACTTTGCCCATCCGTTTGTGGGTGGTAAGCCGTGCTTAATGCTAACGTAGTGCCCATTGCTTCTTGCACAAGACCCCAAAAACGTGAGGTAAACCTACCATCCCTATCGGATATTATGGACAGAGGTACACCATGCAATGTCACAATCTTTTCAACGTACAGACGCGCTAAACGCTCAGTGTTCCAATCTTCTTTGATGGGGATGAAATGGGCTAATTTCGTAAGACGATCAACAATCACCCATATAGCATCATGACCTTTCTTTGTCCGAGGCAACTTCGTCACTAGGTCCATTGCTATTTGCTCCCACTTCCACTCGGGGATTTCCGGCTGCTTTAAAAGTCCAGCTGGCTTTTGGTGCTCAGCTTTGACCATCGCACAGGTCATGCATCGGCTCACATATAGAGCTACATCACTTTTCATCCCAGGCCACCAAAAGTCCCTTTTTAGACCTTGGTACATCTTATCCGCTCCCGGATGAATCGAGTATTTTGAATTGTGAGCTTCATTCATTAATACCTCTCTCAGCCCGTTGATCTTTGGGACCCAAGCTCTTCCTTTGAAGTACAAGATGCCTTCATCATCCCTATCGAACCTGGTTTCTACCCCACTCAATGCCTCTTCTTCAATGTTCTTCCCTTCAAAAGCCTTTGCTTGATCTTCTAAGAATTTGTCCCTTAGAGACATTTTCACTCGTAAGTGATAAATTCTTGTCCTCGACACCCTAGTGCTTACCTTCCTACTAAGGGCGTCAGCAACAACATTTGCCTTTCCGGGGTGGTACTTAATTTCACACTCGTAATCGTTAAGCAGCTCCATCCACCTCCTTTGCCTCATGTTCAACATCTTCTGATCGAAGATGTGCTGCAAGCTCTTGTGATCGGTAAATATGGTGCACTTGGTGCCATAAAGATAATGTCTCCATATCTTCAAGGCAAATACTACGGCCCCTAGCTCCAAATCGTGTGTCGAATAATTCTTCTCATGTGGCTTTAATTGCCTAGATGCGTACGCAATAACTTTGTCCTTTTGCATTAGTACGCACCCTAGCCCTTTATTCGACGCATCACAATATACTACAAATCCTTCCATTCCATCCGGCAATGCTAGTATTGGTGCTTCACACAACACGTTCTTAAGCGTTTGAAACGCTTGCTCTTGTTCTTCACTGTAACACCCGTTGTTTAAAAACCTGGATTTTCAAAACTTTCGCCTAACGGCGTTTATTAATGGCGGAAAAGGATCTCTTATAAATCTGCCCATCCGTAATCGGATGAAACCTTTGAAAACATTTGGTGTTACTTAATTGCATCATCGAAATAATAAAAGAAAATCCAAGTCTTGGCACCAACATAAATGCCAAACATTATTACATGATCTTACATCATAATATCGTAAATGAAGTAGCCATACATAAGGCTAAGGGTAGTCTAAGCTTTAAGAACATAAATGCTATCATCTTTAATGTCTCTACCCATCCTTACAAAGCTATCCTTTCTCTAGCTCCGTATGCACCTAATCTGATGGCACAACATTTTCAAAGAGCAAGTGTTAGCTAATAAATTAGCTAAGTAAGATAACATGTATTGAAAACGTTTGCCAATTAAATATATTAACAAAGTCATATCATCATTATGTGTTAATATCACGTGAGCACCATAAACATCATATCATAAGAAACATCATGAACATCATAAGCATCATATAGCATTACACATTAGGAACATCATAATCCTAAGTGTGCCTAACTTTCTTACGTAACTTTCTTTACTTCGTATCTTTTCTTTACTTCGTATCTTTTCTTTACTTCGTATCTTTTCTTTACTTCGTATCTTTTCTTTACTTCGTATCTTTTCTTTGTTTCTTTGCCTAGACGTAGGCTAAGTGACTTATGCCACTTACATAGGGATGTGGGGTTGTGTGTAGGCGGTCATAGACCATACAGGGAGTCCTCACACCCGACATGATGGGTAACCAATAAGGGGTCCATCGGCGTCGTTAAGGAAAGACAAAGTCATTTCCAACTGAATAAACCGTTTATGCCTTTTCGCATTGGTGGTTAGTTACTCCACCCGGAATAAACAAACATAACTATGCCACAAGGAGCAACTCAAGTGACCACGTATGCACCAGCTTTACAACTAGCACGGGTTAAGCTTAACACAACTTTAAATATGCTCGAGACTTCATTATTATGTTAGTTTAGGCTACACTTTCACCTAAACTAACCACTTTTATCTTTCTTTACTTCATCTTAGTTCTTTACTTTATCTATTAGGCTACACTTTCACCTAAGCTAAGCACATGTTTCATCTTTACTTTATTTCAACTTAGGCTACACTTTCACCTAAGTTAATCACATAACGTCATTTCTTTAGTTTAGGGCCCTTAACGTGCACGTGAACATGGCAATCCTAATCAAAGGACTAGTGACTAAGTGATCAAGCCACACATGTAATCATATCATAAACATGTCACCATTTCGTGTTCACATATCAGAAGCATAACATCATATCATGATCAATTAACTTAAACATAACATAGGATCATGATCACATAACATAAACATGGCATCATATCATATTCACACTTCATAAACATGTCATCATTCCATGATATGGGAACTTACCTTATGCCTTTGCAACCTGCATATACATGTCATTCATCATAGAAAGGTAAGCATCATATCCCATATCAACCTCCCATAATCCCTTTTACTTTACTTTTAATCATACATAAGCGTTTGGAAGGTTTTACTTATGAAAACGTGTTTTGTTGTACCACCAGGTGACAAAAGATGTTATCTTACCTTGGTACAGCATATGAACCTGTTATGAACTGATTATAGTGCTTGCTAAGTGCTCCCGACTACCTAGAATGAGTACAAGATCAAACTATAAGCTAAACGAAACGTTTTTGTGAAATCTGGGCACTTGGTGCGCCGCACCTGGAAAGTGGTGCGTCGCACCAATCCTCCAGAAAATCAAATCATCTAGAGGTGCGCCGCACCTCCCCTTTGGTGCGTCGCAAATCGGGCTTTTTAAGAAAATCACATTCCCAAAACTGGGCTATGGTGCGCCGCACCACTCCTTTGGTGCGCCGCACCTGGGGTGCAGACCAGCAGTTAAATTTTCAAACTTGTTCCAAACGATACCCATTCGATCTCAAACCCTTAGCCCGACCTGGGGGTATAAAATTGACCCTTCTAATGATACTTTTGATGACTCAAATCAATCAATTGATCTTATAATCCTTTGCATCATGAATCAATCATTCAATCACCCGAATAACATGAAATCAGTGATCGTTTGATCAAATAACCCAACCCAAACCCTATGGCCTGGATTATAAACTCAACTAAGACTCATAAGATCAGAATTCAAAGATAATATTACCTATATTACCTGTAGATGACTTAGAGGATTCAAGATCTAATCAAAACTTGATCAATACGGCACGAATCGATTGAATCTTGAGGGAACTTTGCTTTGGGAGAGGAGGGGATCGGTTGGGGCTTCACACACACAAGAGGGCAGAAGTTTTGTGACAAATAGGGTCGCCTAATTTCCCCTTAACCCCTGGTCATCAACTCCAAATCTTACACTTAAGACCCCTCAACTCTAAAACTTTACTTTCTTAGCTTAACTTTCTACCGGGAGTCTTAACATACTAACAAGCACTTTATAACTTAACTTTACTTTCGTTAATCATCATATTTGTCATTTCATATTAAATGCCTAAGCATTTAATCACATAATCCCATATAGGGCACATAAACATAATAGACCTAACGTTGACTAACGGTCAAGTCAATAAGTCAAACTCGAAAAAGTTTGGGATGTTACAATTACCTCCCCCTTAAGAGGATTCTGTCCTCAGAATCATTTCGCCACTCATATATGAGTAACTTATCAGTATCTTTAGCTTTATTATATCATTTCAGGATTTTCTTGGGTCGTTCTTTAACTTAGCATAGCCAAACTCATTTAGCTCCTTACACAGTCTTTTCTACTTTTACTTTCTTAGCACCAAGGCTCCCATCTTCCAACGAAGTCACATTGTTTTCATTATAAAATGGACTTCAAATCAGCATACACCTTTGTACCACGTGGATGAATACCATATCAGAACCTATGGTCTCTCCAACTTACATCTCACTTGTTTCATCATTTCTTTGATTCAATCCTTAAATCAAATCAGGTAATCACCCCCTTTCTTTAACCTTCATAATTAGTACACACATTACATTTGGCGAAGGCTATTCATTTGGCGATTAAGCCCCTCATACACGTATCCTTATTAACTTGCTACCATAGTTCACATAATTCATTTGAACAAAGGGTCGACTCGCCGTAACTTTCGATGCATAACATATCCCTTCAAAGGGTCCTATGGTTAAACCATTATACTCACTTGCTCAATGTAAGCTTTCTTTGCTCACCACAAAACCTTTAGTCAATTTTTGAGCTAATCAAAACACTCGTTCAACAATCATAACTTTATGAGCTGCTATTTCGTGTCATTTGACGCTACAACTTTCCTTTCAATAACCAGTCATAATATGAATATAACACATCGTAATATCGTTTCATCATCATATCATCATAACATTATACTATCATATCGTCAATGTACTACGACATCATATCTTTTATATCTTCATAGCATCATATCGTGTTAACATCGTATCGTCTTATTTTACATCATATACATTTGATCTTATCACATACTTTATTCCATGATATCATCGTTTCATAGCATAAACATATTATCATTCCATCATTGCATGCATAAGCTTATCATTCATCACCAATGGTATGTGAAAAATCTCCATGTACTTTCGCACGTTCATATGACTTTTCCAAGTTTCTAAATCCTCATTTCTCTTTCCCATCAATCTAAGGGTGATAAGCATCACTTGCGTTCTCCATTTCCTTCATACATTGACACACATCTTCAAACATTAATTACCTTACGGCCGTCTCGATTCGAAACATTCAACAATTAACTTTCACACTTTAAGAGCATTTCTTTATTATTCATCTTTCCTTTCGTGTCCAATGAAATGGTATAATAGCTCACAAAGAAATAGATATTCTTGGGCAACCCATCTACTAATGGATCATATCATTACCTTTAGCTTCCCACGCAGCCCTGCCTCTTAGTCCATGATAACATGACTTCACGCTTCCGTTAAAAGGTTCTTAAATACTTTATTTGGCTACAAAACTTTCAGTGTCTGGTCTTAGCTTTTAACCCTTATCACACGTCATCATATAAGACTTACTACACCGCGTATCATAATAGGTCGTATCACATTTCAGGCGACATCCACATAAGCATGTCACCACGGTTCATAAGCCTCCTCAAATACAACTTTTGGGTCATAAGATGACCGAATGCGACAAATCTCAGTTCTTAACAAATGTAGCAGACTCAAAGACCTTTCCAAAAATGTGAGGTTTGCCTCTTGAAGAACTCTAATGAATAAGATATGACGTTTGCAACACATGTCTGCAGAATTCGTCCGTAACCTGACCACTTCTGGAGATCGACATGTTTCGCATATTTCCAGGAACAATCATCGGAAACTCTGTTCGTATCAAATTTAGGGGACACATAGAGGTTTTCAGAAAAGTAAGGTTCATCTTCTAAGTCGTTCATATAAGGAAGATATGATTTTTGCAATAGGACTGAATTTTCAGACCAATAAACTCTTCATTTTACAAACAATTTCCACCATCAAACTTTCATGTCAAGCCACACGGCCTCTACAGTTCATATACTTCCAATAAGGACTCAATTATAAATTTGAAACCTTCGTTTGATTCGTAGGTTCATTGTACTCATTTTCATTCGGTTTGACACTCGAATGACTCGAAATCAATTCGCGAACGCAATCGAATCCACATCACACCTCTAGACCAGATGTTAACTTTATATTGATTCCATTTGAACATAAAAACGACTCTTGAAACAACTTCGTACCGGTAGGGAATTTCAAGATACATATTGATTGCAATAGCAATCGCCGAATGACCCGAAATCACTAATTTAACAACAAAACGTTTCTTATCCATCATTACCCAACACGTCCGAGTATGGGAGTAATGTATGGATGGACATGACTTATTTTCTGCAAATATTTCGTTTTATACCTTGAAGGATGATAAACGGATCGTTTACGTGCACCGGTTGATCTTTAATCCACCCGAAAACGCAAGAAATCGTACGAGGATCATTCCAGAAAAGAAAGGAGATTTAGGGTTCTTAGGAGGAAGGAATAATCTGAATTAGGGAATAATAATCTGACCTAATTATTCCTAATCATGTTTTGAAGTTTCAGTAATGGCTAGAATGGCCGCTAGACTTCCATACGTCACATAAATAGCTTAAATCGTCCACCAGGAATTCCATCGTCATATAAAACACATCTTGACATCTTTAAACACATAAACGTATATATATATATTTTTTTTAAGACATTAAAGCCTCTCACATAAAGCATATTAAACTCACGTAAGCATTAACTCGTTAAGAGACTTATTGGTAGCAAGGTGTTGACTGAACGACTCAAGTCAACCGTTTCACCAAAAATTTGGGGATGTTGCAATTACCTCCCCCTTAAGATACTCGTCCCAATCGTCACATATCGTCCCGACTCCAGTACAACTTTAACACTTCACAGCTCTAAGGTAGCTTCACATCTTATCATAGTGTTCATAGAATTAAAGAGCTTCACTGTTAAGGGTTCAATCGTCCTTAAGGTTAACTTCTTTACTTGTTTCAGCTTCATCATTCTTTGTTTCATTCATACGTGTCTACTCTTGGCGTGACTGAAGGTGATACCATTCAGTGACTCCATCATTCTCATCTTTACTTCATTCAGATCAACACAGACACAGTCTCACAAACACAGACATGTCGTGATACATTTACAATTACGTTCGCGACCGTAATTGTAACTGTATCCTTCCATATGTGTGCCCGGTAACCCTTCTGTGCATCACCTACTTAAATCTCTTCAACTTCCCAACGTCAACTCTTCTCGTCAACTTCAGATCTACGTCCTTTAAGCCGGTAGGCTCGACAACATTGACTACCAGTCACTTCACTTCTCACCTACCATTAAACTTCATTTAACTGTATATACATCTTAATCATCATCAACATCTTACCGGTTATAACTTTTCACCGATCTTTACGCACATCCATACACTCAATCCTGAAAATTTCGTGAGGAGGAATTGCCATTTTTACCTCCAGAAATCATGTATCATAGCAGATGAAGATATGGCAACGGGATAAGCGAGAACTTAGAGGAATTAAAGCTACTTGAAATAATCATGGAACACATAATAAGCCTTAATTCTACTCTCTCACTCAACCCAAACCCGTCCTAAAGCATTTCATTCAATGGCTAAGCATGCCTACTTAAGCCCTATCATATTTCATACGGTTTAAGTCCAAAGTCCTAAGGTCTTGGTCGAATTTTGGTTCACTTAAACCATTTCTCTGATACCAACTTGTAACACCCGTTGTTTAAAAACCTGGATTTTCAAAACTTTCGCCTAACGGCGTTTATTAATGGCGGAAAAGGATCTCATATAAATCTGCCCATCCGTAACCGGATGAAACCTTTGAAAACATTTGGTGTTACTTAATTGCATCATCGAAATAATAAAAGAAAATCCAAGTCTTGGCACCAACATAAATGCCAAACATTATTACATGATCTTACATCATAATATCGTAAATGAAGTAGCCATACATAAGGCTAAGGGTAGTCTAAGCTTTAAGAACATAAATGCTATCATCTTTAATGTCTCTACCCATCCTTACAAAGCTATCCTTTCTCTAGCTCCGTATGCACCTAATCTGATGGCACAACATTTTCAAAGAGCAAGTGTTAGCTAATAAATTAGCTAAGTAAGATAACATGTATTGAAAACGTTTGCCAATTAAATATATTAACAAAGTCATATCATCATTATGTGTTAATATCACGTGAGCACCATAAACATCATATCATAAGAAACATCATGAACATCATAAGCATCATATAGCATTACACATTAGGAACATCATAATCCTAAGTGTGCCTAACTTTCTTACGTAACTTTCTTTACTTCGTATCTTTCTTTACTTCGTATCTTTTCTTTACTTCGTATCTTTTCTTTACTTCGTATCTTTTCTTTGTTTCTTTGCCTAGACGTAGGCTAAGTGACTTATGCCACTTACATAGGGATGTGGGGTTGTGTGTAGGCGGTCATAGACCATACAGGGAGTCCTCACACCCGACATGATGGGTAACCAATAAGGGGTCCATCGGCGTCGTTAAGGAAAGACAAAGTCATTTCCAACTGAATAAACCGTTTATGCCTTTTCGCATTGGTGGTTAGTTACTCCACCCGGAATAAACAAACATAACTATGCCACAAGGAGCAACTCAAGTGACCACGTACGCACCAGCTTTACAACTAGCACGGGTTAAGCTTAACACAACTTTAAATATGCTCGAGACTTCATTATTATGTTAGTTTAGGCTACACTTTCACCTAAACTAACCACTTTTATCTTTCTTTACTTTATCTTAGATTAGGCTACACTTTCACCTAAGCTAAGCACATGTTTCATCTTTACTTTATTTCAACTTAGGCTACACTTTCACCTAAGTTAATCACATAACGTCATTTCTTTAGTTTAGGGCCCTTAACGTGCACGTGAACATGGAAATCCTAATCAAAGGACTAGTGACTAAGTGATCAAGCCACACATGTAATCATATCATAACATGTCACCATTTCGTGTTCACATATCAGAAGCATAACATCATATCATGATCAATTAACTTAAACATAACATAGGATCATGATCACATAACATAAACATGGCATCATATCATATTCACACTTCATAAACATGTCATCATTCCATGATATGGGAACTTACCTTATGCCTTTGCAACCTGCATATACATGTCATTCATCATAGAAAGGTAAGCATCATATCCCATATCAACCTCCCATAATCCCTTTTACTTTACTTTTAATCATACATAAGCGTTTGGAAGGTTTTACTTATGAAAACGTGTTTTGTTGTACCACCAGGTGACAAAAGATGTTATCTTACCTTGGTACAGCATATGAACCTGTTATGAACTGATTATAGTGCTTGCTAAGTGCTCCCGACTACCTAGAATGAGTACAAGATCAAACTATAAGCTAAACGAAACGTTTTTGTGAAATCTGGGCACTTGGTGCGCCGCACCTGGAAAGTGGTGCGTCGCACCAATCCTCCAGAAAATCAAATCATCTAGAGGTGCGCCGCACCTCCCCTTTGGTGCGTCGCAAATCGGGCTTTTTAAGAAAATCACATTCCCAAAACTGGGCTATGGTGCGCCGCACCACTCCTTTGGTGCGCCGCACCTGGGGTGCAGACCAGCAGTTAAATTTTCAAACTTGTTCCAAACGATACCCATTCGATCTCAAACCCTTAGCCCGACCTGGGGGTATAAAATTGACCCTTCTAATGATACTTTTGATGACTCAAATCAATCAATTGATCTTATAATCCTTTGCATCATGAATCCATCATTCAATCACCCGAATAACATGAAATCAGTGATCGTTTGATCAAATAACCCAACCCAAACCCTATGGCCTGGATTATAAACTCAACTAAGACTCATAAGATCAGAATTCAAAGATAATATTACCTATATTACCTGTAGATGACTTAGAGGATTCAAGATCTAATCAAAACTTGATCAATACGGCACGAATCGATTGAATCTTGAGGGAACTTTGCTTTGGGAGAGGAGGGGATCGGTTGGGGCTTCACACACACAAGAGGGCAGAAGTTTTGTGACAAATAGGGTCGCCTAATTTCCCCTTAACCCCTGGTCATCAACTCCAAATCTTACACTTAAGACCCCTCAACTCTAAAACTTTACTTTCTTAGCTTAACTTTCTACCGGGAGTCTTAACATACTAACAAGCACTTTATAACTTAACTTTACTTTCGTTAATCATCATATTTGTCATTTCATATTAAATGCCTAAGCATTTAATCACATAATCCCATATAGGGCACATAAACATAATAGACCTAACGTTGACTAACGGTCAAGTCAATAAGTCAAACTCGAAAAAGTTTGGGATGTTACATTCACCCCATTCGAACTCTCTTGACTTTTGGGTCAATTGGGTTAAAGGCACCGCAATCTTAGAGAATCCTTGAATGAACCTCCTATAATAACCCGCCAAACCTAGGAAGCTACGCACTTCCGTTGGTGTCTTGGGTGTCTCCCATTTCTTGATTGCTTCTATCTTAGACGGATCTACATGGATCCCTTCTTCGTTCACAACGTGCCCCAGAAATTGGACTTGACGGAGCCAAAATTCACACTTAGAAAACTTAGCGTATAGCTTCTCGTCTCTAAGTAGCTGCAAGATTATCCTCAGGTGCTTCTCGTGCTCCTCCTTACTTCTAGAGTATATCAAAATGTCATCGATGAACACTATGATGAATTTGTCCAAGTATGGCCTACAAATCCTATTCATTAGGTCCATGAAAACGGCTGGCGCATTTGTGAGACCAAATGGCATCACTAGGAACTCATAGTGCCCATAGCGAGTTCTAAAGGCCGTTTTAGGTACATCTTCTTCTCGTACCCTCAACTGATGATAGCCGGACCTAAGGTCAATTTTCGAGAAGTGCGACGCTCCTTGCAGTTGATCGAACAAATCGTCTATTCGCGGCAGCGGATATCTATTCTTGATCGTCAATTTATTCAACTCTCTATAGTCGATGCACATTCTCAAAGATCCATCCTTTTTCTTGACAAAGAGAATTGGCGCACCCCATGGCGAAGAACTAGGTTGGATTAGACCTTTATCAAGCAATTCTTGCAATTGCTCTGAGAGTTCTCGCATTTCGGAGGGCGCTAGCCTATACGGTGCTTTAGCTACGGGGCTGCCCCGGGAACTAAATCGATAGTAAACTCTACTTGTCTCGCTGGGGGAAGTCCAGGTAGTTCGTCCGGAAATACATCTAGAAAATCTCTAACCACTGTTACCTTGCGAGGATCCTTATCTTTTACTCGCTTATCCACTACTTGTGCCAAGTATGTGTGGTATTCCTTGCGTAAATACTTCCTCACTTTCATAGACGACACTATCTTGGGTTGGACTCCCGCCTTATGGCCTTGAACTATTAGCACCTCACCGTTATCTAAAGGAATTTTAATGATCTTTTCATGGCAAAGTATTTCGGCACGCATTTTTGACAACCAATCCATTCCTACTATCACATCAAAACTTCCTATTTCTATGGGAATCAAGTCTATACTATAATCCTTCTCATCTAAAGTTAACTTACAATCAGCAATAATCTCCTTAGTCTTATACTCGTTTCCATTAGCATATTCAACATAATAAGTTTCCTCAAGCTCACTAGGTATCTTATCAATTAATTCTTTAAATTCAAAGGAAATGAAACTTCTCTCGGCTCCAGAATCAAACAACATAGATGCATAAACATTATTTAATGGAAACGTACCTACGATGACATTTGGGTCATCACGTGCCTCATTTGCTCCCATCGCATACACCCGTCCTCTTGCTGGACCTCCTTGGTTTCCTCGGTTCACGTTGTTACCTTGATTCCCTCCATTTGCTCTATTTCCACCATTTCCTTGGTTACTTGATTCCCACGGTTGCCAACATTTCAAAAATTCCCACGATTATTGTTCATGTTTCCACGACCTCCTTGAGCCCTTCCCAACCTAGGGCAGGCGTTCCTCCAATGATCCATGGCTCCACATTCACGACATGCTCCGGGGTTTCCTCCAACTCTTGCTCCACTTCGGCAATAGGCAGCAAGGTGTCCAAATCGGTTGCAAGTCGTGCACTGCCTACATTCTCCTCGATGGTGGTTGCCACAACGATTACATCTTGGCGGCATGCCACCGTTTGGGATGGGGTTAACATCAGCAATTCCATAGTTTCTCACTACTTTTTGTCTTTTATCTGGCCCATTCCCCTTGCGATCACCAAACCGATTTCCTCCTCCTTGTCTCGAACTTGATTCACCTCTCGTGTACTTCCCACGCCTAACCAAATCATTTACTAGCCTGGTTGCCAAACTTATAGCTTGCTCAAGAGTGGCAGGGCTTGCAGCAGTGACCATCAACCTAACTTCAGGTGCCAACCCGTAGATAAACCTCTCAACCTTCTTAGCCACAGGGGTTACCATCTCCGGCACCAACACGCTCAACTCGTGGAAGCGGATCACATAAGCCTCCAATTCCAGCCCTCTCATGGCATGGTTCCAGAATTCCATCTCCAGTTTTTGTACCTCCTCTCGTGGACAATACTCACGCTTCAACTCTTCCTTAAACTGCTCCCAAGTCAAGGCATTGACTGCTGCAGGACCTCTAGTAGTCGCTTGGAGATTCCACCAAGTAAGAGCTCTTCCTTGAAGCTTACTAGCAGCAAACTTAACACGGTCAGCTGGCGCACAATCAATGATGTTCAAGTTGGCTTCCATGCTTTGGAACCAAGTAAGAGCTCTTCCTTGAAGCTTACTAGCAGCAAACTTAACACGGTCAGCTGGCGCACAATCAATGATGTTCAAGTTGGCTTCCATGCTTTGGAACCAAGTAAGAGCTCTTCCTTGAAGCTTACTAGCAGCAAACTTAACACGGTCAGCTGGCGCACAATCAATGATGTTCAAGTTGGCTTCCATGCTTTGGAACCAAGTAAGCAACCCAACAGGACCTTCCGTCCCATGAAACTCCTTGGGGTTGCAAGACGTGAAAGCCTTGTAAGCATTCCTGTCAATAGCATTTCCTCCTCCTTGTCTCGAACTTGATTCACCTCTCGTGTACTTCCCACGCCTAACCAAATCATTTACTAGCCTGGTTGCCAAACTTATAGCTTGCTCAAGAGTGGCAGGGCTTGCAGCAGTGACCATCAACCTAACTTCAGGTGCCAACCCGTAGATAAACCTCTCAACCTTCTTAGCCACAGGGGTTACCATCTCCGGCACCAACACGCTCAACTCGTGGAAGCGGATCACATAAGCCTCCAATTCCAGCCCTCTCATGGCATGGTTCCAGAATTCCATCTCCAGTTTTTGTACCTCCTCTCGTGGACAATACTCACGCTTCAACTCTTCCTTAAACTGCTCCCAAGTCAAGGCATTGACTGCTGCAGGACCTCTAGTAGTCGCTTGGAGATTCCACCAAGTAAGAGCTCTTCCTTGAAGCTTACTAGCAGCAAACTTAACACGGTCAGCTGGCGCACAATCAATGATGTTCAAGTTGGCTTCCATGCTTTGGAACCAAGTAAGCAACCCAACAGGACCTTCCGTCCCATGAAACTCCTTGGGGTTGCAAGACGTGAAAGCCTTGTAAGCATTCCTGTCAATAGCATTTCCTCCTCCATCTTGTCTTCTAGCCGTGTTGAGTGTAGCGGTCACATTCTCCGCAATTTGGGTGGCAATGTTTGGCATGGAGGAATTGATTTGCTGGGAGATAAGCTCAGCTAACTCGCCCTTCGCTGGGCCTCTTCACTTGTTTCTCCGCCGGTCCTTCGTGGTGCCATGTCTCTACAAAGGATAATATAGTTTAGTCATTCGTTTATTGAATCATATGACATAAACTCGACTCACGACTTTTGATCTCACACGAGTATATCTAAAGTTACTTAGTGCATAGAGGGCTCGTTTGCACACATATGTATATGTATATCCCGATTCATATTCCTTTTTATAATCACGACGCACTTGTCATTATGAGTAAATAAATGGCTAGGTAAATTCTAAAATTTATCAACCATGCTTTCACGGTTAGTTAAGAGAATTACAGAATCTGTGTACGAACTTGGAGCACGTAAAAGTGGCTTAATATGGACGATCTGGGAAAAACTCATAAAATATAAAACGTAGCCCTATGAGTTAAGTTTCACCTCCAATTGGAATCAGGTCAAAAGACGAAATAGAACTCCAGATATGGCCGTTCTACCAAAAGTGGTCAGAACTGATTTCCTGCTGTAACTATAACTTTTATAATAGGGATAACTATAACACAACAAGGATAGAACATCATGTAACCATGGAGAGGCATTAAGCATACATATATATCATTCAAGATAAGTTTACAAAATTGCTACATGCCAAATACGATGCGATCATCGTCACATATAAGCTAGAAAGTTCAAGGAATTGAAACAAAGTACAAACGTTCATACATCGAATAAGTTCATAAATAAAGAAGCCCTTAGGTTTACTTCCTAAGCATGAGAGCTACCACGAGAGTGCAAACAGCCGTGAGCACACATCCCATCATAAATATCACCTCGTTAACTCGACGAACTTCCGATATCGCCAACCTCGCATAGTCCCCCGTTCGATCCATAACTCCCAAGGCTCTTTCCATCATCACCTCTTGAGTCCTCACCCTTAGTCTAGCATCCCTTAATCCATTTGCTATTCCCCACACCCTCTCCCTTTCTTCACGAGTCATACCAATGGGAGGTGGAGGGGGTACCCCGTAAACTGGGCGATGTGGTTCTTCTCCTTGACGCCTATGTCCGAGATGGTACCAGGGATGATCACGAGGAAGGCGCGGCTGAAAGTATGGGTCTTGGGCTGGAAATCGCCCATCACTTAGGTTCATGGGTGCATCTTGCCTTGGCGGAGTGGGTGCTCTAGGGGCTGGTGGTGATGGTGGTGGCGAGGGTGAGCGGCGTCCGGGTTGGCTAGAGGCAACACTTCTAGCATCATCGTCTTCCGATGGGTCTTCCATTGGCTCGGTCTCTTCTTCTTCTTCTTCTTCTTCTTCTTGGAGTGGTTGGGGAGGTTGCTCTTGCTCTAGGCGTCTCCTTTCTTCCTCTTCCATGTGGTCCACGAATCCATACAAATTCCTTGGTCTAGGGGCTGATCCGGAAGCTCCACTTGCTTGCGACATGATGTTCCTACACAAGTTTCACAAAGGCCATGGACGACCGACTTGACCATTGACGACCCATGTGGCAACTTACGGACAGCAAGACGACACGACGGACCATGAGACGACCTTAACCATTTGACAAGCAACCCACCAACTCGACCAACGACTCACAAGCTTAACAACTAAACAACGACATGACCATCCACAACCGACGACCAACTCGACTCGCACGACCAACATAACCATTTATAATTAAAGTAATGACTAGGATTCAACTTGTGCATAGCTCTCATGTATTATATCTAAATGGACAAGGTAATACTAGCCAAGTGGGGGTATTAACTAAGGGTTCTAATAGGTAATGCAAACATTGGATTTGGTTATGTATCTTTTGCACCAAGAATCGTTTTTAAAGCTTATTTTCAAAAGGCTCATTTTGAATATTCCTTAGACAACCATTTCGATCATTCCATATTAAATTTTTAGTTAGGCATAGTTGATCAGGCTATGCATAAGTAAAACGAGAATACTTTATGATCGACTCAATTGTTTAAGATATATTCGACTCGTTTGAAAATACGTAGGTTATAGCAAAAATTCTCTATAACCTTGAGCTTTGATACCATTTTTTCTGTAACACCCCGACTAAGGCGGAACACGAGATGTCACAGAACGACATGGTACAAAAGATTTAAATATAAAACATCACCACAAAGTTTCAAATGCCATTCAAATTTAAAAAGGTTACAAGTTCAAGTTGACGTTTAATAAACATTACATAACCAAATTCATTATCAAAAGATCAAATGTTCGCACTACCAGTCCAACATGTAACAAATAAACACATCATCCAAGAGGCGGTCCAAAGTGCTAACTTACTGCCCTAGACCTGAAAAGCATGAAGAAAAAGTGTCAACTACGAGAGTTGAGTGAGTTCATAGGTTTATTCTACCAAATATACATACAAACAATTCAATTTATGAAGTAGTAAATCATGTAGTTTCCAAGAATATCGTTCATATTATCCGTACCCAAACCGTATGTTCAATCAATAAATTTCCATCCACAATAATAATGATTTCCATTCAGCCCAAAGGCATAATTCGATGAGTATATGCTTGAGCCACTACTACGACCATTTACATGTCCCAAACAACATAATATTTCATTTCAGAGCACAAGCTGTCAATCAAGTGCTTTAATCACAATTGGGGTCGTGCCATGGAGACGACCAATAATATATAAAGATAGTTAGAGCACCGCTCGGGTCGGACTGGAAATGAAGGTGGCCACCAAGGCAGACCAAACATTCCACCGTTACCTATTTAGTGGGTGAGTGGACGACTCCTAGTTGCGCAACCCTATAACTACAGGCCTCCACTATCGGAGTTAATAGTAGTGTACCGAAGTATCTCAGTTTGACAGAACTCAAGCTCATCGTATAACTTATAACACATTGAACATACAATATCCTATTTCATAATCATTCTTTCAAGAATCATTTCATATATATAAAGCCATTTTATTTATCATGCTTTTCACCCCGAAAGTAAAACACATAAAAGAGTTTGAAAAGGGGGCTATGACTCACTTGATTTGAGAGTATTAGGGGCTGATCAAATGCGAGATCTTCGTCTAGTCTTGTTGCTCCCCAAGCAAGCCTAAACCATGGTATTTATATATACACAACGTAAGAGTGTGTAGCATGAACTAGTGTGCTAGATCATGAGATGTTTACTAGTAGACTTGCCCATCTTTGGTTGTTACTTAATTGTGGAATTTAAGTACATTATGATGCTCTCATATTTGGTTAAAAGAGATTTGGTGGTAGGAGTTGTTTTCTCATTAAACGTTTTTGTACGTTTATTGGAATTTCGGTAGTTTGGCTTTGATTTATATGATCTCCATTGTATACTTTGCTTAGTAATAATATTTGACATTAGTGGTCTTATAATGTTGGTGTTTATGAATATTTTCTGATTTATAAGTTTTCATTTAATTTAATATTATTTAATTAATTATTTATTCATTTTATTGATTTATTAATTAAATAATTCCTTAAAAATACTTTTAAGTGTCATAATTGTCTTTATAAATTATGAATGATTTTAGTTAGGTTATATTCTGATATATATGCTTCTTAATTTATAAATTCATGTTTTATACTTTTATTTGTGTATTTTCCATTTATTTTAATAATAATATTTAATTAGTTATTTTTACTTAATTATTTATTCATTTTATTGATTTATTAATTAAATAATTCCTTAAAAATACTTTTAAGTGTCATAATTGTCTTTATAAATTATGAATGATTTTAGTTAGGTTATATTCTGATATATATGCTTCTTAATTTATAAATTCATGTTTTATACTTTTATTTGTGTATTTTCCATTTATTTTAATAATAATATTTAATTAGTTATTTTTACTTAATTATTTATTCATTTTATTGATTTATTAATTAAATAATTCCTTAAAAATACTTTTAAGTGTCATAATTGTCTTTATAAATTATGAATGATTTTAGTTAGGTTATATTCTGATATATATGCTTCTTAATTTATAAATTCATGTTTTATACTTTTATTTGTGTATTTTCCATTTATTTTAATAATAATATTTAATTAGTTATTTTTACTTAATTATTTATTCATTTTATTGATTTATTAATTAAATAATTCCTTAAAAATACTTTTAAGTGTCATAATTGTCTTTATAAATTATGAATGATTTTAGTTAGGTTATATTCTGATATATATGCTTCTTAATTTATAAATTCATGTTTTATACTTTTATTTGTGTATTTTCCATTTATTTTAATAATAATATTTAATTAGTTATTTTTACTTAATTATTTATCTTTAAATTATGTAACACATGTCTCTTGCCTTTTAGCTATTTTTCTCCAGTAGGTTTTAGTTATTTTTATCCATGGTTAAGATGATTTAACCCCATTCTTGATTTACATAATTTATTTATTGATTTTTTATGCCTTTTAATTACCATTTAAATCCAATAATTCATGGAAACTCTTATAAATCATCACTAAACATTTTAGCCAAAAATCCCAGCCCTTTTAGGCAACTTTTATCAATACAAATTCATATCAATTCAACCTCTCTTGTGTCTTGTTCATTTTGAGGATTTTATGATTTATAAGTTTTCATTTAATTTAATATTGTTTAATTAATTATTTATTCATTTTATTGATTTATTAATTAAATAATTCCTTAAAAATACTTTTAAGTGTCATAATTGTCTTTATAAATTATGAATGATTTTAGTTAGGTTATATTCTGATATATATGCTTCTTAATTTATAAATTCATGTTTTATACTTTTATTTCACTTATTTCCAGTTATCAAGTTCATCATATTTTGGTGTCCAAAATCGTGAGAGTGGTGGTGGTGTGATATGTGCAATTTAGTGCTTTCGGTTAGTAATTATTTGACCCGAAAAGGTGATTTTTGAGCTTATTGTTGTCATGAACCAATAGATCTGAGTTTTATACTTTTATTTCAACTTATTTCCAGTAGGTTTATCATATTTTCTTGGTCATAATATTATGGTGCATGTGTGTGCTCAAAATGCATTTTTGCGTGTTTTCGGTTTATGATTTCTAGCTTATTTTAACATGTTTTGGTCCAAGCTTTGTCTCTTTGTTATTTCATTAATTTTTCCAGAATATTAACATTAATATTAACATGTTTTGGTCCAAGCTTTGTCTCTTTGTTATTTCATTAATTTTTCCAGAATATTAACATTAATATTAACATGTTTTTCACTTATAACAAGTCCATATCCATCTCATAATCCAACAAAAGATCCAACTTTCTTAAATCTAGCATACATGCATTCAAATCAACACTTTTTAATATCAACTTTTATAGATCTAACATTCAACAACATAAAAACATCTTTTTAATGAAAAATCTCAGAATATATTCTTCAAAAATATGCAAAAACATATAGATCTATCAAAAAGAAAGTCACTTTAAAAGCTACTAATCTATAACAACACTTTTGGGTCTTAAACTTGTTGAATCCTTGGATCTTTCTTTTTAGATTCGACATGCATGAGCATGGAAAGAAAGATCCTATCAACTTTGCCCTCATTAAGTGTATATTACAAAGAAAACAAGAAGAAAGTATGAGTTTTTGATAAAACCTTTGAATATAAACAAAAACAAGATTAGATCTAGTAAAAAGGATGAAGATTATACCCTCTTGAACTTGGTTTTGATGGTGAGAAATGGGCAGAATTTTCGTGACCCTTGAAGCCTCCAACAACCCTTAATCTAACCCAAAAACAATCCTTAAACCCTTGCTTAATATAACCCTTTAGTAATCTAACTTAATCCTTATTATTATTAAGTGTTTAACTTGATTTTTGTTGGTGTTATTTTGTTGTTGTTGGCCGAAATAAGGTGAAGAAAAGGGAGGGGGAAGAGGTTTTTCTTGAGAGAAAAGAAGAGTGTGTGAAGTGAGTGAAAAGTTGGGAGTTTCAAGAGTGAAAGTGTTGTTTGAAATGAAAGAGTAAAAGTGTGAAAAAGGGGGGAGGGAGGGGGGGGTATATGAAGGGTTTATTCTCTTTTTTTTTTTTTTATAAAGTTAGTGTATATATGTTAGATGTAGGTGTATATATATTTTGTAAGGTTAAATGGTATTTGTTTGTAATAATAAGTTAACTAGTGATGTCCAAAGTATATGTGTATGTGCCGTATATATGTATGTATATGTGTATATATTTGTGTTTTTAGTTTACTACATAGGCCATTATTTATAATCTTGTATTTATTTTAAGCATATATATATATATACTTATTATGATTTAAACGCTTTTGTGCGCATATGAACTTATAAACCTATTTTGAAATAGAAATTTTATTTTTGTGACCAAATTTACTTTAATTAGCTAAATGATTAAATTGTTGGACCTTCGTAAGGATTTTTGATGGTTATCTCAACTTGTGAGACTTACATTTTTATTTAGATAATTTGATTGATTAACAACAAAATTTTGTTCAATGCTATTTTATTAAATTTGATTTAGAACTAAATACTAGTTTTAGATTGCTAATTTAGGGGCATTATCTACTAGCTTCAAGTATAACTATGGCTTGCGGGATCATAGACAACATAACTAGCACATATACAATGTTAAAAAGTAGGGTTGTTAACATAATGTCTATATATCTCAAATCTCAACAAGTTTATACATATATAAAAACTTTCTACCATATCTCAACAAATTTATACCACCACCACCACCAAATCTCTTACTAATCGCAGGCACCACCACCACAGTCCCATCAATGTCGGCATCACGACCACTAGATTCGGCCACCTCCCTTCCCTAGCCATCAATAGCGTTTCTATACTTTCTTCCTATTTCTTTCTTTCTTTAGATCGATCGGTATGTATTTGTACCGATTGAAATGGGTTTGGAAAAGATAATATAGAAATCTGTCGGAATCCTTTACCCCTTGGAACCGGAATCCTTTGCCACCACCACGGATCTTCACGGGTCTCATTTAGTTGACCACCACCACCGGTGATTTTGACCGGATCTATTAACAGTGGCCGCCGGATCTGGCCGCCGGAAAAAGACCATCAAAAGCTGGAAAAACACCTGGCGGGCGGATCTCATTCTCGGTTTGGTTGGTACAAATACTGGTTTGGCTGATACAATATACGCAATGCATAAAAGTTGTTGATTAATTTGTTTAGTTGGTTGATATTGATGGTTGTAATTTAGAATTGAAGATCTAAAAAGACTAAAAGTTGTTGGGATGATTATGTTTGATGGAAAAAATTTGTTTGAGATGGTTGCTGATAAATTTTTTGTTCTTATTGTTAATGTGATGTAGATGATGCATATTTGGAAAACAAATAAAAGTAATGGGATGTTTTTTTTGTCCTTAAAAATTCATTTATTGTATATATGATATTTTCTTAAAAAATGTAAACTTTATTATAGTTTTGGTCCCTGTAAAAAGTTTCTGACCATTTTACCCTCTGCGTGCAACTCACGTGACCCCCAACTTAACGTCCGTTTGGGTCGTGGACCAAATATGTTAACGGAATTCCATACTCAGGGATGAAACATGTAATTTCGTGTACTCAGGGATGATACATGAAAATTCGTGTACTCAGGGATGATACATGAAAGTTGATACAAACCACAGGGACGAAAAATGTAATTAACTCTATTTATTATTTTGATATTTACCCTTGATATATGATATTTTCTTAAAAAATGTAAACTTTATTATAGTTTTGGTCCCTGTAAAAAGTTTCTGACCATTTTACCCTCTGCGTGCAAC
The DNA here is from genome assembly GCA_034093135.1 of Erigeron breviscapus. Classification (NCBI taxonomy): domain Eukaryota; kingdom Viridiplantae; phylum Streptophyta; class Magnoliopsida; order Asterales; family Asteraceae; genus Erigeron; species Erigeron breviscapus. The sequence goes on from CM067172.1 coordinate 89,138,713, forward strand.
TCACGTGACCCCCAACTTAACGTCCGTTTGGGTCGTGGACCAAATATGTTAACGGAATTCCATACTCAGGGATGAAACATGTAATTTCGTGTACTCAGGGATGATACATGAAAGTTGGTACAAACCACAGGGACGAAAAATGTAATTAACTCTATTTATTATTTTGATATTTACCCTTGATATATATATTTTGAGACTATCCGTCCATCGGACGGGCTTGAGGACTAGCATTATAATCAACTTTATCAACATATACAATTTAACAAAGCATATTTGTGTGGCTAATGATGACAGAATTATATAATGTTCAAAACTGATTATGACAATCGTATAATGTATATAAATTTTATATTGTTAATATTATTTTATGTATTTATTTAGTATTAAAAGTATTTGGCAACTCTAAACTGTGTAATTTAATTTTGTAGTTTAATTTTACGTTTATTAGTATCATAAAAACTATTTGACGACCTAAAAAAAAAGCTTTTGCCCCGCCACCGATGGTAAGTATACCAGTTGTTATCTACAAATATCATTTCCTTATTGAAATATGGTTAAATTAAAACATTAAGCAAGTTGGTGAATTTATCTTTATTCCCTTACAAACTACCATTTCCTTCCTTCTCAAATAATAAAACAATAACCCTAAAATATCTATTTTTTTTATTCAGTAATTTAAATATGTCCATTTAATCTAGCTATAACACTTTTAATAAATTAATTTACAACATAAATTCATCACTTTTTAATATAACTACCATCACTTTTTTAACATCAATTACGTTTATATTAATAACCAACATTAAAAAAGACTTAAACCTATTGATATTGTTTTTAGGGTTAATTACAAAAATGGTACCTGAACTATCGATCATATTGCACAAATCATACCAGGGTTTATTAATTACGATCGTCATACCCAAACTTACAATTTTCCCACTCGGACAATAACTGGACCAAACGTCCGTTAGTTGTGCTGTAAAGTGCCCCACGTGTCGTGCACGTAAGGGGTATTTCTGTCCTTTTGCACGCTCTATCTGAATTACAAGTATGAAATCTGTAAATTTCACTATACTTCAGGTACTATCTTTGTAATTTACTTTATTATTGATACTTTACTTTATAAAACTATATTTTATCAATTAGTATTATTATAATTAATAAAAAATATTATTGTTAATGACTATTATTTAGTAATAAATTATAATTTTATAAAAATTTATTAATATTTTATAAATATTTATTTTTTAAAATAATATTTTATTTTATAAAAGATTATTTTTAGTCTATAAAAGTTATTATTTTTCAAAAATTTTATTTTATTAAAAACTATTACATATTGAATTATATATCCATAATGATCTTGATAAATATGTATTTCAAGATTTATTTTTAAAGGTAAATAGAAGGAATTTGTTAATCTCTTGTATCGCATTAGTACCTACACAACCACCATGCAACCTTTTTTTATAAAAAATAAATAAATATGAAAATACGCATTTATCAAAATAATCATGGATCTATAATTCAATATATTTGTAGTTTTTAATAAAATAATTTCTTTATAAAAAATAATAACTTTATAGACTAGAAATAATCTTTTGAAAATAAAATATTATTTCATAAAATAAAAGTATATTTTTAAAAAAGTAAATATTTATAAAATAGTAATAAATTTTTATAAAATTATAATTTATTACTAAATAATAGTCATTAACAATAACAAGGTCAGTCCAACTGGTCAGAGGCACTCCCGGTGAGTTCGATCCTTAGGGATGACAAAACTTTGGGGTTTTCCCTCTGAATACTTGTAACGGCTCATGGTCAACATCTCGTTGTCTAGGGTACGTGCAAGGCTTCACCATTATACGGTGAGGTTTCCCTGATGTCGTATACCGACTGAATGTTCGGAAAAAAATAATAAAAATTGATAAAATATAGTTTTATAAAGTAAAGTATTTATAATAAAGGTAAATTACAAAGATGGTACCTGAAGTATCGTGAAAATTACAGATTTCATACCTGCAATTCAGATAGAGCATGCAAAATGACGAAAATACCCCTCACGTGCACGGCACGCGGGGGCACTTAACAGTACAATTAACGGACGTTTGGTCCATGTATGGTCCGAGTGGGTAAATGTAAGTTTGGGTATGACAGACGTAATTAATAAACCTTGGGTATGATTTGTGCAAAATGAAGATAGTTCAGATACCATTTTTGTAATTAACCCTTGTATGTTACACGACGCCCCTAATAATATACTATTATGGAAGAGAATTTAATAAGTCAAAGATGAAAGTATATACGTAGTTGAATCAATCTTAAGTGGATAATAATAATTATACACAAACAATCTGTTAAAATTTTGAATAATTTGACAATAGATTTCAAACCTCGTTTATCATGTCTAATTGTTTTTACAGAAAAAGGTAAACATATAGCTAGATCGAAAGAGATGTGAACCAAATAATAGAGTTAATGAGGGGGACACGTGGGGAGAGGTGCAAAGATGTGTACCATGCATATAATAAGCTGCTAGTATACTACTAGTAAAGCAAGTCATGCTGTATAACTATGTTGACGGTCAACGGCACATATCGGGGACATCGTCGACGCGTATACTCGGCTTTCCCAACCTTGCCACCGTAACTTATATTTATATCTATATACTATACATATATTTGATATGATATGTTTGACTCTTATAGCTTAATTTGTATATTGGAATTTATCTCTTAAAACCAATCCAAGTCCACTCGAATAAAAAAACTTATCTATAAGTCCATTTATAAATTCATTTAACTCTAATTAGGAAAAAAACTTTTTATATATTTCGTGTGTACAAATCATTATCATCATATTGATATGTAATATGATTGTGTCGTATAATAAAATGAAAAGATATGCCGTATGCGTGTATGAGGATTAAATATGTGTAAAAGGTGTGATATACTAGCATTTTTCTTATACTTAACATTGTTAACAAATAAACGATCAAGTATGTTTGTTTTTATTTGTGAAGTATTATTTAGATAATTACAGTGTGTATAAATATGTTCTCCGTGTTTATTAAGAAGTAACAGGTTGTTTATAGATTGAACGGACAATTTGTTAAAAAAGCATTGAAAGTTAACGAATTAAAGTATGAATCATTACATTTAAGACTTTTTCAATATAATTCATTATTTATAGATTAATTGAGTTAAATACAATACAGACTCTTGTGTGTAGAATTATATTAATATATGAAAATGTATTAGTTTTGTATAGTTCAGATAGTTAGAGGGGGTAACTTGTATTTATTGAAAGTTTAAGGTGTAATTAGTATAGATTAGAAGTTAGTTTGTTATAACCGTCTAATTAGTTAATTAGCATATATATATCATTTTGTATTGTATATTCTGTAACAATTATCAATAATATACAAAATTCTTAATATTTCTTCCGCGTTTATATGGTATCAGAGCTACGAATTTCGTTTTCATGGCGTAGCAATTGCAAAATTAGGTTTAATTTTGTCCTTCTCTTGTTACATTAGTGGTGTAATTAGAAGGAATTGCTATTTTCTGGCGATTTTCTGGCGATTTTTCCGATCTAGGGTTTTGTGCGATTGTAATTGATTGACTATTCTGGTCAATCTTGCACTTATTTTCATTATTTCTATTCTTTTGAAGCTAATTGAAGCTTCAATTTGGTGTTTGATTGAGTTTTCACTGAAATTGTGCTGACGTCATCATTTCCATGGCGGTTACTGAATCAATTCCTTCTTTTCAAGCAAATGTTGTTCAGAATACGGTGAATGATCCTTTACACGTAGCTAGTTCTGATCATCCAGGTATGGCTCTTACAGTCACTGCTTTTAATGGAAGTAATTTTCATGGTTGGAGTAGGACTGTTAAGATGGCTTTAGGTGCTAAACTGAAATTAGGTTTTATTGATGGCACTTGTAAGAAACCTGAGGATGATGAAGAAAAATTGCAAAAATGGATTAGATGTGATTATATGGTTACTTGTTGGATCTTGAATTCCATGATAACAGAGTTGTCTGAGGCTTTTTTGTACACAACTTCTGCTTTTGAATTGTGGAAAGAAATCACTGAGAGGTATGGACAAAGTAATGGTCCATTGATTTACCAATTGGAAAGGGAATTAAGTGGAATTACTCAAGGTAGTTTGTCCATAGCAGCTTTCTTTAATAAGTTGAAAAAATGCTGGGATGAACTTCATAATCTCAATGGTTTGCCCACATGTACTTGTGGAAAAATGACTGAGTGTACTTGTAAATTGGTGGAGAAGTTTCTTGAGTTGGAAAGCAGAACAAGACTTGTGCAGTTTCTTATGAAATTGAATGATGATTATGAATCTGTGAGAAATCAGATCCTCTCTATGGATCCTTTGCCTAATGTGAATAAGGCATACTATATAGTGCAACATGTCTTATTCATTTATATGTAATTGATAGATTATGGACTTCGTGTTTTAGTAATGATCGATTACATGTTTTGGTGTTATTTATATGTTTATATATGATGTTTGTTATGTATGTCATACAAGTACAAACATAATATATGTTAGGTTTCTTGTACATAAAGTACTTGGAAAATAACTAAGCATAGATGTTGATGGTATTTAGTACTAACGAAGATAATCTTCGTTAGGAACTAACGAAGATAATCTTCGTTATATGGGCTGGATTGCTAAGTTCGTAAGAACAAAGCCCAGCAGGCCCAATATCGATTTGAAACATATATAAACGAATGGAAACCCTAAATTGAGGATTCCAGTTCATATTACACACACCAATAGCGACTAAGTTCGTTTCTAGCTTATAGAAAACGAAGATAGATCACATAAGGCCGATTATATTGATATAATTAGCAATATATACGATAACTAATCAAACTAGTTATCTCGTGAGGATTCCGCACTCACGACATAACAATAGACGATCTCGAGAGCGATCAGTAGCTATCGAGGGACTCACAAGTTGAGAAGCAAAAACAGATCACACACAATGTGCCTGAGTCTGCATTTTTTGCAAAAATGAATGGAAATAAGAATAGTTTAAGTGGGAAGAAAGTTGGAAAAGGACCTCAGATTGATTTTAGGACTGAAATAAGAAGGCATTGCACTTATTGTAATGAAGATGGACATTCTTTTGAGCAGTGTTTTGAAAGGATTGGATATCCTGACTGGTATAGAGGTAAAAAGGGAAAGAAAGGAAATTGGCAGCCCAAGTTAATATTGGATATGAAGGAGAGAGTCCATTTGATTTGCCTTTTGAGAATGAGATTTCTGCAGGAAATACAGGATTGGATCCAAAATTGATTTCTGCAGTCTGTCAAGAGGTGTTCAAAATGTTCAAAGACAAAGGGCAGATGCAGGGTACTATGGATCCTAGTACTTCTGGTGGTCATGCAGGTAACTCTTGCTATGTTACATCTTTTGCCATGACCTCTATTGGGAATACCTCTATTTTACATATTGAATGGATTGTTGACACTGGAGCATCTGATCACATGACACCTCATTTTCATCTTTTCATTACAACAAGAAAATTAAAGAAACCTATTCTTGTGCATCTGCCTAACAAGAAAGTAATTCCTGTTTACATTGTTGGACAAGTGAAATTGTCTGACAATCTTACTCTAAATGATGTTTTATATGTTCCTGAATTTGAGTTTAGCTTGCTATCTGTGGGCAAATTGCTAGTGACTCAAGGTCTTTTTGCTCAATTTTTCCCTACTTTTTGTGTATTTCAGGACCTTTCAAATAGCAACATTGTGGCTGTTGGAAAGGGTTCCAGATGCCTATACACATGTCTGTCTTCTCTTCCAAAAACAAGTTCTCAGCTGTCTGATTTCAAAAGAAGATTTCCTCCTGTTTTTAGCAAATTTCCTTTTGTTTCAAATAATAAAATTGTTTCTAGCAATTCTGTTTTGTCTTGTAAAAATGTGAGTCTTGAAACTGCTCATGCTAGACTTGGTCATATGTCTTTGTCTAAGCTCATTCATGTACCTGAATGTAAAAATATGAATGGAGCTGACTTTGTTTGTGACAGTTGTAGACTTGCAAAAACTCATAGATTACCTTTTGTTAAGAGTCAATCTGTTTCTCTTAACTGTTTTGATCTGGTTCATGTTGATCTATGGGGTCCATATAAAGCTCCTGCTCTAAATGGATCACATTATTTCTTCACTATAGTGGAAGATAAAAGCAGGGTCACTTGGACTTATTTAGTTCATTCTAAGGACCAAATTCCTGCTATTTTGGTCAGTTTCATAGCTTATGTGGGAAACCATTTTAAAGCCAAGCCAAAGTTCATTAGGTCTGATAATGGGACAGAGATTGTAAATAAGGAATGTTCTAGTTATTTCAAGGCACAAGGCATTGTTCATCAGAGGTCTATGGCTTATACACCCCAACAAAACGGGGTGGTTGAGAGAAAACATAGGCATTTAATTGAAACAGCTAGAGCCCTTAAACTACATGCCAATTTGCCTGCAAAATTCTGGGGAGATTGTGTCTTAGCTGCAACCTATCTTATAAATAGAATGCCTATGCAGCAGTTGGAGTGGAAAACTCCTTTTGAGATTCTTCATGGTGTCAAACCTACTTATGAACTTTTGAGAACAATTGGCTGCTTGTGCTATGCTGCAAATGTGAAACCACATAAAGATAAGTTTGCTCCCAAAGGGATCAAGTGCATTCTTTTGGGATATCCACCTGCTCAGAAAGGGTATAGATTGTATAATCTTGTCACTAGGGAGATTTTTCATAGTAGAGATGTCATTTTTGAAGAAAATATCTTTCCTTTTAAACAAACCCAATGTGTGCAAACCAGGTCTGCAACACTTCCTACAGTTGCTTGTACTGATGATCTTGATGATTTAGATATTATTGTCACTTCTCCCAATTCTGACATTAATCTAGAATTAATCAATAATTCTGGTAATGTTCAGAATTTAGAAGAAAATTTTGTGGTTGATGAAAGACCTGGTAATGACACTGATCATAATACTTCCACAATCATTGATCACATTGGTTCTACAAATACCTTGGCTACTGATATAGTTCAACCAAGAAAGTCTGCAAGAAACAAAACTGCACCAGTCTGGTTGCAGGATTTTGTTACAACTGGTTCTAGACAGTTAAAATCCTCAAAAGCCAATGTGGCTTATCCTTTGTTTGTTCAAAGAGATTTTCAGAAGATTCCTCAAGATCACATTGCTTTCTTAGCAAATGTTTTTAGTACAGAGGAACCTAAGACTTATTTGCAGGCTAGTCAACATTCTGGGTGGGTTGAAGCTATGAAAAAGGAACTTGATGCTCTTGAGAAAAATGACACATGGATTTTGACCTCTTTACCCACTGATAAGAAAGCTATTACTTCAAAATGGGTTTATAAAACCAAGTTTAATCCAGATGGTTCTGTTGAGAGATTGAAAGCAAGATTAGTCATAAGAGGATTCAATCAGCAAGAAGGAACTGATTATAAGCATACCTTTTCCCCTGTTGCTAAGTTAGCAACTGTCAGAGTTCTTATTGCATTGGCTACAGCTAAAGAGTGGAATTTACATCAGTTGGATGTAAATAATGCTTTTCTTCATGGATATATTGATGAAGTCATATACATGTTTCCTCCTGAAGGGTATGACAAGGCTACTCCTGGACAGGTTTGCAAATTAAAGAAATCTCTGTATGGTCTAAAACAGGCATCTAGGCAATGGAATTTGGAATTGTCAAAATTTTTGACTAGTTTTGGATATGTGCAATCCAAACATGATTATTCCTTGTTTGTTAAGAAAATTGGAGATTCTTTTACTGCAGCACTTGTGTATGTGGATGATATATTGCTGACTGGTAATTGTGATGAGGAGATAAGAGCAGTTAAAAAGGCTCTTGATGATAAGTTTACTATCAAGGATTTGGGGTTAGCTAAATATTTTCTTGGCATAGAATTGTGTAGGACAGAGGTTGGTACTTATCTTAACCAAAGAAAGTATATTCTTGATTTGTTGCAAGATGCAGGGTTGACTGCAGCAAAACCAGTTCCTTATCCTCTTCCACCAAATCTCAAACTGTCACTCAATAAAGGTATATCTCTGACTGATCCTGCTGTTTATAGAAGACTTGTTGGCAGGCTTCTCTATCTCACTATGACTAGACCAGACATCTCTTATAGTGTCCAGCATCTTAGTCAGTTTGTATCTGCACCAAAAGATGTTCATATGCAGGCTGCAATACATCTTTTGAAATATTTGAAGGGTTTCATTTCAAAGGGATTATTTTTCCCTATTCAGCCACATTTAAAGATCACAGGGTTTTCTGATGCTGATTGGGCATCATGTTTGATGACAAAGAGATCTTTAACAGGATATTGTATTTTTTTGGGTCATTCTCTTGTTTCATGGAAAACTAAAAAGCAGGCTACTGTGTCAAGATCTTCAACAGAAGCTGAATATAGAAGCATGGCTGCTACCACTTGTGAATTACTTTGGTTGAGTTTTTTGTTGAAGGATTTACATGTGCCTGTGCAGTGTCCTATAACTCTCTTTTGTGATAACAAGTCTGCTCAACAAATAGCTGCCAATCCTTGTTATCATGAGAGGACCAAACACCTTGATATTGATTGTCATTTTACTAGAGATAAAGTTGAAGAAGGCTTTCTACAAACTGCTTTCATTCCTTCCAGTATGCAGCTAGCTGATGTGATGACAAAAGCTTTAAACAGAGTTCAGCATTCTGCTTTGATTGACAAGTTGGGAGTTGAAACTGCTCCAACTTGAGGGGAGGATGTAGAATTATATTAATATATGAAAATGTATTAGTTTTGTATAGTTCAGATAGTTAGAGGGGGTAACTTGTATTTATTGAAAGTTTAAGGTGTAATTAGTATAGATTAGAAGTTAGTTTGTTATAACCGTCTAATTAGTTAATTAGCATATATATATCATTTTGTATTGTATATTCTGTAACAATTATCAATAATATACAAAATTCTTAATATTTCTTCCGCGTTTATATTGTGACTTTAAACATTAAACATTAGACTAAACAGAATGGAGAAAAAAAGGGCGAACTCAACCCTTTTTTCCCAAAGTCGCCCCCAAGACCGCCCCCATGGGGCGAACCGCCCTTTAGGCGACCCCTCACCGTCGCCCTTTGTTTCATTGACTATCGCGTGGACCGAGAAAAGTACACGGAATCTGATTTTTATTATTATTTATTTTCTCTTCCTCCTCTCTCTATATATATACAACACCTTCCTACCCCACATGGCGCATGTCGCCATACTCTCCAAAATTCACCTATATCTACCTTTTTCCAAAGGCAACTCTTTCTACCCCACATGCCACAAGACGCAAGCCGCTCTTCCCTCCTCCCATCACCACTCCTCTTAGCCTTAAGATATATCTGTATGTTGGGATCATCTTGGTATTGTTACCGAACTCCTAACACACCACGATAAGTGGTATTGATACTGGCATATTGATACCATATACTTGCAAATCACAAAATTAAACGTACATTGCAAGATATAACAAACAGTCCCTAAAGTCATACATTAATGTCAAAGAATTTTTTTTATAATAACAACAATAATGAAAAATGATAATATATGGATTAATAGATAGATTTTTAAATAGATCGATTTTTATGTTTAGCGGTATCAACCGATCGAAAATGTTTGACTACTGAAGTTTCAATGTATACTGCTTAGCCGGTAATTTCATGATTGTTTTCAAGTCACTACAAAGATACTCGTATTTAATTAGTAAAGTTCAAGACATGAATATCTCTATTGAAAATTTCATATATGCCATTGTTAAGTTATAAAATATCATATTTGTCCAATTAAATTTTGAAATATCATATATGTCATTTCTAATACCTTCAAATATCAAATATGCTACTGTTAAGTAAAAAAATATCATATGTGCCCAAATACATTATTAGATATTACAGAGTCATTATTTTCGAAATATATCTAACATGTCATTAAAATATATCATATACTTTAAATTTATCATTAAACTTTAAATAATAACGGATTTAAGAATATCAATGAAATTAATCATGTCGGTAACATTGAATTAAATTTACACGGTTAGAGGAAAAAAACATGGATTGAATTATAAAAGCAAGAGAAAAAACGTGTGTAACTATGATTTCTAAATATTTTATTAATAAATTTAAAGAATTTTTATGTTTTAATTTAGACTAAATTAGTTTAATTGGGCATATTTATATTTCAATGACATATTTGATGTATTTCAAAATTAACAACAAAATATATAATATTTAAAATTTTATTTGGAGATATTTAATCTTTTCTACTTAACAATGACATATTTGATATATTGGTAGATTAGGAATGACATATATTTGAAATATTTCAGTGAAATGTTAGATATATTTCGAAAATAATGGCCCCGTATATAATATCTAATAGAGAAAATTACATTTTTGGTACCTGAAGTTGTCAAAATTTTTACTTATAGTCTCTAAGTGAAAAAATTACATTTTTGGTACCTGAAGTTGGTTATTTTTTTCATTTTTGATACCAAACACATACACCGTTTATTTTTCCGTTAACGCCCTCACGTGATTAACACGTGAGGGTATCAAAAATGAAAAAAATTTCACTTAGAGACTATAATTGAAAATTTTGACAACTTCAGGTACCAAAAATGTAATTTTCTCGAAAAATAATGACCATGAGTTTTTGAAGAGTTTATTTAATTATTTTAACACATTTAAGCTTTGGGTTTTTATCTACATTATATTATAACATATATACAAGTACTATTTTTAAAATCTTTTAAGGTTAAGTCATAAGCAACCAACGACTTGGAAGCCGAATTCAATTGATACACAATAGAGCTAAAATAGTATGTTTTTTTTAATAACAAGTTATCCGTATGTTTATGACTTAACCTTAAAAGATTTTAAAAATAGTACTCGTATATATGTTATAATATATAGATAAAAACCCAAAGCTTAAATGTGTTAAAATAACTAAATAAACTCTTAAAAAACCCATAGTCATTAATTTTCGAGAAAATTACATTTTTGGTACCTGAAGTTGTCAAAGTTTTCAATTATAGTCTCTAAGTGAAAAAATTTCATTTTTGATACCTGAAGTTGTCAAAATTTTCATTATAGTCTCTAAGTGAAAAAATTACATTTTTGGTACCTGAAGTTGTCAAAATTTTCACTTATAGTCTCCAAGTGAAAAAATTACATTTTTGGTACATGAAGTTGGTTAAAATTTTCATTATAGTCTCTAAGTGAGAAAATTACATTTTTGGTACCTGAAGTTGTCAAAATTTTTACTTATAGTCTCTAAGTGAAAAAATTACATTTTTGGTACCTGAAGTTGGTTATTTTTTTCACTTTTTTTTTGAAAGGTGTGGATCATTTGCTCGCAACAGGGGATCTAGCTTACGTTGTCTTAACCGGGTCCGCGCTAGAGAGCCCCTCACCCTCAATACCTAGTAGGAGGAGAAACTCCCAACTAAACCGCCCGAAGACACGACATTTAATTGGGATAAAACTCTGCCCCCTCTGCAGGACTCAAACCTGATTCACTAGAATGACATATTTGATATTTGAGGGTATTAGGAATAACATATATGATATTTCAAATTTTAATTGGATAAATATGATATTTTGTAACTTAACAATGACATATATGAAATTTTCCCATATTTTTAATTCTTTCAAACATATTATCACTAGGTTACTTTAAATCAATGTTTTAAATACCGGTAAATACCGGCCGGTATTACCGGTATTACCGGTACCGGAGACACCGCCGGTATTTTAAGTCCGGTATTTTTCCGGTATTTTCACTATTCAATACCGGCCGGTATTTCCGGTATTCCCGGTATTTTCCGGTATTACCATTCCGGTATTTTCAAAAAAAAAAATTTTTTTTAAAAAAAAATATTTTTATGATATTTTAATGTTATTTTTTGTTATTTGTGAACTTTAAAACTTATATTTTGTTATGAAATACATATTTGGTATTATTTTTGAGTGAATTATAATTGTATTTTGACTATTTTTGTTAAATTGTAACAAGTTTTGTAAGATTTTTACACAAAAAATATAATAAATTAAAAATAGTCGTACCGGCCGGTATTTCCGGTAATACCGGAAAATTTTTTCCACACCGGTATGACTAAAATACCGGTTTTTAAAACATTGCTTAAAATTAGTTTTACAATTAGACCACCATTAATATAAGAGTCATATAGTATTCTTCTACAATATATGTTTAACTGTTTATATATGTTGTCCTTTTATCTCTTTCATTCACACTATTTTTATTAGTTTCTTTTTATTTCTTCATATATGTCATATAATTTATATCGGTGGGATGATTTGTAGCACAATATAATAAAACTAAATATCTTTTTCATTATAATGTACACGCGTAAATGTTCAATAATTATATATTTTTCAATTGAATAAATCACATAAAGACACTTCCATGAACTAATCGATAAGAGAATCTTCACAACTTGCATATATTTTGTTGTTTTAACGCCTCCCATCACATGTATACGCAAAAGTCAAACTCGTGTATAGATCTATGAGTAAATGGGGTATTAGCCGATATAGAATATGCTATTTTATGGAATGGCGTACTCTTAGTTTAATTACTCTTTTTACTTACTTTAGATTTTTTTTGTCTTTTTATTCTTTTACTTTAAGCAAGATGTCATGGCCGTGGAAACATTCAACCATAAAAACAATTTGTGTACGTACAACTAAAAATTTTACATACAACTATTCATAAGATCTATGCATACAATAGTACTGTTATTTTGATAACCCATTTTTTTGTAAAAACCTTAAGAACTCTTAAATTATGTATTGGATCACATGTTTTTTTCGTTCATTAATATGTGATATGTTATAAAAATATATGTTGCAGAAGATTTTTTTTTCAAAACCTTATATATAGCCGTTTGTTCACATGTAAATGAAAACGTGAACATATTCATTCACAAGTTCACAAAAGACTATTTTGAAGGTTTTTAAAAAAGTTTCTTCTACAACATACTTTTTTATATCATTTCACATGTGAATGAACAAAAAAAACATGTGATCCAATACATAATTTGAGAGTTCTCATGGTTCTTGCAAAAAAAATGGTTTTCAAAATAAGGAAACTATCTATATATATATATATATATATATATATATATAATAATATATATATAGAGGAATGAAATATGTAGCTGTCATGTACCTAAGTTTAGGTATAAACCTTTCACATGTTAATTTTTTAATTCATAAAAACATGAGGGGTCAATCATTTGTTTATTATACAATAAAAATTAAAATATTAGTATGTGAGAAGGTTTATATACCTAAGCTTAAGTACATGACAACCACATTCACTTTTCCATATATATATATATATAGGTAGTTGAAAATGTTCGAATTTAAAATAACAAGTCTGTTTAGGTCCAATCTACACTTTCTATAAAAATATATTTAAAAATATAAAATTTTCAATTCCATTCCCAAATACATTACATTAAAAAAAAAAACAGTTATCGACTTCACACTCTGCCAATGAGCTTATAACTACAAATTCTAACCTTATACATCAACTAATTTCAACAAAAATACCCATAAGTCAAAACTTAATTAGAGCATATACAAGAATAAAATCTTTCAATTGGGTATAACTTTGACATATTATATCGTCATCGATCCTAAATTTATAGATCTTTTGACAAACTTATATTTACAATATACAACCGCCTTTCACAGATTTATAACTCGTTTTTAAAGAAATTAGATATTTTCATAATATTATAATGCAATTAATATCAAACCTAAACCAATTCCAATGGGATTACTGTGACAGTATGCTAATTAACCATCAGAGCATGCCACCATTCGAGCCTCATTATATTGAACAGTATGATCATTCAGTTTTGCTGGTGGACATTTTGAAAGCATACCATTATTGTGGGCTCAAAATTTCACTTATTTTAATTTGTGTTTTGCTTACTTATTTGAATAATGATATTGCATAGGCAAACTGAGTCTCAATATGTTGGGTTTGAGACAAAATGAGTTCAGTATGCTGGTTTAATATACTGGTTCAGTTTGTTGAGGTGACCGATATGCTTGAGCATTTTGTAAAAGCCGTTAGAGGTGGCTTTAGTGAAGCTCTTCATGTTACATCAATAAAGAATATACAATTGACGTTATGATTTAAAAAAATGAATATATTACTATTTTATCTTTATGATGATAACCTAATAATAAAGAATGTTACAGAATATGTAACATGAAAACCAAGGTTAGAGATGTAAATCTTGTCCCGTGTCCTTTTTTTTTAAAGGTGAATTTCGCTGAAAACTTCGTGCCGTGATTCGACAGCGAGAAGTCTAGCATACGTTGTCTTAACCAGGTCCGCGCTAGAAAGTTCCCTCGAAAGTAGAAATGCCTATTTCAAATACCCGATGCGGGGGAAAACCCCCTACTAATCCGCCCGAAGGCACGGCGATTAATAGGGGTAAACCCTGCCCCCTCAGACTTGAACTTGAGTATACTAAGCCAAACCCTCATAAAGGGACTTTCTATGTCCTCCCCAAGGCTTGAACACAAGACCTCTTGAATGGAGGGATGACCTTACAACCATTAAGCTAATGCTCAAGGACAATTTTCTCATGTTAATTTTGAAATTGATCATAAAAATCAATAATAAGTTAGTTATCCATTACCTTCTTTCAAGTACAACAAAGACGACCTCTGTGTTGTTACAATAACAAAAAAAAATAATAATTATGTTAACTACATCTCATCCTATAATCTTTAAAGAAAATAATTAATCCTACTAACAAAATAGCTTAAAAATCCTTCAACTATTAGATGATGCCATATGTAAAATAGAGAGATAAAATTAAGAAAGAGATTTAGTAGAATCTACATGTCCTTATGCTAAGGTTTTAAAAAGATTTTTGGCCAACTTTTAAAAGGATATACTCCCTCCGTCCCACTAGAAGTGTCATGTTTTGAATTTTCAAAGTCTAACATTTGCAACTTTGACCCTAAATAATATTATTTGTGTTAGATAATATTTGATGAAAGTTATATGAATTGATTGTGTTTTAGACGTGTTTTTTAATGGTATAACTTTTATCAAGTTTTATATAACACAAAAAAATTTATTTAAGGTCAAAGTTTAGAAATAAAGACTTTGAATATTCAAAGTAAGACACTTATAATGGGACGGAGGGAGTATCTTTTTCCAATTTATAATATTATCATAAAACTATAAAGATTATTTATTAACTATAAAGGAATTAAAGGAATAATCGTCCAATCTTTAGTACCTTTCTGACTTGGTCATTTGCCTTGACCTAAGTTGGATTAAATTCAGCAGCAATGAAGTCAACTGTTGGCGTAGGATATTATTGCTAACCTTTTGATTGTTATAATAATAAATTATAAATCTCATCATCTGTCACTCCATCGTCATTCCACCATAAGCAATGAAGTCACGGGTGGCGTCTTATTTCTAGTTGTTTCTTTTTGTTGTAGTCTTTCTTAAAAAATCCAATATTAATTGTTATACTTAAAAATAGGAATGGGGCGAGTTAGTACCAAACCTGAATCTGTTAATGGAAATCGTATCTAAACCCCACTGATATCCATCCGAGATTTTGTCAGGACATCCTATCGGATCAGAAAGTTCACTCAAAACTGACCTAATACATGTTATTTTATTCGAAACCCGACCCAGAACTCTTCATGTAAAATACAAAAAGGGTCGATAAGTCGATTGCTTTACTGAGAGGAACAACTAAAGAAAATCATGTTGATTTAACCTTTGAAATGAATGTTTATATAAGAAGACGTGTTGCTTGAAAGGGACTAAACACTCTTTATTCCCACTTCTTACATTTGTATGAGTGGATTATTGAGAAGGTTTTCGAGAGTCATGAGTTTCATCCCAGACATGTGTGATTCGAGCTCCACATACTGCCCAATTGGATGATTCACATGCTAATTACTAACTACTATCTCGCTGTTCAGAAAAAATATAATAATAAAATAAAATAATACACACACAATAGAGTAGCTCAATAATTAGACATTCTAATGTCTCATGTTCTAAATCTCTGTAACTAAACACCATGAAAATTGGAAAAAAAAAAGTTAAAAATAAAAATAAATAAATATAAAACTAATTTCTACAAATGTAGAAAGTGGAATTCGAAATTTTATGCAATACCTCAAGGTCTAACACATTACAAACAGTAACAGGTCATCAACCCTATTGGTCACGTGAATTAAAATTAACTGAAACACCATGAAAATTGAAAAAAAAAGTTAAAAATAAGTTAAAAATAAATAAATAAATAAATATAAAACTAATTTCTACAAATGTAGAAAGTGGAATTCGAAATTTTATGCAATACCTCAAGGTCTAACACATTACAAACAGTAACAGGTCATCAACCCTATTGGTCACGTGAATTCAAATTAACATTGAATACAATTCTCTCTTGAAATATTCACGATGATGTTTAGGCTTATATCCATTTCTTTGAAAATAAACTAAGGGTGCGCCTGGATTATACTTTTTCATCTTATTTTGTTATTGGTTTTAAGTTTTGAAAAACTGCACTAAAATAATCATCATCAACAATTTTAGGGCAGTAACAGCATGGAAATATGGAATTCAAAAGCTATTGCTGAATGCTGATTACAATAGTAGGTCACTGGTCTCACTCCCTTAAAGAATAAAGACCATCGAACAATACCCTTAGCCCAAGTATTGTTACCTTTAATTTAAAAGGCCCATCAACTAATACCTTTTAGCCCAAAACTAATATCACCTTTAAGGCTTTTAGTTTTCAAGCCCATCAAAATACCCATTTTTGTTTTGTTAACGACACCATCGACATCAGTCGACATAAAGTCATACACCCACCACCATCACCTACCTGCCGGTGCCTCACACCCATCACTAACATTGCGGACCTTCAATGTAACATTTTAGACAACTAAAATAACTGAATAAGCAAGTTTTTATATTACGAACCACAATTTATAAAACGTAATACAATCATTATAGAAAATTAAAAATGTATCTAATTGCTTTTGAACTTGCTTGACCAAAGACCCAATTTACACGGATTTCAAAATTCCCCGTTCCAGCTCACCCACTCATGACAGAAGCAAACCCGCCCGTTTTACCGCCTCTAGTTTTATCAAATATCTTATGGTTTTAAACTTTTAATATATAGTTTCGCTCAAACAGTCCTACAACATATTAGACCGGATACTTTATTTTATTATTTATACTACTTTTTCGTGTTTTTTATTTTGTATAACAATAATGGAATTCTTTTAGTAGACTTCAACGACTTGCCAGTTGCCATTCGCAGTAATATACTTGCTATGCTTAATCTATAAAGTTTCACGAGCATGATATCTGCGCAATGCGGCGGCAATGGCAGTGACAGTGATGTGGTGGTATCGACGGATGGTGACGACGGCGGCGGCAACTGTTGGTGGGAGTTGATGCGTCTAAGTGGTGTAGGTATTTGATATAAAGATATTTGATTTAAAAGAGTAATGGATATTTTTTAGAAGATGATGGAATGATTGTGTAAATTAATTTATTAAGGGTAAAATGATAATTTCGCATGTGCTAAAAATCTTAACTTTTCAATATGGGGTATAATTTTTATATAGTAGTGAAGATATGGACTCAATTGTGTCCTAACTTGTTGGACATAGGTATATAACAAGTCAGCCAACAAACCTTGTTAATGCTATAAATCGGTTATGCGATTTACAAGTTAACGGAAAGTTAGGTATACTTTTTTAAGAAGACAAAAAATTTAAGTATAAATATATTTATAACAGATAAAATAATAAAGTTTACACTTTACAATATGAATCCTTTGGCATACTTATCTTATTTGTAGTTAGGGGGTGTTTGGTTTCGTGATTACAAATTAAATTTTGCGTTTTCAAAATAGATTAGGCGTTTTGAAAAAGCATGTATGTACATACTTCTTTAAAACTGCGTTTTCATAGTAAATAATCATTTTTTCATACAAACACTTTTTTAAATTATTTGCGTTTTAAAATGCAATCCCAAACTTACTCTCGGGTTAAAATACTAAATAAAGTTCAACACCAAAGCCGCCAAACTAAATATCAATGATACACAAGAATAATCGATAATTTTACATGTCTACAAACATAATACTTATTTATAAATCTACCAAAATTTAATATACCTAACAATTTTTTCTAACCAAAATCCAATCCAAATCTAATCTAAAGGGATTAAGATTCTTTAAATTAAAATGAACTTTATAGGTAAAAATGATGGATTTTAATCATTGGATTAAATTCAATAGTTAAGATTAAAAAGTTATTTTTAAATCGTAACCTTTGATTTTAATTCAGAGATCAAGATTCCTCCAACTAATACCTATAAAGTTATTATAACTTGTATCCAGTCCAAAGAAGAATACAAAGCGAAGTGTTGTGGGATAGGTCGATAGGATATAGATAAAAGACGTGTAAGTTTGGATTTCTTAAAACGGATTGATAAGTCTTTTAAGTCTTATCAAAGAATCTATCTCCTTTCTTTCTTAGAAAAAAACAGGATAAGTCCCCTGTGTTTGTATTTTGGTTACTTTAAAGCAAAGTTAATTCCTTAAATAAACAGTAATAGTTTAACAACTTTTCATAATCAAACAAAACATAAGCTTCTTCACCTCTACATTTTCCTTTTCTTTATTTACACCCCAATATTCATTCATTCATATTCTTTCTTTTACTCCAAATATATATATTTTTTCAAGATATTATACATTATTATTGTTAAGCAATCATATATAGTGACAGTGTACACAACTTCTTCACTTTTGTTTTTACTGCTATTTAAGCCCAACTCACTCTTCATTTTGTTTCTGCAAATTCTTTTTCTCTGTTTTTTGGTGCGTTCTGCTGCATGTATCAAAGTAAGCTTTTGTTTTTTTCATCTGGGTATTTTCTTTCTTTCTTGATTTTCAATATATATATATAGACACACACACACACAATCATACATATAGACACTGAGACACATATGATCATTGAATTATGCTGTTTATAAGTCAATGTATGATATCATAGTTTTGTTTCAATTTTGATAGTTGATTTTTTCCCAAAGTCAAAATGGATGTTTTTTTTTAATGTTTATTTTATTTTGGTGTATGAGTAATATAATTTGTGTTTTTGGACACATACCTTACGAGCATTTATTGTATAAAAGACTTAAATGTATTTAGTACGAAAAACAAATGCTCGTATACATGTGTCCATAACACGAGTTAACGAAAACCATGATGTTTCTTTATTGTGCACCTTTATCTGAAGCTAAAAGTAACTGAATTGAACCTTATGTCATGATTACATTTTTACTTTTTAAGGATTTATATGAGTTAGGAGTAATTTAGTACATTTTGATACCATAATTGTATAGTTTTGATGAAACATGTGTTTTGATGAAACGTGTGTTATGATTATGTCATTTTAACCTAGTACTAGATTCATGATTTGTAAAGTACAAGCTATAATACTATACTACACATGTTTTGTCTCTCATTATAACACCTTTTTTGTACTTTTATTATGAAAAGTTTTCACATTTTTGCTTAAGTATCAAATCTTGTGACAATACTTTGTGACAAATTTTCAAGGCAACATTACATATGCTAGTTAAACATGTGATTTATCTTAAAATATTCTCGAAAAGGTAATCATTCATATGAATTTTGGAAAAACTTATGTTCCTTGCTAACTCACAACTTTCCCCTTTTAGGAGTCCAAAGAAATAAATTGTGTACACATTTATGAAAAAGTTAAGAGTCATTTTACATTCATTACCAAAAAAAGACTCATTTCCCTTTCATCCAAGATAAAAGGTAATATGAATGATTAGTAGAGATATAGATCATGATCATGTAAAAAAAAACATACTTTTTAGTGGAGTATATAAAAACTTGTATATCCTAAATGATAATGATGATGTATTTTTTGCTTACTTCTTTATTTTTTTTATCCTATACGTTTTTACAATATGGAATCGATGTAAACACATGTAGTAGCTCTACCAAATCCATTGTTATCTCTAATTCTATAAATAGTTATTGACATGAGGATGACTGCAGGTTGTTTATACTTTACTGCTACTTTTGTTCGTTGTAACAGAATTTTGTTATGTTATCTCTAATTCCTTTTCTGTTGCTATAATAGGCAAGTGAAACGATTCGAGTGTCCCGTGAACAAGACATGGCTACAAGAAGTGATCATCATGCTCTAATTATTGGGCTTCTAATTGGATTCTGCGTTGTGTTTGAATGTGCGGCTACTTTGGGGGATACGACTACTTTGGGGGATACCAATGCCTTATTGGTTGTAGACGCTTCCAAAGGTTCCACAAGGAAGATACCTGAAACCCTTTTTGGCGTTTTCTTTGAGGTATTTATAGTGTTTTTGGTGGTTATGATGAAGTTAAAGTTTCTTTTTAATGATGAAAACTCAGTACTTAATTGTGTTCTATCGCGCAGGAGATCAACCATGCTGGTGCAGGCGGGTTATGGGCAGAGTTAGTAAGCAACAGAGGTATGTCAGAAACTTGTACAATGGCACCAGTAATTTCCAGAATTGTAATAGAGCTGGCAATAAACTAGTTAACAATAAAATTGTAATAGTGCAGGCGTGTTATGGGCAGGTTAATGTTTCATTTATGTTTTATCTCTAATTGGTTAGACGGATACTAAGATTGAATTTTTCAAAAAGGAAATGGGTAAATGAGTCTAGCAAGTAAAGTGGGTCAGATGCCACCCAAATTGTGTATTTGTTGCGTACAACT
This sequence comes from Erigeron breviscapus, assembly GCA_034093135.1. Lineage (NCBI taxonomy): Eukaryota > Viridiplantae > Streptophyta > Magnoliopsida > Asterales > Asteraceae > Erigeron > Erigeron breviscapus. The sequence continues at coordinate 89,159,639 of CM067172.1, forward strand.
TTCTAAATCACATTATTTAGAAAGTTACATTAACATATTTAGCTCAATGGTGTTCTTATACAAATTTTTAAAATGGACAAAAGAAAGTGTGGAATTGGTAAACTGAACATGACCCCTTTATCCATTTTGTCACATTACCCGACCCACTCATTTTGATATCTCTATATCCAAAGTTACCTTTGACTAGTGTTACCAGACCTGGTTTTTAATATATTGACTATTTACAAAAAAAAAAGGTTACTTTATAGTGTTTGTTACAAATTTTGCAATAGCCATCAATTTGGTTTCACTAAAATACATAATTTATTTCATGGGATCTCCATTGATTTGTAAAAATAGGCTTTGAAGCCGGTGGACGACATTCTCCTTCACTTATTGATCCTTGGTCAATAATTGGGGGCGACTCATTGGTAAGAGTATCGACAGAACTTTCATCATGCTTCAAGGGAAATCCAGTGGCTCTTCGGATGGAGGTTCTTTGTGACAATGATTGTCCAGTTGGTGGTGTTGGTATATATAACCCTGGCTACTGGGGAATGGTAATACTTATAACTAGTCTTCAAATGACCCTATACTTTTATTTCATACATATGGATTCATTTGGTGCTTGTTATCAAATAAAATGTACCACACATGTTAGCAAAATAGAACTTCAAAGTTATTACATGAATTATCTTGAACCGTAAAGTCAACAAATTATAAACACATACACCCATTATACTTGTCTTTATCTTATTAGAAGAAAATCATTGTAGTTGCAAATTTTTGGTAAGAAACATCAGTTTGAAACATTGAATCATAAGTTCAAACCATTATATTTGTGATTCCACTATAACAGGAAGTACTGAATCATAGTGGTTCCACTGGTTTTCAAAGCATAAAGTTTATTTGGCTATTTTTCTGTTTAGCGTTTATTGATTTATAATTAAATTTCACTATATAGAAAGTAACTGAATTATGAATATGTTGGAGATGATTCTTGAATGTCAACTTCAACTTTGTTAATGTAGGCTACTACACTTTTTTTTTACCTTTGTAAATAGCTCTTATATAAAACCTACTTGTATGCATAATTTTCCTTTCAACATTTCCGCTACCTATATAGTTTTATGGCAATGCCTTTTTTTTATCTGCTTTCAGAATATTGAAGAAGGGAAGACCTACAATTTGGTTTTGTATATTCGATCTTCAGGATCCGTGAACGTGTCAGCATCATTGACTGACTCTACTGGTTTGCAAACACTGGCTACTACAAACCTCATGTAAGTACTAAGTACCATCTGACTGAGGTCAGTGCTAGCAATTTGACCCATTAACTTATGATGTGCTGTTTCCTTTTTTATGTCATTAGTAGCTAGTCCAATGGGTCAAATACGATGAGTGGAAATGGGCCACGTGGAATGAATGCGTCAAACAAGTTAAAGTCACTTGGTGTATTTCTAATACATCTTCATATGTTTTATTTAGAAAAATTAGATTATTCTTATATAAACAAAGTTTTTGTAAAAAAATTAAATGGATTACAATATATAACAAAAAGGCGAAAATGTTTGTGCTTCGACCTGTTTAGGAGTAATCCATTTCGATCTGAACGTGTCTTGACCAGTTACCAACCCGACTAGCCATTTTTTGATAACTACCTACTACCGACCATGTCATCCTTGATGAAAACTTTAAACCTTATTTCCTCAAATGAAATTCTAGGTCAATGAAAGCTAAGGAATCATTTTTTTCACAGAGCAAGTGATGTATCAAACTGGACAAAGATGGAGGCTAAGTTGGAAGCAAAAGATAGCAATAAAAATGCTAGACTACAGCTGAAGACTGACAAAAAGGGAGTTATATGGTTTGATCAAATTTCATTAATGCCCACCGATACATACAAGGTAGTGTTTCCTGTTATATACTTGATATTCATACACTAGCACTTCAATTTCCAACATTTAAAATAATAATCATAATATTAAGTTACCAAAAGTTTTCTTTTTAGAATATCCATAATAAAAGCTAAATACATATAATTGCCTTTTGTGATCATTGGAAAGTAGTAACTTTTAACCACTAAGAGCATTCGACTCCTAGGGACCAAGGGTTTGTTTTTAGTAGGATAGGATTTGCTATTCAGAAAGGGGTGGCGGCGCAGCTTGTTGCCCGTTTGCCTACCATCGTGTTGTAAAACATTTAACCATTTTAATATAATTAGTTAAATTCAAAAAAAAATAAAATATATTTTTAATACTACTACTACTAACTTTAAGTCTTTATGGATATCAAAAGCTTAATATGTGACCATTTGAGTTTATATTAAGATTTTATTCCATGATTTGTTCCAAAAGTAATTTCTAATTTGAACAGGGTCATGGCTTCAGAAAAGATTTATTTAAGAAGGTTGCAGATATGAAGCCAGGATTTATCAGATTTCCAGGTAGACATTTTAGTCAACTTTTATACATAGTAACATCCTTATTTCGACAGTGGCCAGTGTTTAATAATATATTTCTAAATGTAACATGCTGTACAAGACCCAAGAAAACATGGACCATATAAAATTTATGAACTAATAAATGCGTTATGATTTATCTCTAGCAGTTCAATCCGGTAATAAGAAAAAGGATCGAAAGTTGTCTAATGTGTTTTTTTTAATGCACATATTCATAAAATTCTATTATGTTGACACAGTAATCAGTTCTCAACAAATTTTAATATTTTGGACAACAGCCGTTTTAGGTCAATGACCAAAAGTTACCCATATAAACCTGTTACCCAACACGTCTGATCCGGCCATTTTGCCATCTCTAAGAAATAACTAATAGATTTATTGAAAATACGGTATTAGGCGGATGCTTTGTTGAAGGAGAATTTCTAAGGAATGCCTTCCGCTGGAAGGAAACCGTTGGACCATGGGAGGAGAGACCGGGTCATTATGGTGATGTATGGTTTTACTGGACTGACGATGCCCTTGGTCACTATGAGTTTTTCCTGGTAACAAGAGATGCATGCATTTTGTACTTTATGTTTATTTTTGTTATTTTAACAGTTCTACATTATGTTTTCTCATGAAAATTTCAATAATTATTTCTCTATACAGTTGGCTGAAGATCTAGGTGCCTCACCAATATGGGTGTTCAATAACGGTATTAAAAATCAGCCTGTTTAGAAATGATTTGGTCTATAATCTGAGTTTTTTACTTAATATTTTCCCTCTTTTCTTTGGGAATATACAGGAATCAGTCATCAGGAGTCCGTTGATCCTTCTGTCATCATGCCTTTTGTGCAAGTATATTCTGTTAACCTTCTCTTTCTATATGTCTGAAACTGTTTGGAAGTGGACAAATGTATATCAAATATGCATCAACTCAGAGGTGGGAAAGTACAGGTTGAATGAGTGGGGTAACGGGTCAAAACGGCTTGGGTCAACACTGGATATTAGGTAGAACTGGGGTTGGGTTGGTTTGGGCTAACCAAAACATGTATAATCCAGAACATCTTTTTCTCTTTTATCCATAAAAAAAGAACATCTTTCTATTTATTATTGTTATTTATAAATAATTAGTGCTTTAAATATGATTACATAAACTATATCCTTCATTAGTACTCCGTTTTTCTTGAATAGATGCATTAAAAATACCCTATTAGAGTTTAGGAGAGTTTTGATCTGTTTGACCCTTTTTGTTCATGGATATTTCATGCGTTAGAAATACAATTTTGGAGTTTGGGGGACTTTTGGCCTACTTGGCCGTATTTGTTTGACATAATTCTTTCATTATGATTGACAATTTGTTGGCATGTTGGTGGGTTCATATGTCTCAAACATAAACCAACCTGTTCATTTAATTGTGTCAAAAGGATGAACCCTAACCCGACACGTTTATTAAAAGGTTAATTGTGTTAACCTGTTTTCAACGCTGACTAGAATCAAAAGTTACACGATAAATTTAGAACGTGAGAGTCAGAATATTGTGAAGGGATACATTAAATATCAGGTCATAGAAAGGCGATGGTGAAATACTCCCAAGGAATAAATGTTAAGACATGCACACAATAAAGTGATAAACCATAAAACATCAACTGTTTGAAAAAGGAAATTTAGTTTATTATTCAATAACTTTAACTATGATTATTTTAAACTGGGCGACGGGAACAAGTTGGGAAAGGCTAGCCGAAGTAAATTTTTTTTTTCTTGACCCGCTAATAGAACATAACCCAAAAATGTGTGGAAGTTGTCACCTTTAATTAGTATGAATTATTCGCTACGATCTCAATATGTCTTCTAAAATCAGGAAGCCCTTGATGGCATTGAGTTTGCAAGAGGTGATCCCAATTCAACATGGGGAGCTGTTCGGGCTGCTATGGGGCATCCAGAGCCATTCGAATTGAAATATGTTGCTATAGGGAATGAGGACTGTGGCAAGAGGTTCTATCGTGGTATGCACGCCTCTTTACTTGCTATTCTGATCATAATAGTAGTCATTAAGTAACATATAAATCTAACACATGCACTTATGGACGATCTCAACCAGAGAATTACCTTAAGTTTCATGACGCAATAAGAAAAGCTTATCCCGGCATCAAAATGATTTCTAACTGCGATGGATCAAGTGTTCCATTGGATCACCCAGCAGATATGTACGATTATCATGTAAGAATCTATGATTGATGATCAACCTCCTTATATATGGATAAATAGTTCAAATGAGATCTTCTCTAATAATTTATGTTCTTTTTGCCTCTACTTTACATGGTTAGATTTATACCGGCGCTAACGATTTATTTTCTAAAGTAAACGCTTTCGATCGTACATCACGTGTTGGTCCAAAGGTTCGTTCATTTGTATTTGTTATTTTGTAATTTCATTATGTCAAGATTAGATTATCAATAGTTGTTTATTGTGATAATTATTTCAGGCTTTTGTGAGTGAGTATGCTGTGACTGGAACGGACGCTGGTTTAGGAAGTCTTTTAGCATCACTTGCAGAAGCTGGATTCCTTATTGGCTTAGAAAAGAACAGGTATCCTCTCAAGAAATGTGACACAATTTAAAGAATATTTTTTGATAGTTAAAAGTGAAATTACAATATTGTTTTGTTTCACATTCATTTGCTTGGGTAAGTTTCGGATATTAAAAGGATTCTGATTCTTCTGTAGTTACTCCAATATTTCGTATTCTGATATTATTGTTATTGTAGCGATATTGTTGAAATGGCAAGTTACGCACCTTTGTTTGTGAATACCAATGACAAAAGGTATGAATTTCTTTTCTGGAAGCTTTCGTGTCTGGTACCTTCAGAATATTGTCAACAAAATTCTTATTGTTCTTTTTGTATTTGATCAAAGATTTGTCATTTATGATTATGAATGCTTCAACAATATATAAGAATACCGGCTTTGATATTTTAGCAAATGGTTTTATTAAATTAACGTCTACAAATACTATCTTATGTATCACTCATCAGTTCTACCAATTGTAAGCATTAAGTATGACATAATCAATTTTGAATGCATCCAAAAACACCCCTTATGTTGAACGTGGATTTTTCTTATGGAGGAGTAAGTATAGATTATTCTTGACTTTTTGGGTATCGAGTACTTCTGATATTGGGAACTATTTTCTTTTGTGAAGGTGGCAGCCAGATGCAATAGTGTTTGATTCTGCGCAATCATATGGGACACCAAGTTATTGGATGCAACACTTCTTCAAATACTCGAACGGTGCCACTCTTCTTAATTCAACACTCCAAACAAATTCATCAAACTCACTTGCAGCGTCGGCTATTGTGTTCCAAGACCCGGCTGATAAGAAAAGCTACTTAAGAGTAAAGGTAACTTTTGTGCACTCTCAAAGTAGAAATTCAATCTTTTCTACACTTGAAGAATTTTCTTATCTTATAGTATTTGGCTGCATCCATTTTTGATACAAATGCTACCAAAAATATATTGAATCACTTCAAGGAAAAAGATGATGGCTCTTGGCTTCATTAAATTATCAGTCAATAACAAAGAAACACTTTGGATGAGCAAGATTAAGCATGAGGACCAATTTTGAATCTTAAATTTTACTAGGTCGATTTTCATATATCAGACAGCTGAAGTTCTTTCTTTTGAAGAGTATTGAAGCTTACTAAAAATAGGGTCTCTTCCCCATAAGTATTTTGTTGCATAAAAATGTTAACTTTGTGATGAATGCCATTTTTTAGGTTGTAAACTTCGGAAGCAGCACAATTAATCTGAAGATATTGATTAATGGGGTGGATCCTAACTCACTAGGCAGTTCTGGATCTAAAAGTATTCTCACCTCTACAAATGTGAAGGATGAAAACTCATTTGCTAATCCTGAAAAGGTTTGTTGTTGCTTGATTCTTCCATTTTATAAGTTATTAGGGTATCATTTAAACTTTATTATCCGTGGTACAAAAAGGCATGTTGGATAACGGGTTGAAATATGTGCGCCCAACATGGGTTAGATTTTACACGGATAAACTCGGGTCATCTCACACTATTATTTTCGTCCCTCTTTTCTAGTAATTAATGTACTAAACAATAATCATGAAATGACATGTAACTATAATAAGAACGTAAGTTTTCTTGAATAAAGTGATTTAAAAGGTTGCAAGCTTTTATATATACTTTGGGTTCTTTCGATCTGTCTGGCCGGTTCTAATATGAACATGTTTTGTGGAGTTCATTCACTTGACCCGTGTGAGGTAAATTATAATATAAATCAACCAGTATATACGTAAAGGGGTTAAATTGCCACCTTATAGTAGAGCATAAAGAAATGTCTTTTTGGGTCTTCAAACACCTAATATGCTGACTATCTTGTTTGATCCCTCTTAAAATTATCTGTTTCTGGGCACATGTGACAAACATGTCAAACAGTTACTTTTTCTGGCTAAAAAGTAGAACCAGTGAACAAATTTTTGTTTGTCAATAATTTGGAAGCTCAACACATGATTTTCAATCGAACTGAGTTTTTATCGTGCATGGAACTAGAATTTAATAAGTGACTTTGTTGGAATTGGATGCAGATTATACCTGTCACAAGCGTGCTCGAGAAAGCTGGAAATGCTATGGATGTTGATCTCCTTCCACATTCTTTAACTTGCTTTGATGTATTAACATTATCAGATATCATACAGATCACAACTACTGATGTCAAGTCCCCTATATCCCCTATCTAAAAATGTAATTGTATAATCTGCGTAAATAAAGAGTGATGCTCTAAGCCTAGCCAGAAATGAAAGTTCATTTTATCTATTTATTGAATATATTTCATTCACATCTTCTATTATACAAATATAGATATATACTGCTTTAGGTCCATCTGTCTTGTCTTGCCTTGGCAGTCTTAAATTTCTCATTTTAACCCTCATTGAGTATTTAGTTTTGATATTACATCTTGACCATTCCATATAACTTTTAAAACCGCTGGGTAATAGCCCAGTGGTCACCAACCGCCACTTCCTAGGGGATCCTGGGTTCGAGTCTTGCCAAAGCCAAACTTGAGAAAATCAAGGGATTATTAAGTGGTTAAGATTCATCTGAACACTAGCCACTAGCCTGACTGGGGATTAGTCGGTACCAAATGGTACATGGATTAGGGGTTCCCATCTAATTACCTTTTTTAAGAAAAAATAGTAAAAGATCAAAAGAAATTTATACAACTGATACCATTATAAAAATTTCACTTAGCTGTAGCTGAAGCAAACTTGTAGAAAAATATATTGCTTTCCTCCATATTTACAAAGTGAAAGATCGAGATAATCTGGATGAGTTAAAGAAGTACTTTAAGTCGCGGTTTGTCCATTCAATTACCAACATACAGCTACCTTTCCATCTTTCAGGGAATCGGTTACCAGTATAAGTAGACAATAATTCATCAACTCAGAAGAATAAAGATACAAAAAGCTAAATTCAGTGACAAAAAGATAAAGCAACATTCTTGAAAGGTAAAAGGCACTCCTCGGTGGTTATACATTCTTGTTCTTCTTCATCTTTGAAGGTGGCCACCGACCCTTCTTCCTCAACTGCCGTTTCCTAACGAGCCTCTTTCTTCTTAGCCTGAGCTTTTTCGCTAGCTTCATTTTTAATTTTTGGTCCAATTTCAGTTGAAGTTTCGACTCCAATGGGAGCTCTTCAACAGGAACACTTTCATCCTTGGTTTCTAAAGGTTTGGTGCTCTCTGGTTCTGCACCATCTATATCTGATGATGCCTTAAGAGCCATTCCACCTCTTTGTTTGAGAACATTGGGTCCTTGAATGTGTAGGCTGGTGAAAAGTTTTGTTTGTAGGTTAACTGACTTCTTATGCACCCTGGAAACTAGAGGTAGCCGTAGCACACACAAGTAATATCATCAGTAAAGCACCGGATATATGATTTAAAAACCATCTCTATTTGCAACCATCGTGTTAAGTTCCTTTTATTGAAGGTGGCAAATGGGACAAGTCAAATAAGATAACCACAATCTAAAGTTTTAAACAAATGATGTATGAGGTTAAATGAATTGGAACTACACTATCCGAGACGTTCGGTCCATTTGAACTACTTAATATGTTTTGTTTTTTAAAAAGTAAACTATTTAAACCCGTTTGAGGTATAATATAACCCTATTAGACTCATATATAAGTAGACGGGTCGAAATAGCCACCTTCGAAAGATACCGTGAAAATCAGTCAAAAGAGATCATACACGAGGCTACAACAAACAAAAGTGAGGGTCACTCTAGAAAATAGGCAGCTAAAGGTTTATATGATAAAAAATATAATATACTAGATGCTAAGAATGATTTAGATGTTCGGTTTCAGTAAGCACCATGTATTAATAGCTCAAATCACACATACTAAGTTGAAATTGAAATTATGAACACTAACAATTACAACTAAAAAGAATATATAAATATGATAACTCAAACAGAAAACATGAAACAAAAAAATACCAAGTATGATGACTGTTGGTGATGGCTCTTAAACATCAAACACATACAATCCTAGCAAATAAGAGAAGCAACACAGGATTCTACCCCATTTCACAGCCACACACTTACGTGTCTAAAATCATATACGCTTCTTTGGCAACATTCTCAGAAACACAAGGGCATGACCTAAGCATCTTTAGGCAATAAGATTTTTATAATACATAAATCACACACAGGGTAACTAGTGAATGGCTTATATTTTACAGTCCATTTGATTCTTTTTTCATTTCATGTATATCTTTCACACTTTAATTCCTAATTTTACACCCTCCTCAAAGACTCTTGTGTCGAAGTCAACTATCGTTTCAACAGGGGCTTCTCTTTATAGTTGCATTGCATTTTAAGTTTCAACATTTAGCTTTTTATCACCAATATATTGTTTTCACAATTGATATGGAAAAAAGAAATGGTTTTCATATTCCAACAAATAAGAAACTGAAAACGAAAAAGATAAAGATAAAGATAAAAGATAACAATAACTTAAGATTATTGACATTAAGGTGAGCTTCTTCAACAAAGAGTGTAATCAATCAACACTAGTATTTAGAATGAAATTACTTGCTGCAAATGCTATAAAGAGTTTTTCCTGAACGATATGAATATGGTACCAATTTAAGCTCTTTCTACCCACTGGAGACGGAATCTCTCCTTGACCTTTTTGCTTTATCTTTGACTAGCATAGTAGCCATGCAATGTAGCATCGACATATAAATTTTCTGGCGGTTTCTCAATTTGGTGGTGGTTTAATAGAAGGGGAGGGGAGCGGAAAGGAGGGTAATGAGCTCAAAATGTGAAAGGGCAATAGATGATAGACACCATTACTATAAGTTGAACAAACAAAAAACCAACCATGTTGCATCGGACGCTTAGTACATGTTTCTTTTTTACTTAATAGACTTAATAATTAAGAACTTAATACATTCAGTCAAAATTTTATGTTTCTTTTGTGACTTAATAAACAAAAATAACCGTCAATTACCTATTTTTTATACATCCAGATATTATTTATACATTCAACCACTTAATACACTCAACACTTAATGACTAAAGAAATAAACGGGCCCTTAGTCTTTCAAATACATTTGACGTCAGACGGAAATAATATTTCCAAATTGCAAGTTAAAGGTTAAACTTGATGTTCTTAACCTACCTTTTGTTTTGTTCCTTTCAAAGATGGGTTATTTACCTAAAATAAAAACCTACTCTTTCAGATATCCCAAATTCGGATGACAAATGTTCTAACTTCCGGCATAAAAGTTGGGTCCGGTTACACTTTTGGCCGACTTTCTTTTCTTCCAAATAACCGTAACTAAAGCTTATATCACAAGAAAGTATCAAATTAAGTTAATTCAATCATTCTGCCAAAAAAAAAGAAAACACCCACCCTATTGTCAAAAGCACATTCCAAATTAACAGGAACATCAATGTGCATTATTTTACTCATTGGGTAATTTCATCAAACAGTTGGCAGGCTACTATTTTACTAGAGTCTCTACATAATACATAATAATAAGAAGAAGAATAATCTAGTAAAAAGAACATATGGGTGGTGGGGTACTTACAAGCAGTGGGGGGAGTTGATGGAGAAGATATCAATTGACAACAAACAGTTGACGGAATTGGAGTGAGATGAAGAAGAACCATTTTTATTTGGAGCTGTTGGGTTTGAAGAAAAGCTTGCTTTTTTTTGTAAGATAAGATTTGCTTTTTTATATATCAAATGGATAAGGGAAGCCAAATTCATTATGAATATTGATATTAGTGTTGGGATTTTTGGGTTTTTATCAAAGTAATATTATCCTTATAATATTAAAACGCAGCGGAAAATTGAACCATTTCAATTTGTGTATATAGTTAAAAACCAAGATTTAACTTATAAAAGAAAACCCAAACAATAAGGATCCATGTATATGAATAACATACATACAAAACAACAACCATAGGGTGTTTAGAAGACTACCTTCTTCCAAGCTAATGAGAAGGTTGATATGAAGGAGTTGATGAACTTGAAGCGGCAAGTCTTCAACCTAGAAGAACCTCAAGCTAGTATACCCCAAGCTTCCAACAAACACCCAAACTATGCTAGGATTTGAACTTGAAAACCCCTTCTCTTTTCCTTCCTTGTAGCCGAACCCCAAGAGAGAAAAGAGAGTATTTTGCTCTTGAGAAGTTGAGAGAATTAGAGAGATTAAGCTTGTGTGTGTTTTCCAAGAGTTGATACACTCTATGTAGTGTCTTGTATCTCATACAAGACTACAAGTGTTCACTTGCATGTCTCACCACATGGGGGGGGGGGCCGGCCACATGGGGTGTGGTCACAAACAATTTTGTGTCCAAAATTTATAAACCATTTATTTGTACATTTTGTATATAAAATGTAACATAACTTGTTACATATCTTATGTAACATATTACATATTATATACAACACACATAAATGTTTATTTTACCAAATAAACATATTCACATTTCTCTCTAAATAAATCATCCATATAATTTATTTACATAGCTCAAGTGCAAGTATTTAGAAAACCACTTTCTAAATGTTTCAAGTATTGATATTTATTTAAAGATCATATCATATAAATAAATATCATAAGTGTTTGTCTAGCTTGTTATTGGGTATGACCCGACTTGGATCATCACGTACTAGCCACGTCAATTTAATATGTGTCTTGGGCAGACGAATTCCAACAATCTCCCACTTGCACAAGATTCATAGAAGATTGACGCAAGCAGCAAATACCGCCTAACAACGGTTTGCTACCCCTAATACGTATGACGAAGTGCCATTCAATAACATCATCCTCTTCAAGTCCCTTACTTGAAATGATTTAGGTGAATCGATCATTTATCCTTTTGTCACAGATGTCATGTTAAATCCTAGAGACATAGAGTGATCATTCTCTATTGATTTAACTTTGTAGCAGGCCTTAGACATCTAACTCTCAATGAATAAGAGGGACAAATTCCATCTCGACTACATACGTCCTTCACAATCACCTTATATCATACCTGAGCTTAGTCTTATGTACTGCCATGTTTCAGAACAGCGAAGAGCTAAGTCAAAGTATAATATTCAGTGAATATCAAGACCCAATATGTATCTCAGGTCTGAGGATACAATGATATTCGCCTTTTAACTCAAGATTACTTATGATCAATCACAGAGATTCCATGTAGTAATGCTTGATTGCAGGTCAGTCCAATATTTGTATCCCACAAATACCTATGAACCTTGGTAGCAACACTTTGCTCTATATTCAAAACCTTTTGAATATCTACCAATCCAAGTTCATAATAATCTTACATTCATATTTGTTCCCACAAATATGATCGACTACGGACATTTAGAATAATTAACTTATTCATGGATTTAAACATGCAAAAGTGGAACATAACACAATTTAAATGCAAAATACCAATATTCATATAAATGTGTTAATAACTACAAGTGTTCCGATATCCAAATACATAAAATAGATCAAATCCAATCACTAGAATATCGAAGTCCCATGGCACAAGTATGACTCTCATGCTTAGGCCTTTCAAGGAGCTTCGTGAGTGGGTCCGCAACATTTTGATCGGTGTGAACTTTGTGAATACATATCTTTCCCTTTTCAACTTCATCCCTTATGTAGTTGAATCTCCGCTCAATGTGCCTAGTCTTTTGATGTGCACGAGGTTCCTTGATTTGAGCAATCGCACCCTCGTTATCACAAAGAATTTCTAGGGGTCCTTGAATGGAAGGAACAACCCCTAGATCGGCAATGAATTTCTTCAACCATGCAGCTTCTTGTGCTGCTAAAGAAGCGGCGATGTATTCCGATTCTGTAGTGGACAATGCAACCACATCTTGCTTTGAGCTTTTCCAAGAAACAGCTCCTCCATTTAGAATGAAGATATACCCCGATTGTGATCGAGAATCATCTCGATCAGTTTGGAAACTCGCATCCGTGTAACCCTTTACAACGAGTTCCTCTCACCAGATCCATATATTAAGAACATATCTTTAGTGTTTCTAAGATATTTCAATATATATTTGACAGCCATCCAATGACTATCTCCTGGATTTTGCTGGTACCTACTTGTCATGCTTAAAGCGCATGACACGTCCGGTCTCGTGCATATCATAGCATACATGATGGATCCTATAGCAGATGCATATGGGATTCCACTCATTCTCTCTTGCTCAACTTTTGAGTTGGGAGATTGAGAAGTACTCAATATAGTTCCTCTTTGAATAGGCACCAAACCCTTTTTGGAGTTTTCCATCTTGAACCTTTTCAAGATCTTGTCTATGTATGCACTTTGATTCAAACCTATTAAGCGCCTTGATCTATCCCTATAGATCCTTATTCCCAAAATATAGGCGGCTTCACCAAGATCCTTAATGGAAAAGCAACTTCCAAGCCAGGCTTTTACACCTTCCAAGGTTGGAATGTCATTTCCAAATAGTAGAATGTCATCGACATATAATACTAGAAAAGTAATGATGCTCCCACTAGCCTTCTTATACACACAAGCTTCATCGGCATTTTTGATGAAGCCAAATTTCTTGACTTCTTCATCAAAACGACGATTCCAGCTTCTTGATGCTTGTTTCAACCCATAGATTGATTTCTTTAACTTGCATACTTTATTAGGATGTTTTGGATCGACAAAACCTTCAGGCTGATCCATATAGACATCTTCCTCAAGATATCCATTTAGAAAAGCGGTTTTGACATCCATTTGCCATATCTCATAGTCATAATGTGCGGCTATGGCAAATAATATCCTAATAGACTTTAGCATTGCCACAGGCGAAAAAGTTTCATCATAATCGACCCCTCGAGTTTGAGTGAAACCTTTTGCTACAAGTCTAGCTTTATAAGTACTCAAGTTTCCATGCATATCGTGTTTCAATTTGAACACCCACTTACTTCCAACTACCTTGGAATTAGGAGGTTCAACAACCAATTCCCAAACTTGGTTGTCATACATGGATTGCATCTCAGCGTTCATGGCCTCTAGCCATTTGTCCGAATCTGATTTGGACATAGCATCATGGTAGGTGGTAGGTTCATCAGAAACTACCATGTAGCATTCATCCACGAGAAATCCATATCTCTCAGGTGGATAAGTAGCTCTACCAGATCTACGAACGTTTTGTGTGTCTTGATCAACTCTTTGATCATCTTCAACATCCTTTTGTTGAATGCTAGTGTCACCCAAGTGTGTATCTGTCAGTGGTTCTTGATCTTCTTCAAGTTCACTGTTCTGGAACTAGTTCCTTCCATAAGGAATTTAGTCTCCAAGAACTCAGCCTTTCGAGCAACAAATACATTTTGCTCATTAGGATTGTAGAAATAATATCCCAAATCATCTTTGGGATATCCTACAAAGATACACTTAGTGGATCGGGGCTCTAATTTGTTTGAGGCATCATGTCTTACATAAGCCTCACAACCCCATACCTTTAAATATGATAAAGATGGAACTCTTCCATGCCATATTTCAAAGGTGTTTTCTCCACTTTCTTGGTGGGAGCCATATTTAAATTCGGGCAGCAGAGATTATGGCATATCCCCAAAATGATAGAGGTAGTGAGCTTTTGCTCATCATGGAACGAACCATATCTAATAGAGTTCGATTCCTCCTTTCAGACACACCATTATGTTGTGGTGTTCCAGGTGGAGTTAGTTGTGAGACAATCCCACAACCTCTAAGATGATCTTGAAAAGCATCACTTAGGTATTCACCTCCTCTATCAGAACGAAGAATTTTTATTGTCTTACTGAGTTGGTTTTCCACTTCATTCTTGAAAATTTTGAACATTTCAAAAGCTTCACTCTTATGTTTTAATAAGTATACATAACCGTAACGACTATAGTCATCGGTGAATGTAATGAAGTATCTTTCACCATTCCTAGTCATTGGCTTAAAAGGACCACATACATCCGAATGTATGATACCTAATAAATCTTTTGCCCTTTCATTAGTGCCTTTGAAAGGTGCTTTAGTCATCTTGCCTTGTAAACAAGATTCACATACATTAAATGAATCATTTGATTTTGTTTTCAAAAGACCATTCTTTTGAAGTGTTAGTATGCGATTCTTATTTATATGGCCAAGACGACAATGCCAAATATAGGTTTCACTTAAATCTAATTTAAGTTTCTTGGTGGTAGCTTGGTACATTGAGTTATCATATGTTCGGTTTTCATGAACTAATTCATAAATACCATTTAAAGGCATAGCTTTAAAATAAAATACATCATTCATAGAAACATGGATATCATTGTTAACAAAATTAAAATCATATCCAACATGTCTTAAACGGGAAACAGAAATAATACTCCTAGTCAAACTAGGTGCATACAAAACATTGTTCAATACAATTTCCAAACCATTTGGAAGTTTCAAAAGATAGTCTCCTTGGGCTTCAACATGCACCAATGCACCATTGCCCATAAAGAGACTAATGTCTCCCTTCTTGATGTGTTTCTTTCTTATGAACCCCTGTAACATATTACAAATATGAGTTCCACATCCGGTATCCAATACCCATATGTAAGAAAAAACAGTATTAAGCTCAATATATATCATAAATATTGTACCTGAGGTTTGCCCTGCATCCCTCTTAGCTTTTAACTCTTTGAGATAGGTTGGACAATTACGTTTCCAATGTCCTACCTCCCCACACTCAAAGCATGGGTCATTGACAGCAACCTTTTGCTTCTTCGCTTTTGGGTATCCATTTTTCCCTTTCCTTTGCCTTTAAAATTCCCTTTGTTGTTACCCTTTCCCTTAGCAACATTTGCCTTGGGTCCGGAGTAAGCCCTTTTCTTTCCGCCTTCATTGATCATGAGAACGGGTTGAACTTTTCCTCCCATACTAGCCTCGGCCGTTTTGAGCATCCCATTAAGCTCGGAAACGGTCTTGTCCCATCCATTCATGTTATAATTTAACACGAAAGTTTCAAATCTCTTAGATAATGAGTTAAGGATCATATCCGTAGCTAACTCATTTGAGACGGGACAATTAAGCCTTTCGAGGCGATCAATGTAGCTTTTCATTTTAAGAACATATGTTGAGACGGGTTGTGAATCATCCATGCGACATGCATGAAGCGCTCGAACCGTTTCGAAGCGTTCAACCCTTGCCTTTTGTTGGAACATTTCCTTGAGTTGGGTAATCATGTCGTATGCCCATGGTGCTCGAACTCCTTTTGGAGTTCGGAGTCATACTCGCTAGCATTATGCAACTAACTTGCACGGAGTCCTCGACATATTTAGCCCAATCATTATAGGCTTCAACATCAGTTTCTTCGGGCTCATCAGGAATAGGATCATCTAACACATAGGATTTCTTTTCGTGCCTAAGAACAATTCTTAAGTTACGAAACCAATCCACAAAGTTGTTTTGGTTTAGACGATCCTTTTCAAGGATGGATCTTAGTGAAAAATTATGGACGTTTTGGTTGGGGTTTATTGCATTGTTAGCGGCCATCTACAAGATTAACAAAGTTCTTTATTAGTATTTTCGATATCAAATATAAATTTTAATTGTTAATACCCTTTTATGTCCCATGGACAATTAATAATTAAAACCTAGAATCCAACGTTACATTTAAATGATGGTTAGGTGACCTTTATCCCATGATCTAAATTAACAAGGTAGTCAACGTTTGACAATTGCAACACTTTGCAATTTCTAGTGGTATGGGACCGGTTTAATATCTTATATTAAGTTGGCATGTTTAATCCCATCAACGCCTTTGGTTACCATGCTTCGGTGACCCTAATCACATGGCTTCCAAATCAAGTTGTCCTACTTATACACACATGTAAATTTATCTTATACTAGTGGTTAGGTGACCTTTATCCCATAAGTACAATAAATTTACCTTAACTTATAAGTTCCCTCAAGGTAGTTAGGTGACCTTTATCCTACAAAGAGTTCCCAAATAATTAAGTGTTGTATAAAAGGATGGCGTTTTAACTTGTTTTTAAAGGGTCGTTTGAGTTTTTATATTCTAGTTAAAAACTATGTATCATAATGAATTTTGAAATCCAAATTTCAAGGTTCTTTTATAAAATCCATTTTTATAATTGTGACCATTAACTTTTAATAAAACCCATTTTATTTTACCAAGTTAATGTCAATATTAAAACCAATTTTAATCTTTATGTGTGTCTTTTAGTTTGTTGGTTTTAAGCATCCACATGACAAAATAATAAACAACCAAACAAACATGACAAACATAATAATAAGTGCACAACATTAGCCAACTATTTTGACCACACTTGTTAGCCGAAACAAGTGGGTCAAAAGGTCTCAACCTAAGGGACAAAGTAACACAAAATATTGTGTTAGTTGAGCTCCCACTTGATCTTGCATCCAAATGCTTCAAGTAACCTTTTGTGATGTGATTTGTACAAATTTCTTCATTTTGATAACCCACTGCGCCGCAGTGGGTCTAATACACTCCCACTGCGCCGCAGTGGGAAGTCACTGGTCTTCGGCTGCATTATCCCCCACTGCGCCGCAGTGGGTTTGACATACTCCCACTGCGCCGCAGTGAGAACTTACGGGTCTCTTCATTAGGCCTCCAACTTTAGCCCCAAACCTTTTGATGCTTTTGGAGATTACATTTATAATGAAAATGCAACTAATCTACTTATTACATACCAAATGAAATAAATAGATTACATAACCAAATGAATGAATAAAATCCTATTTAACTATTACAACCATTTAATAATTAAATAGAATACAAACACATCCACACATCACAAACATTCACAAGGTCTCTTGGCTAAGTTGTGACACTAAAATACACAAGAAAAAGGAACCTCCTTTTTGTGTATTAGTTTCGGCCATTGCCAAAATGGCCAAAACATTGGATTTTGTCCAAACAAAATATCAACTTTTGATGTATGTATCCATATAACCGGCTCTAGATGCCATTGTTGGGATTTTTGGGTTTTTATCAAAGTAATATTATCCTTATAATATTAAAACGCAGCGGAAAATTGAACCATTTCAATGTGTGTATATAGTTAAAACCAAGTTTTAACTTATAAAATAAAACCCAAACAATAAGGATCCATGTATATGAATAGCATACATACAAAACAACAACCATAGGGTGTTTAGAAGACTACCTTCTTCCAAGCTAATGAGAAGGTTGATATGAAGGAGTTGATGAACTTGAAGCGGCAAGTCTTCAACCTAGAAGAACCTCAAGCTAGTATACCCCAAGCTTCCAACAAACACCCAAACTATGCTAGGATTTGAACTTGAAAACCCCTTCTCTTTTCCTTCCTTGTAGCCGAACCCCAAGAGAGAAAAGAGAGTATTTTGCTCTTGAGAAGTTGAGAGAATAGAGTTAAGTTGTGTTTTTAGAGTGATACACTCTATGTAGTGTCTTGTATCTTATACAAGACTACAAGTGTTCACTTGCATGTCTCACCACATGGGGGGGGGGGGCCACATGGGGTGTGGTCACAAACAATTTTGTGTCCAAAAATTTATAAACCATTTATTTGTACATTTTGTATATAAAATATAACATAACTTGTTACATATCTTATGTAACATATTACATATTATATACAACACACATAAATGTTTATTTTACCAAATAAACATATTCACATTTCTCTCTAAATAAATCATCCATATAATTTATTTACATAGCTCAAGTGCAAGTATTTAGAAAACCACTTTCTAAATGTTTCAAGTATTGATATTTATTTAAAGATCATATCATATAAATAAATATCATAAGTGTTTGTCTAGCTTGTTATTGGGTATGACCCGACTTGGATCATCACGTACTAGCCACGTCAATTTAATATGTGTCTTGGGCAGACGAATTCCAACAATCTCCCACTTGCACAAGATTCATAGAAGATTGACGCAAGCAGCAAATACCGCCTAACAACGGTTTGCTACCCCTAATACGTATGACGAAGTGCCATTCAATAACATCATCCTCTTCAAGTCCCTTACTTGAAATGATTTAGGTGAATCGATCATTTATCCTTTTGTCACAGATGTCATGTTAAATCCTAGAGACATAGAGTGATCATTCTCTATTGATTTAACTTTGTAGCAGGCCTTAGACATCTCTACTCTCAACGAATAAGAGGGACAAATTCCATCTCGACTACATACGTCCTTCACAATCACCTTATATCATACCTGAGCTTAGTCTTATGTACTGCCATGTTTCAGAACAGCGAAGAGCTAAGTCAAAGTATAATATTCAGTGAATATCAAGACCCAATATGTATCTCAGGTCTGAGGATACAATGATATTCGCCTTTTAACTCAAGATTACTTATGATCAATCACAGAGATTCCATGTAGTAATGCTTGATTGCAGGTCAGTCCAATATTTGTATCCCACAAATATCTATGAACCTTGGTAGCAACACTTTGCTCTATATTCAAAACCTTTTGAATATCTACCAATCCAAGTTCATAATAATCTTACATTCATATTTGTTCCCACAAATATGATCGACTACGGACATTTAGAATAATTAACTTATTCATGGATTTAAACATGCAAAAGTGGAACATAACACAATTTAAATGCAAAATACCAATATTCATATAAATGTGTTAATAACTACAAGTGTTCCGATATCCAAATACATAAAATAGATCAAATCCAATCACTAGAATATCGAAGTCCCATGGCACAAGTATGACTCTCATGCTTAGGCCTTTCAAGGAGCTTCGTGAGTGGGTCCGCAACATTTTGATCGGTGTGAACTTTGTGAATACATATCTTCCCTTTTCAACTTCATCCCTTATGTAGTTGAATCTCCGCTCAATGTGCCTAGTCTTTTGATGTGCACGAGGTTCCTTGATTTGAGCAATCGCACCCTCGTTATCACAAAGAATTTCTAGGGGTCCTTGAATGGAAGGAACAACCCCTAGATCGGCAATGAATTTCTTCAACCATGCAGCTTCTTGTGCTGCTAAAGAAGCGGCGATGTATTCCGATTCTGTAGTGGACAATGCAACCACATCTTGCTTTGAGCTTTTCCAAGAAACAGCTCCTCCATTTAGAATGAAGATATACCCCGATTGTGATCGAGAATCATCTCGATCAGTTTGGAAACTCGCATCCGTGTAACCCTTTACAACGAGTTCCTCCTCACCAGATCCATATATTAAGAACATATCTTTAGTGTTTCTAAGATATTTCAATATATATTTGACAGCCATCCAATGACTATCTCCTGGATTTTGCTGGTATCTACTTGTCATGCTTAAGGCGCATGACACGTCCGGTCTCGTGCATATCATAGCATACATGATGGATCCTATAGCAGATGCATATGGGATTCCACTCATTCTCTCTTGCTCAACTTTTGAGTTGGGAGATTGAGAAGTACTCAATATAGTTCCTCTTTGAATAGGCACCAAACCCTTTTTGGAGTTTTCCATCTTGAACCTTTTCAAGATCTTGTCTATGTATGCACTTTGATTCAAACCTATTAAGCGCCTTGATCTATCCCTATAGATCCTTATTCCCAAAATATAGGCGGCTTCACCAAGATCCTTAATGGAAAAGCAACTTCCAAGCCAGGCTTTTACACCTTCCAAGGTTGGAATGTCATTTCCAAATAGTAGAATGTCATCGACATATAATACTAGAAAAGTAATGATGCTCCCACTAGCCTTCTTATACACACAAGCTTCATCAGCGTTTTTGATGAAGCCAAATTTCTTGACTTCTTCATCAAAACGACGATTCCAGCTTCTTGATGCTTGTTTCAATCCATAGATTGATTTCTTTAACTTGCATACTTTATTAGGATGTTTTGGATCGACAAAACCTTCAGGCTGATCCATATAGACATCTTCCTCAAGATATCCATTTAGAAAAGCGGTTTTGACATCCATTTGCCATATCTCATAGTCATAATGTGCGGCTATGGCAAATAATATCCTAATAGACTTTAGCATTGCCACAGGCGAAAAAGTTTCATCATAATCGACCCCTCGAGTTTGAGTGAAACCTTTTGCTACAAGTCTAGCTTTATAAGTACTCAAGTTTCCATGCATATCGTGTTTCAATTTGAACACCCACTTACTTCCAACTACTTTGGAATTAGGAGGTTCAACAACCAATTCCCAAACTTGGTTGTCATACATGGATTGCATCTCAGCGTTCATGGCCTCTAGCCATTTGTCCGAATCTGATTTGGACATAGCATCATGGTAGGTGGTAGGTTCATCAGAAACTACCATGTAGCATTCATCCACGAGAAATCCATATCTCTCAGGTGGATAAGTAGCTCTACCAGATCTACGAACGTTTTGTGTGTCTTGATCAACCCTTTGATCATCTTCAACATCCTTTTGTTGAATGCTAGTGTCACCCAAGTGTGTATCTGTCAGTGGTTCTTGATCTTCTTCAAGTTCCACTGTTCTGGAACTAGTTCCTTCCATAAGGAATTTAGTTTCCAAGAACTCAGCCTTTCGAGCAACAAATACATTTTGCTCATTAGGATTGTAGAAATAATATCCCAAATCATCTTTGGGATATCCTACAAAGATACACTTAGTGGATCGGGGCTCTAATTTGTTTGAGGCATCATGTCTTACATAAGCCTCACAACCCCATACCTTTAAATATGATAAAGATGGAACTCTTCCATGCCATATTTCAAAAGGTGTTTTCTCCACTTTCTTGGTGGGAGCCATATTTAAAATTCGGGCAGCAGAGATTATGGCATATCCCCAAAATGATAGAGGTAGTGAGCTTTTGCTCATCATGGAACGAACCATATCTAATAGAGTTCGATTCTCCTTTCAGACACACCATTATGTTGTGGTGTTCCAGGTGGAGTTAGTTGTGAGACAATCCCACAACTTCTAAGATGATCTTGAAAAGCATCACTTAGGTATTCACCTCCTCTATCAGAACGAAGAATTTTTATTGTCTTACTGAGTTGGTTTTCTACTTCATTCTTGAAAATTTTGAACATTTCAAAAGCTTCACTCTTATGTTTTAATAAGTATACATAACCGTAACGACTATAGTCATCGGTGAATGTAATGAAGTATCTTTCACCATTCCTAGTCATTGGCTTAAAAGGACCACATACATCCGAATGTATGATACCTAATAAATCTTTTGCCCTTTCATTAGTGCCTTGAAAGGTGCTTTAGTCATCTTGCCTTGTAAACAAGATTCACATACATTAAATGAATCATTTGATTTTGTTTTCAAAAGACCATTCTTTTGAAGTGTTAGTATGCGATTCTTATTTATATGGCCAAGACGACAATGCCAAATATAGGTTTCACTTAAATCTAATTTAAGTTTCTTGGTGGTAGCTTGGTACATTGAGTTATCATATGTTTGGTTTTCATGAACTAATTCATAAATACCATTTAAAGGCATAGCTTTAAAATAAAATACATCATTCATAGAAACATGGATATCATTGTTAACAAAATTAAAATCATATCCAACATGTCTTAAACGGGAAACAGAAATAATACTCCTAGTCAAACTAGGTGCATACAAAACATTGTTCAATACAATTTCCAAACCATTTGGAAGTTTCAAAAGATAGTCTCCTTGGGCTTCAACATGCACCAATGCACCATTGCCCATAAAGAGACTAATGTCTCCCTTCTTGATGTGCTTCTTTCTTATGAACCCCTGTAACATATTACAAATATGAGTTCCACATCCGGTATCCAATACCCATATGTAAGAAAAAACAGTATTAAGCTCAATATATATCATAAATATTGTACCTGAGGTTTGCCCTGCATCCCTCTTAGCTTTTAACTCTTTGAGATAGGTTGGACAATTACGTTTCCAATGTCCTACCTCCCCACACTCAAAGCATGGGTCATTGACAGCAACCTTTTGCTTCTTCGCTTTTTGGGTATCCATTTTTCCCTTTCCTTTGCCTTTAAAATTCCCTTTGTTGTTACCCTTTCCCTTAGCAACATTTGCCTTGGGTCCGGAGTAAGCCCTTTTCTTTCCGCCTTCATTGATCATGAGAACGGGTTGAACTTTTCCTCCCATACTAGCCTCGGCCGTTTTGAGCATCCCATGAAGCTCGGAAACGGTCTTGTCCCATCCATTCATGTTATAATTTAACACGAAAGTTTCAAATCTCTTAGATAATGAGTTAAGGATCATATCCGTAGCTAACTCATTTGAGACGGGACAATTAAGCCTTTCGAGGCGATCAATGTAGCTTTTCATTTTAAGAACATATGTTGAGACGGGTTGTGAATCATCCATGCGACATGCATGAAGCGCTCGAACCGTTTCGAAGCGTTCAACCCTTGCCTTTTGTTGGAACATTTCCTTGAGTTGGGTAATCATGTCGTATGCCCCATGGTGCTCGAACTCCTTTTGGAGTTCGGGAGTCATACTCGCTAGCATTATGCAACTAACTTGCACGGAGTCCTCGACATATTTAGCCCAATCATTATAGGCTTCAACATCAGTTTCTTCGGGCTCATCAGGAATAGGATCATCTAACACATAGGATTTCTTTTCGTGCCTAAGAACAATTCTTAAGTTACGAAACCAATCCACAAAGTTGTTTTGGTTTAGACGATCCTTTTCAAGGATGGATCTTAGTGAAAAATTATGGACGTTTTGGTTGGGGTTTATTGCATTGTTAGCGGCCATCTACAAGATTAACAAAGTTCTTTATTAGTATTTTCGATATCAAATATAAATTTTAATTGTTAATACCCTTTTATGTCCCATGGACAATTAATAATTAAAACCTAGAATCCAACGTTACATTTAAATGATGGTTAGGTGACCTTTATCCCATGATCTAAATTAACAAGGTAGTCAACGTTTGACAATTGCAACACTTTGCAATTTCTAGTGGTATGGGACCGGTTTAATATCTTATATTAAGTTGGCATGTTTAATCCCATCAACGCCTTTGGTTACCATGCTTCGGTGACCCTAATCACATGGCTTCCAAATCAAGTTGTCCTACTTATACACACATGTAAATTTATCTTATACTAGTGGTTAGGTGACCTTTATCCCATAAGTACAATAAATTTACCTTAACTTATAAGTTCCCTCAAAGTAGTTAGGTGACCTTTATCCTACAAAGAGTTCCAAATAATTAAGTGTTGTATAAAAGGATGGCGTTTAACTTGTTTTTAAAGGGTCGTTTGAGTTTTTATATTCTAGTTAAAAACTATGTACCATAATGAATTTTGAAATCCAAATTTCAAGGTTCTTTTATAAAATCCATTTTTATAATTGTGACCATTAACTTTTAATAAAACCCATTTTATTTTACCAAGTCAATGTCAATATTAAAACCAATTTTAATCTTTATGTGTGTCTTTTAGTTTGTTGGTTTTTAAGCATCCACATGACAAAATAATAAACAACCAAACAAACATGACAAACATAATAATAAGTGCACAACATTAGCCAACTATTTTGACCACACTTGTTAGCCGAAACAAGTGGGTCAAAAGGTCTCAACCTAAGGGACAAAGTAACACAAAATATTGTGTTAGTTGAGCTCCCACTTGATCTTGCATCCAAATGCTTCAAGTAACCTTTTGTGATGTGATTTGTACAAATTTCTTCATTTTGATAACCCACTGCGCCGCAGTGGGTCTAATACACTCCCACTGCGCCGCAGTGGGAAGTCACTCCACTGCGCCGCAGTGGGTAATACACTCCCACTGCGCCGCAGTGGGTCATAATACACTCCCACTGCGCCGCAGTGGGTTTGACATACTCCCACTGCGCCGCAGTGGGCTAATACACTCCCACTGCGCCGCAGTGGGCATAACTCCCACTGCGCCGCAGTGGGTCTAATACACTCCCACTGCGCCGCAGTGGGTTTGACATACTCCCACTGCGCCGCAGTGGGTAATACACTCCCACTGCGCCGCAGTGGGTCTAATACACTCCCACTGCGCCGCAGTGGGTTTGACATACTCCCACTGCGCCGCAGTGGGCTAATACACTCCCACTGCGCCGCAGTGGGTCATAACTCCCACTGCGCCGCAGTGGGCTAATACACTCCCACTGCGCCGCAGTGGGTTACACTCCCACTGCGCCGCAGTGGGCTAATACACTCCCACTGCGCCGCAGTGGGTTTACACTCCCACTGCGCCGCAGTGGGCTAATACACTCCCACTGCGCCGCAGTGGGTTATACACTCCCACTGCGCCGCAGTGGGCTAATACACTCCCACTGCGCCGCAGTGGGTTTACACTCCCACTGCGCCGCAGTGGGCTAATACACTCCCACTGCGCCGCAGTGGGTTTACACTCCCACTGCGCCGCAGTGGGCTAATACACTCCCACTGCGCCGCAGTGGGTTTACACTCCCACTGCGCCGCAGTGGGCTAATACACTCCCACTGCGCCGCAGTGGGTCTAATACACTCCCACTGCGCCGCAGTGGGTTAACTCCCACTGCGCCGCAGTGGGTCATAATACACTCCCACTGCGCCGCAGTGGGTTTGACATACTCCCACTGCGCCGCAGTGGGTCTAATACACTCCCACTGCGCCGCAGTGGGTCTAATAACTCCCACTGCGCCGCAGTGGGCTATACACTCCCACTGCGCCGCAGTGGGCTAATACACTCCCACTGCGCCGCAGTGGGTTTACACTCCCACTGCGCCGCAGTGGGCTAATACACTCCCACTGCGCCGCAGTGGGTTTACACTCCCACTGCGCCGCAGTGGGCTAATACACTCCCACTGCGCCGCAGTGGGTCTATACACTCCCACTGCGCCGCAGTGGGTATAACTCCCACTGCGCCGCAGTGGGTCATAATACACTCCCACTGCGCCGCAGTGGGTTTGACATACTCCCACTGCGCCGCAGTGGGTCTAATACACTCCCACTGCGCCGCAGTGGGTCTAATAACTCCCACTGCGCCGCAGTGGGTAATACACTCCCACTGCGCCGCAGTGGGCTAATACACTCCCACTGCGCCGCAGTGGGTTATAACTCCCACTGCGCCGCAGTGGGCTAATACACTCCCACTGCGCCGTAGTGGGTCTAATACACTCCCACTGCGCCGCAGTGGGAGTTTACTCCCACTGCGCCGCAGTGGGTCATAATACACCCCACTGCGCCGCAGTGGGTTTGACATACTCCCACTGCGCCGCAGTGGGCTAATACACTCCCACTGCGCCGCAGTGGGATAACTCCCACTGCGCCGCAGTGGCTAATACACCCCACTGCGCCGCAGTGGGTTTGACATACTCCCACTGCGCCGCAGTGGGTAATACACTCCCACTGCGCCGCAGTGGGTCTAATAACTCCCACTGCGCCGCAGTGGGTTGACAT
This sequence comes from Erigeron breviscapus, assembly GCA_034093135.1. Classification (NCBI taxonomy): domain Eukaryota; kingdom Viridiplantae; phylum Streptophyta; class Magnoliopsida; order Asterales; family Asteraceae; genus Erigeron; species Erigeron breviscapus. The sequence continues at coordinate 89,185,948 of CM067172.1, forward strand.
ACTCCCACTGCGCCGCAGTGGGTCTAATACACCCCACTGCGCCGCAGTGGGTTTGACATACTCCCACTGCGCCGCAGTGGGTCTAATACACTCCCACTGCGCCGCAGTGGGTATAACTCCCACTGCGCCGCAGTGGGCTAATACACTCCCACTGCGCCGCAGTGGGTTAATAACTCCCACTGCGCCGCAGTGGGTTTGACATACTCCCACTGCGCCGCAGTAGGTTTGACATACTCCCACTGCGCCGCAGTGGGAACCTCCTTTTGTGTATTAGTTTCGGCCATTGCCAAAATGGCCAAAACATTGGATTTTGTCCAAACAAAATATCAACTTTTGATGTATGTATCCATATAACCGGCTCTAGATGCCATTGTTGGGATTTTTGGGTTTTTATCAAAGTAATATTATCCTTATAATATTAAAACGCAGCGGAAAATTGAACCATTTCAATTTGTGTATATAGTTAAAAACCAAGATTTAACTTATAAAAGAAAACCCAAACAATAAGGATCCATGTATATGAATAACATACATACAAAACAACAACCATAGGGTGTTTTAGAAGACTACCTTCTTCCAAGCTAATGAGAAGGTTGATATGAAGGAGTTGATGAACTTGAAGCGGCAAGTCTTCAACCTAGAAGAACCTCAAGCTAGTATACCCCAAGCTTCCAACAAACACCCAAACTATGCTAGGATTTGAACTTGAAAACCCCTTCTCTTTTCCTTCCTTGTAGCCGAACCCCAAGAGAGAAAAGAGAGTATTTTGCTCTTGAGAAGTTGAGAGAATTAGAGAGATTAAGCTTGTGTGTGTTTTCCAAGAGTTGATACACTCTATGTAGTGTCTTGTATCTCATACAAGACTACAAGTGTTCACTTGCATGTCTCACCACATGGGGGGGGGGGCCGGCCACATGGGGTGTGGTCACAAACAATTTTGTGTCCAAAATTTATAAACCATTTATTTGTACATTTTGTATATAAAATGTAACATAACTTGTTACATATCTTATGTAACATATTACATATTATATACAACACACATAAATGTTTATTTTACCAAATAAACATATTCACATTTCTCTCAAAATAATCATCCATATAATTTATTTACATAGCTCAAGTGCAAGTATTTAGAAAACCACTTTCTAAATGTTTCAAGTATTGATATTTATTTAAAGATCATATCATATAAATAAATATCATAAGTGTTTGTCTAGCTTGTTATTGGGTATGACCCGACTTGGATCATCACGTACTAGCCACGTCAATTTAATATGTGTCTTGGGCAGACGAATTCCAACAATTAGTACCACTGTTTTGATGAATGTAATACATGATGTTACGATAATTAATAGTGGTGGTACAAATATCACCTCCTATTTATTATACAATCCGTGAATTTCAAAATAAATATTTCATATTTATTGTATTGTGTTTATCTCCGGATAGTAAATTTTTTTTAATATTTATTGTATTTTGTCCGGATTAAAAAAATTTTTTTTTTTTTTTTTTTTTTTTTTTTTTTTTTTTTTTTTTTTTTTTTTTTTTTTTTTTTTTTTTTTTTTTTTTTTTTTTTTTTTTTTTTTTTTTTTTTTTTTTTTTTTTTTTTTTTTTTTTTTTTTTTTTTTTTTTTTTTTTTTTTTTTTTTTTTTTTTTTTTTTTTTTTTTTTTTTTTTTTTTTTTTTTTTTTTTTTTTTTTTTTTTTTTTTTTTTTTTTTTTTTTTTTTTTTTTTTTTTTTTTTTTTTTTTTTTTTTTTTTTTTTTTTTTTTTTTTTTTTTTTTTTTTTTTTTTTTTTTTTTTTTTTTTTTTTTTTTTTTTTTTTTTTTTTTTTTTTTTTTTTTTTTTTTTTTTTTTTTTTTTTTTTTTTTTTTTTTTTTTTTTTTTTTTTTTTTTTTTTTTTTTTTTTTTTTTTTTTTTTTTTTTTTTTTTTTTTTTTTTTTTTTTTTTTTTTTTTTTTTTTTTTTTTTTTTTTTTTTTTTTTTTTTTTTTTTTTTTTTTTTTTTTTTTTTTTTTTTTTTTTTTTTTTTTTTTTTTTTTTTTTTTTTTTTTTTTTTTTTTTTTTTTTTTTTTTTTTTTTTTTTTTTTTTTTTTTTTTTTTTTTTTTTTTTTTTTTTTTTTTTTTTTTTTTTTTTTTTTTTTTTTTTTTTTTTTTTTTTTTTTTTTTTTTTTTTTTTTTTTTTTTTTTTTTTTTTTTTTTTTTTTTTTTTTTTTTTTTTTTTTTTTTTTTTTTTTTTTTTTTTTTTTTTTTTTTCAATTTAATATGGTTTGGGCAAGCCAGAATTCCAGAATTAGTACCACTGTTTTGATGAATGTAATACATGAATGTGTTACGATAATTAATAGTGGTGGTACAAATATCACCTCCTATTCATTATACAATCCGTGAATTTCAAAATAAATATTTCATATTTATTGTATTGTGTTTATCTCCGGATAGTAAATTTTTTTTAATATTTATTGTATTTGTGTCTGGATAGTAATTTTTTTTTTAAGTTATAACTTATTAGCACGATACACGCATAATACGACGGTGGTTATGAAGGCGGTGGTGTGGTGGTGGGGGTGAGTGTTGGTAGTAGATGTGACGTCGAGTGGTGTAGATAATTGATGTAAAATTATTTATTATAAAGAGTTAATAGAGATATTTTAAAAGATAAATGACTAATAGTGTAAATTAATCATTAAGGACAAATCTTCCCTTTTTTATAATATAGTATAGATTAAAAATCTTTTAACATGATTTCCGAGTGATGCGACAACGGTGATAATGGCGGGGGTGTCGTGGTGACAGTAATGAGTAGTGTATGTTATTAATGTACATGTAATTTATGTAAAAAAGGTTGTGTAGTTATTTAGAAAAGATAAATTTTTAAAAGGGTAATGATAAATTAACATAATTCATATGTCTAAGAAAAGGAGATAAGACTAAAAATTATTGATATAAGGGCAAAAAGAGCAAAAGGACTATTGACTTGTTAGAGGTAATTATAGATCAAGGGCAAAAAAGAGATTTCAATTCCTTATGTTTAAAAGAGGGTGGGGTAATATGTATTATAAACGAATATAGATAAAAATAATACCCATTTTATGTTAATTTATTAGAGAGCATTTATAGTGAAACGGAATCGACCAATAAGCTTCTCTCTTTAGAGAGAGTTCTCTCTCTGGATTTGAGATCGAGAGATCTCGGTTTTACTCTTTGGGTTTGGCTTGCCGTTGAGAATATTTTTCAATGGTAAAGACATAGGGGAGTGGTCCTTCTGAAAGCAGTTTATCTACGTAGATGTAAGATAGTATACATCTTACCTCCCCATACCTCGCTTTTGCTGGGATCAGATATCGTTTTCGTGTCGTTGTCATCGTTTATATTGAAACAGTTGAAATATATTCTTTAATTTCTAGACTCATGTTATAAAAAAAAAAGATTATATGTGAAAGAAAAAATATGAACATATATTTACATCTAAACACAAATTATAAGAACATATATTTCATTGCTTAAATTAAAAGGAGCGGATAGTATTTTAATTCTGATAAATTTGATTTGAGTTGAGTTTGAAAACATAATATAAAGTTTGGCATCATTATAGCTACACTATATACCTATATCACCTTACAAGCAAATTTATGGTTGACATATATAATTAGCAACGGAAAAGAAAAGGCTCATTAGTATATTAAATTTTGCAAACATATATGAGTCTTTTTGTATATAGTATGTATAATATAGGTGTTATGTGTATATATGAAGTGTATCAGTGTATGTGAAAATCATTTGTATATATAGGCTAGTCTTTTACATCAATAGGTCATCAAAAACAAGCTCATCTAGAAGATCATCTGCCAACATTTCTTCAAGTTCAATACCAACAAACTCTGCATCAGTTTGGAGGTTCATCCAACCATCCCCTTTTTCCAAATCGCGACTCAATACATCGTCTAACGATGGTTGTAGTTGTTCGGGTTTCCAACTCAAGTACATTGTAACAATATTCCACACCTCCTCTAAAAGACGACGTCCCACAGGCATTGGACGAACCTTTGAGCGGTATGTCAATGGATGTGGGCAATAAGTGAATGTTTTATTTTGAAGGTGTAGCAATGCCTCATTGATTATGTCAAATAGAAGAAGGTGATGATCATTGATAATCTTTTGAGTAACTTCCCCATTCATTGAATCCAAATCTTCAAAAATCTTGCTTTGAAGGAAAGTAGTTTCTACTTCCTCAAATAACACAGGGTCGATTGGTTGGTAATTCGAATACCATTCTCCAAGAAATTGATTCTCGAGAAAACCTGACCGTTCTAGCATTTCTTTTACAAATTGGAATTCTGGGTTGTCTCTAAATTTATCTATATCCAAGTGTAAAAATCCATCTTCCATCATATAGCCATTCCTTGCATCTATTTTCGTATTGTTATGTCGTTTATAAGCAATAGTTGGTCGACTGCTAGTAGAAAACCCGTGTTGTTTATTTTCATCAGAAAAATCTGCAATCAAACACAATTATCCATTTGCATAGCTATAAACAAAACATCCCCAAAAACTAGAAAATTGATTGGAAAATAAAAGAATACCTTTCATTGGAGAGTTTCGAATGTCCTTCACGAAAGATGTCTGAACAAGAAAATCTTCGTGCGTTTGGATTTTAGCCCCATCACAAGAGCCGCATGCTGAATTGTCATTTTTTTGATGATCTAAAGTTATATTGCCATCTTCTAGTATCCGATTAACACCCTCATCTTTGTTATCCTCAAAATGAGTATGTAAATTAGCCTTATTGTTTTCTTGATTATCTAAAGTCTTTTGACCAACTTCTAGGTTTGTCTCAATACCTTTATCTTTTTCAACCGTTGTGCTCTTAGTTACCTTTCGTGCAGCAACAATAGAATCAGTTTCCTGATTTAGTTTTGTTCGTTCATCCGAAGCCTTTTTGAACATTCCAAGAATATCATTAAAGTTCTTGTCTTTCTCAACTTCAATAGTAACACGTGGCTCATCTTGGTGGTCATTCTTAGAAGTATCTGTAGACACTCCAAGATTGTGATCCAAAGCTTCATCTTTATCACCTAAAGTTGTGTCCTTAGAAGTACTTTCATTATCCACCGCAGACGCTTTATGGTCATGGATTATTTCATCATGATCAGGAGGGTGTTGATTTGCTCCAATATTTTCATTATCCACCGCAGACGCTTTATGGTCATCACTTTCATTAGTCCCTCCAATATATACGTTTAACCTTTCTCCATAGACGAAATGATCTAATGACTTTTGATCATCAAATAATGCACCGGATATACTAAGATGTATGTACGTAGTTGGTTTGATTGGAAACTCTTGACTCTCCATGAAATCAGAAGGACTGATATTTGGTAACGAACGAGTTCTTTTATGTGTCTTCCCACTTGATCCAAAACACTGTTCCCCACCTGCTACAAACAACTTTGTTTTATGATCACCAAGTTGTATTTTCTCTTGATCTCTAGTTGATGTTTGGCTTAACAATCTGCGGTATTTGCTCATTGCTTCACTAGTGGATGATGTTTTTTTAAGATGTGATTTCTCAACCAACGACCGATCACTTCCACTGCTACTTGTGGAATTGCTTTTAAGCTTGTCAGGACTTATCTTTTTCGGATCTTTTGAAGATCTACGACCATAAGGAATTTTGTGAAAAACGGCATCCATAAGAATCCTGCGTTTCTCCTTTTTGCTATCTTTGACAGTGAAACCAATCTTTTGTTTAAGAGTCTTTGAGTTAATTGTTATTTGCTTTTTATCCTTTTTTGATGTTGTAGAAGGGGTTTTGAATGATTCCGGTCTTGTCAACATGGGCTTTGGCATTCCAATATCTCTTAGTTGGTTCATTGGTAGTATGAATTTCTCCTTTACGGTTTGTATATCTTTACAACTTTTTAACTTGTTTTTCAGTTCTTCTACCTCACAATCTCTTCTTTTAGACGATCCAAGTCGTCTAGGGATCGAGAAAGACTTCGTTAGCCGTTTGTGACTATGCAAATAATGTGTATCATGACCATCTGATACTTGCAACTCAAGCGCAGCAGGTTGTGCGTTTCTATCTAGACTTTCTTTAATCGGATCATTTGAGTATCCCTTTTGTCGCAAATAACTGACAGTTAACATGGCTGCACATATATCACATTTTCTTTTCCTCTTAGTAATTGATGGGCTTTCACAATTGCTTTCATTTTCTGCTCCTCCTATATCATTTTTTAGTTGCTTTGTTGTGCTGGTTTGCCTTTTTGGGAAATGTGACGGGGAAGGGGAACGTATCCGACGATGGTGCTTCCCTCTTCGCTTAGCCATTTCGTCTGAGATCAATGATCTTATTCGAAATTTCTTAGAGGATTTCGATGACTTTGAGCTACCTTCTGTAGTTGTATGTAATGTTTGTTCCATCTAAAATAAAAGTTAGTATCAGTTTGTTTTACAGTTAGTTACAATGATACAAAATTAATATATTAGTGTTGAAATTACTTTGGGCTTGTTGCTTTTAGGATCATAGTAACCATCTGGTGGCTGACTTGTATGTGTTGTGGTTTCGCTAGTCCCTCCATCTGAAATAAAAAAAAAAAAAAACATAAAATAAAATCTTGCGGCTAATTTGTACCCAAGGATTTATATTGATTTTCTAGATAATAAAATAGAAAAGTTAATAATCTCAACTAACAATAACATTATAATTTTTTTAGAATCAAACTTTCTTCTTTTGATGCAAAGTTATGTCAGTGTCATTATCAAGGTTTACCAATTAATCAGATTATTCCGTTATCAATTGTTAAAAAACATATATTTAAGTATTCCCGTATAGGCTAGTGAAGTATAAACGAAAAAGAGTAATACATAGTATAAATTGTACTACAACAAAATTTCACATATTTAAAAAGTGTGAAAAAAATCTATCAACTTGTACACACTTAAGATATCTATAAAAATTTAAAATTTATAAGTGTGAAAAATTCAAATAATGATAACAATTTTTATACTTATATGTTAAAAAAATGTTCATACTCGCAAGAGTAAAAAATAGTTTTACTATATTTATAAAGTGTTAAGTAATTCAAGTAATCATAAAATTTATACATGCATGAAGCAGCATAGTTGGATCAGTGGTAAACACCATGACCTCTGGGTTCGATCATCATCTCATGCAAAGGTTGGAGGGTCTTTTTTACCATTTAGGTAGAAAATGGAAGCAGCCTCTCTACTTAGGTAAAGCCAAGGTCTGCCTACATCTTAGCCTCCCTCATACACCGTCGAGGTATTGAGGCTCAAAACCCGCAGAAAACGGCACTGAGTAGATTCTTTCTTTCTTTATAAAATTTATACATGTGCTAAAAAATCCACACTTATAAATGTACATAAATATATAACCCTTTTACATATAAAAGTGTAAAGTCTTTATGTAATCAAAATTGAATATTATATATTATTGTTTATATGACTAAGTTTGGTATTTGTTCACATTTGTAAGTTAAAAATTTGTATGATTCTTCAAAAAACTTTACACTTGTAAAGATGTCAAGATTTTATTACAAATTTTCAAGTTTTTTCATAAGTTTTAAAAGCAAATAAAAATAAGTTTGAACAAATGTAACTTTATTTTGTAACGAATCTATGATTTAAAAGTTGTTAATAGTTATTGTAAAAAAGTTACCGAATGAACCTGGCTTTTGGACCACTATAAAATCATAGTGAATCTTGCAACTTAAAATAGTGAAAATTGTAAATATACATAAACACATATATGAACTTCAATGGTAATTGTAAATACTATATAGATATTTGCAACTACAAAAATGGGAGATTATGTATACTGACCAATAATCTGCTTTCCAGAGCCTTGCCGTTTATTAGGTAGAACTTTTCGTACATTTTGCCATCGGTGGCGACGGTTAAGTGCATGGAGTAATTTATTCATACATCCCGAATTACCATTTTGTAACTGAATATTAGACGATTCTTGTCTCGCGTTCTTTCCCATTTGATTCTATTTCAACACCTGTTTGACGTTGCAATACAAATTTAGATTTGTTAATTATATAATATACCTAGACATTTTTTTTAACTAATAATATTGGATAACGAACTTTTTATCAATTCTCAAATCTAGATATCAAGTATTAGAACTATCTAAAATAAACAAACAATATTTTATTTTTTATCAATTGTAGAAACTTTGACACGTGTCAACATCCGGGCACATTTTTATTTTGGATTATTTTTATACTTGTTTTTTAGATTTGGGATAAATGCAAAGTTCGTTGCTAATTTAATATCTATCTATTATCAATCTTTTTCGTAAACACGAAGAGATGCAGAACAATCAACAATACTTCATATTTCATTTATTTAATTAGATGTTAAACAACATATAGATGCAACAAGGAAATAAACAAATGTGAAAAAGGAAAACACATAAATGTGATTACATTATTTTAGAGATGGCAATGTTGATGAGTTCGATCAAATGCATAGCCATATAAAGACTCTTTTATGGATTGAAAAAGTTAAATATTCTTTGCATGTCTATAAAGATTGATTTCGTAAATGCAATATTTGATGAAAATTGAAAAACATATATTCAAAACATGCGAGATATCATTGCATTGTGTCTAGAAGACTAGAACAATGACATGCATGATAACGGAATTGGATTTGTACCTTTTGAAACAGAAATGTATAAGAAAATATATGTCGTGGTTGAAGTGATATGGAAATATTTGTTGCAAAGAAGAAAGTTGATTTTGGTTATGTGTTTTTCATACTTTAAATTGGTCCATTTTACCCGCTAAACACTTATATATATGTCTCTCACAAGCCATCCAATTGCCCCCTAATTAGTATGTTGAATATACACACATATTTATAGTTACTTGTATGATAATGATCAACCTACAACATTCACTACAAGAAATCTGACTTTTGTCGTGACGAACCAAAAGTTGCTAAACGACAAAAAAAAATTGCTTTTTGACTTTTTTGGTCAAAAAATTTTCCGGGACGACAATGTCGTCTCCAAAGAAAATATATAATTTCATTTTCATTTATTTTTAACACAAAAAAATAAAAAATATTAAACTTTCGGAGACGACATTGTCGTCTCCAAATGTTTTTCGGAATATTTTGACTTTTTTTGTTCCCTCCAAATGAAAAAATTTTCCTCCAAACTTTTGGAGACGACAATGTCGTCTCCAAATATTTTTCCCAAAATAATTTTTTTTAATTCCCACCAAATAAATAAATTTCCCTCCAAATAATTTCGGAAAAAATGTATTTTTTAATTCCTTCTAAATGGAAAAAAAAATATCACAATTAATTAAAAATTCCTGTGAAAATTGTTTGGAGACGACAATGTCGTCTCCAAAAGTTTTGCACATATATATTATATATATATTTCATGAATATATTTTTAAAAAACTTAATTAGTATTTATACATTTACATTATATATAATAATTCATATATATTAAATTACAATATATAATATGGGGGATCGGAATATAAGGTTGTTAGGTACCTAAGCTTAGGTGTGGAACACTCACATATTATTTTTTTAATCCATAAAATTCATGGGGCCATGTGATTTAATTAAAATTCAACAAATATTAAAAAATTAGTATGTGAGGGTTCCACACCTAAGCTTAGGTGCCGGACAGCCTTATATTCACTTTTCCCATATATATATATTATATTATATTGTAATATAATAATATGTTATATATGTTTATATTTAGATGCCTTTCTTGTTATAAATACATACATACATATAATTGCCCAATAGACATTCAAAGTGAAAGAAGAACACTTATGGCCCGTTTGGCCCATTGATATAATTGGTGAACGTATTGGGCCAATAGGCCCAAATATATAAGTTATATACATACTTGACCCGTTAAGTTTAAACAAACACATAATTGGCCCAATAGGCCCATTCGAGTGAATGACGAACATATACGACTCATGTGGTCCATTTATACACATAATAAGCATTTCCGCCCCTAATAAGCCTAATGATTAAACGAACATTAGAAATGAATTGTAACATCTCAAACTTTTCTTTACTAGTTGACTAATGTCGTTAAGTCAATATTGTGTGTGTCGTTAAGTCTATTTTAGATTTAATGCTTATATGTAGTTAATGTGTGTTATGTGTGAGGCTTGTAAGCCTAAATGTTAATGTAGTATAAATGTGTGTAATATGAAGATTAATGTCTATGTAGTGACATTTAATGAAGGATTAATGATGTATATGGTCAATAAAGTAGTTTGTGACCAATAATGAAGGATTAGGAAGCTTGGGGGCTAGTTTTGACATGTGTGCAAAGTCAAAAATGGGTTTAGAGGCTTAGGGTTGTCATTAGAGAGCCATTATGCAGATTTTCTTCCTCTTAAACAAGCCCTAGCTGATCCCCTCCCTTCCCTCTCAAGTTTCTCGCTAGATCTATTCGTTTTGGAGCCAAATCGATCGTGTATTGCTTAGATCTTGGATCTTTGTCACCTAATACAGGTAATATAGGTATTCTTCTTCTGAGATCTGATTGTGTGAATCTTATATTAGTCTTAATCCAGGCCATAAGGGTTTGGGTTGGGTTATTTGATTAAACGTTCACCAATTTCATGGTATTCGGGTGATTAAATGGTTGATTTATGATGTAAAGGATTAAGGGATAAATAGGATGATTAAAGGTGATGAAAGTGCAATTAAAAGGATTAATTTTAAGTCCCCAGGTTGGATTTGGGGCATGGGTTCGTATGGAATTCGTTTGATCAAAGAACAAAAATTAGTTTGCTGGTCGGCACCCCAGGTGCGGCGCACCAAAGTAGTGGTGCGGCGCACCACTGCCCAGTTGGGTTTTTGGGTTTCTTATGATGGACCCCGATATGCGACGCACCAAGGGCTGGTGCGGCGCACCTGGTCTTGATCTGATTTCCCTGGAGGATTGGTGCGACGCACCACATGGAAGGTGCGGCGCACCACATGCCCAGATTTCACAAAAGGTGTCGTTTAGCTTATATTTCGATCTTATACTTGTTCTAGGTTATTGGAGACACCTAGTCATCGTTGTATTGTGCTTGTAGCTTGTTGTTAAGCTGTATCAAGGTAAGATACACTACTTTTGTCACGCTGAGGGTTCAACAAGCAAATGTTTCATACTTATAACTTCCTTAACGGTAACATATGATATATGTGGGTATCTCGGGTTATACGGGAGGTACTATGGGATATGTAGTTGACCATGAGACCTGAAATGCAGACCCTAATGTAGTGAAATGAAGTGTTGTTTAATGTAGTTTATGTAGAATTACGAAGTATCTTATTATGTGTGAAATGTAGAAATGGAGTTAATGTGTGACATATGCATACTACATGGCTTGTACACCTAGCTCACTAGACTTGGTAGGTTGCCATGTCACTTGCACGTTTAAGGATCCAAACGTAATGAAGATAAAGTGTGTGAATGTCTAGGAATGTGTATTACCTAGACTATATGTGTGTGACGGTTTAGGAATGTGTGTTACCTAAACCATATGTGTGAAACCGAGCTCGTAAATATAATGCAGGGAAAGTGTTAAGCTTAACCCGTACAAGTCTTAGCCGGACGAGTATGTTGACGTAGTTGTTGCTTGGGTGGCTCCTTGCAACATGGTCTTTATAATGCAGGGCGAGTAATACGAGGGGTTTGACCAACCTCCACATACGAATTACTCTTGGATTGGCTTGCCATTCCTTAACGACATACGATGATTAGCCTTTGGTTGATCATCTAGTCGGGTGTGATGCAGGGCACACTTATATGCAGATAACGAAGATATGTGTGACAATGTGTGAACTAATGCAGGATAGGCACATTTAGGATGATTATCCTAATTGATATGAAGTTGATATGCAGTTATGTGTGTTATGTGTGAGGCTTGTAAGCCTAAATGTTAATGTAGTATAAATGTGTGTAATATGAAGATTAATGTCTATGTAGTGACATTTAATGAAGGATTAGGAAGCTTAGGGGCTAGTTTTGACATGTGTGCAAAGTCAAAAATGGGTTTAGAGGCTTAGGGTTGTCATTAGAGAGCCATTATGCAGATTTTCTTCCTCTTAAACAAGCCCTAGCTGATCCCCTCCCTTCCCTCTCAAGTTTCTCGCTAGATCTATTCGTTTTGGAGCCAAATCGATCGTGTATTGCTTAGATCTTGGATCTTTGTCACCTAATACAGGTAATATAGGTATTCTTCTTCTGAGATCTGATTGTGTGAATCTTATATTAGTCTTAATCCAGGCCATAAGGGTTTGGGTTGGGTTATTTGATTAAACGTTCACCAATTTCATGGTATTCGGGTGATTAAATGGTTGATTTATGATGTAAAGGATTAAGGGATAAATAGGATGATTAAAGGTGATGAAAGTGCAATTAAAAGGATTAATTTTAAGTCCCCAGGTTGGATTTGGGGCATGGGTTCGTATGGAATTCGTTTGATCAAAGAACAAAAATTAGTTTGCTGGTCGGCACCCCAGGTGCGGCGCACCACATGCCCAGATTTCACAAAAGGTGTCGTTTAGCTTATATTTCGATCTTATACTTGTTCTAGGTTATTGGAGACACCTAGTCATCGTTGTATTGTGCTTGTAGCTTGTTGTTAAGCTGTATCAAGGTAAGATACACTACTTTTGTCACGCTGAGGGTTCAACAAGCAAAGGTTTCATACTTATAACTTCCTTAACAGTAACATATGATATATGTGGGTATCTCGGGTTACACGGGAGGTACTATGGGATATGTAGTTGACCATGAGACCTGAAATGCAGACCCTAATGTAGTGAAATGAAGTGTTGTTTAATGTAGTTTATGTAGAATTACGAAGTATCTTATTATGTGTGAAATGTAGAAATGGAGTTAATGTGTGACATATGCATACTACATGGCTTGTACACCTAGCTCACTAGACTTGGTAGGTTGCCATGTCACTTGCACGTTTAAGGATCCAAACGTAATGAAGATAAAGTGTGTGAATGTCTAGGAATGTGTATTACCTAGACTATATGTGTGTGACGGTTTAGGAATGTGTGTTACCTAAACCATATGTGTGAAACCGAGCTCGTAAATATAATGCAGGGAAAGTGTTAAGCTTAACCCGTACAAGTCTTAGCCGGACGAGTATGTTGACGTAGTTGTTGCTTGGGTGGCTCCTTGCAACATGGTCTTTATAATGCAGGGCGAGTAATACGAGGGGTTTGACCAACCTCCACATACGAATTACTCTTGGATTGGCTTGCCATTCCTTAACGACATACGATGATTAGCCTTTGGTTGATCATCTAGTCGGGTGTGATGCAGGGCACACTTATATGCAGATAACGAAGATATGTGTGACAATGTGTGAACTAATGCAGGATAGGCACATTTAGGATGATTATCCTAATTGATATGAAGTTGATATGCAGTTATGTGTGTTGTGTGTTGTGCCTAACGAGTTTGTCTATTAACGAAGAAATGTTTTAATTGGACAAATGCTTTTAAATTAAGTGTGATCTTACTTAGCTATTCTTATAGCTAACACTTGTTTCTTTAATGTGGTTGTTCCATCAGGTTTAGCTTGAAGGACTTGTAGGTGCAGGACGTGAGAGCGTGGGTAGAAAGCATGCAGCTTCCTTAGCTACCCCTAGTTGCTTATTATGGAGACTTTTGATTACATTTCATTTTGATGTCGAATATATGTAATAATATGTGAACGGTTGTTTAATGTTGGGCAACCGTTGGGTTTTCATTTGAACTATTGTTTGATATGGCGTGTAACACCAACTAAATGCAGAAACCGAAGTGTTTTTATCGGTTTTGACTTTCACAGTCTTTACTTCCGCAATTTTAACACCGTTAGGTGAAAGATTTTTGAAAACCCATATTTTTAAACGTCGGGTGTTACAATGCAATTAAATATTCTACATTATATTTATCGATTAATCATGTAGTGCTGACATACTTATCAATGAATCATGTTGTGCTTACATACGTGACCCGTTAGACCAAACATATGATTGAGAAACATATTGTATATACACACGCTCAAACTTTTAGTTTTTTCTTTTCTTTTCAAATCAGTATCATAATTAACAATAACACTAATAAAAATATATAGTACTTTTAATAGTTTTTCTATAAAAACTAGAAATAATAATAAATATAATTTAAAAATTATTAAATTATAACAAATATTTTTTAAATAATCCAAAATATTAATAAATAAAAAAATTAATAAATTTAGGATAACAACACAAGTAGATATAGTTATTATTGATATAAAAATAAAAATATTACTCTCTCCGTCTCATTAGAAGTATCTTACTTAGAATGATATATTATTAATATATGTGTTGATGGGAAATTATTTAGTCATGTCGTCTCGGAAAGGTTACTATTATTAAGTAAATATCAATAATAAACTAATAACAATGAAACTAGTTAAATAATAATAAATATAATTTAAAAATTATTAAATATAACAAATATTTTTTAAATAATCCAAAATATTAATAATAAACTATAATATACTTTCATCAAGTATTATCTAACACAAATAAAATTATTTAAGGTCAAAATTGCAAATGTTAGACTTTGAAAATTAAAAACATGACACTTCTAGTGGGACGGAGGGAGTAATAATATTTTTAGTATAAAAATATTAATAATAAACGTATAATAGTAAGTTTTATTAATATAGATATATTATTAATATATGTGTTGATGGGAAATTATTTAGTCATGTCGTCTCGGAAAGGTTACTATTATTAAGTAAATATCAATAATAAACTAATAACAATGAAACTAGTTAAATAATAATAAAGTTATGATAATAATAATACTAATAAAATAAATAAAAAAACAGCTAAAATTTAGTTTTGTAATGATAGTACTAATAATAAAAAAAAACAACTCAAAAATAACAGCTAAAAAAACAGCAAAATAATAGCTAAAACAAATTTAAATCTTTTAAATGATTTTAACAGATAAAATTTTAATAAAAAAAAAAACAATAGTAAATATAGAAAAACAGTAAATTACAAATACTTACACTTCTATCCCCCCATTCTATTCCAAAATTTTTGAAATCCCGCCAATATACCCCTAAAAAATTTGAACGACTTTACCAATACATAAACATATACAGGCTCTCCTGGCCTAGTGGTGGCCTAAGTTTTTCTCAGATTCTCAAAGATTATGGTGTAAAGGAATATCAGCAATTCATGAAGGGCACCAAAGTTTTTTTGGCTTACCATTAAACAATAAAGTTGCTGGAAATTGGAAATGCATTATGAAAAATGGAGTGATGCTTCATGAGAAAGGTATTGATATTAAATCTGCAGTTGATAATAACAATGATAGTGAGTTACAAGTGTTCTCTATAAGGCGTAGAATCGAAGAGATCCAAGGGATTACCTTTGAAAACAACTTTACTTGGAATAATTGGGTCCCTAAAAAGGTGAATATTCTAATTTGGAGAGCTACTTTAGACAGAATTGCGACACGAGTTGGGTTGAAGAAAAGAAATATAAAGATTGGAAACGACTTTTGTATGATCTGTAACTCTGGCTGTGAAACTACTGAGCATGTGTTTCTTACTTGTCCTTGAACCAACTAGATATGGGACAAAAAGAGTGAATGGTGTAACATTTCTCCTATTTTTGCTTTCTCCTTCCAAGATTTACTAGAGATTCATAAAGGGTGTGTCGGAGACAGTAAGAAAAAGAAAGTGGTTCATGCTATTATTATGACGGCCATTTGGTGTATATGGTCGGCAAGGAATAAGCATGTATTTAACCACATCAAACCATCTCCGGAATTTGTTATGGCTGAGATCAAGGTGTATTCCCAATTGTGGTTATCATCAAGATCTAAAGTGGCGGCTACTAATGTGATCTATAGCTCGGTTTAGGCTGCTTTTGTAATATTTTGTAGTTTGCTTGTCTTAAGTGGAAGGTTAATATTGGTGTGTGTATTGGAGTCCTCTAGCATCTTGCTAGTCGACATTTTTATAATAATATTTCATCTTTACTGTTCAAAAAAAAAAAACATAAACATATACATTCCAAATTCCAAAAAACCCAAATCTCTCTCCTCTTATCCTCTCTTTTCTCAATACCCCAACCCACCGGAAAAACCCAACCAACCCAACCGCCGCCAGTAAAACTTCACCTGCCGCCGGAAAAATCCCACCGCTGGAAAACCCATACATCCCCCTTCTATTTTCTTCTTTCCCTCTTTTCTGGGTGGCCTGAAACCTCTCGTCGGGAACATCCCACGACTGGAAAACGTCGACAACCTCTCACCACCGTCGTTCCTCTTTTTTGTTTTTTCTTGTAAGGGTTTCTTTTATAGTGGTATAAATATGTAATTTAATTAAGTTTTGTTTCTAAATTTGTTATCTTTGATTTTTTTAGTGACAACAACCAACCACCACCATCGCCGTCGTTGTTTACTCTCCACCGCGGCTGCCTCCACCACCACAGCAGCCACAGCCGGCCACTATCATCAGCACCACCGTCACTTCCGGCGGCTACCACGTCCATCACCACCATCTAAATTGCAAGTTTTTTTTTTGTTATTACAAATTTATATAGTAATATTTGGTTAGTTTGGATACTTTTAGTTTGTATTGTTATGTTTTTTATTTTGTTATTCTCCAAAAGTTACCAATGTAAGTTTGTTATTGAAAGTTTGTTCTCTGTAAACATTTTGGGTATGAATTTGAATGTAAATTTGTCGTTTTATTTATGATTTGTATGTTTTGTAATTATATTATTTTAATTTGATTATAATTGATTTTGTATGTATTAATACATAGATACATATGTTGAATACATAAATACATAATAATAAAAATAATAAAAATGAAAAAATACAATTTATTTTTTTTTATAAAAATTCCATTATTTAATTCATTTTTATTTTTTTGGGAAAAACTTTTAGAGACCACAATGTCGTCCCCAAATGTTTTTAAATTTTCTTTTTCATTTTTCTTTTCTATTGTGGGTCCCACTTTCCGTCGTCGCAAATGTCGTCTCCAAAAGTTTTTGGGGACGACAAACGGGACTTTTCGTCTCGAAATAGAATTTCTTGTAGTGTATATTAATAAGAAAAGGTTCACATGGTAATCATCAAATCAAATATAAATAAAGTCATGGCTAGCTCAAAAGAGTGACATTACATGATTATGATTATATTATTGCTAATCAAATTACTTTACTTAATTTTTAATCATATAGAATATTCAAGTAATTAAGGAACTATATATATATATATGAGAGAGATCAAATGAGAAGGTTGCTTAAGGAGAGAAGAGAGAAGGTTGATTTTTAATTTTTTTCTTCTTTATTTTTCATTTTTAATTTTTTTTAGTGAAAACTCATTCTAAAAAAAATTAAAAATAATAATAAAAAATAAATAAAAAATAAAAAATAAATCCCTACACATGTGTAGATTTTTATACCCTACACACACTACAAAAAAATGCCCTTTAGTGGCACACACTTTTAGTGTCATATATTTATGTGCCACTATATGGTGGTCTTTAGTGACATTTGTATATGTGTTACTAAAAAATTGATATATTAGTGACACTTAATAATTGTGTTACTAAAGAATATATGTATTAGTGGCACTTAAAAATTGTGTTACTAAAGACTGGATGTATTAGTGGTACTTAATAATTGTGTTACTAAAGAATATGGATGTATTAGTGGCACTTAAAAATTGTGTTACTAAAGAAATGGATGTATTAGTGACACTTAAAAATTGTGTTACTAAAAATGGATGTATTAGTGGCACTTAATAATTGTGTTACTAAAGAATGAATGTATTAGTGACACTTAAAAATTGTGTTACTAAAGAATGGATGTATTAGTGGCACTTAATAATTGTGTTACTAAAAAATGGATGTATCAGTGACACTTAAAAATTGTGTTACTAAAGAATGGATGTATTAGTGGCACTTAAGAATTGTGTTACTAAAAATGATGTATTAGTGGCACTTAATAATTGTGTTACTAAAGAATATGGATGTATTAGTGGCACTTAAAAATTGTGTTACTAAAAAAGATGTATTAGTGACACTTAAAAATTGTGTTACTAAAAAATTGATGTATTAGTGACACTTAATAATTGTGTTACTAAAGAATATATGTATTAGTGGCACTTAAAAATTGTGTTACTAAAGATGTATTAGTGACACTTAAAAATTGTGTTACTAAAGAAAGATGTATTAGTGGCACTTAAAAATTGTGTTACTAAAAATGGATGTATTAGTGGCACTTAAAAATTGTGTTACTAAAGAATGGATGTATTAGTGGCACTTAAAAATTGTGTTACTAAAGAATGGATGTATTAGTGACACTTAAAAATTGTGTTACTAAATAATGGATGTATTAGTGGCACTTAAAAATTGTGTTACTAAAGAATGGATGTATTAGTGGCACTTAAAAATTGTGTTACTAAAGAATGGATGTATTAGTGACACTTAAAAATTGTGTTACTAAATAATGGATGTATTAGTGGCACTTAAAAATTGTGTTACTAAAGAATATATGTATTAGTGGCACTTAAAAATTGTGTTACTAAAGACTGGATGTATTAGTGGTACTTAATAATTGTGTTACTAAAGAATTGATGTATTAGTGACACTTATAATTTGTTAGCTTAAATTGATTTAAACTAATAATAACTTAAAATCTAAAGTGTTAGCGGAGTCTTATTGTTATATTTTGTCTCCTTATCATGATGATGGAGGCTATAGAGAAATCCTTGTTCATGACACATGGGAATCTATTTTCAACAATCGCGACCATTTTGTCGTCCTTCCCACATTATTTTGCAGATTTTTATTTTGACATTAAACTTTTCATTTTCGACAATCGTGACCATTGTGTCATCCTTCTACATACTTTTATACTTTTGTTTCAGTTCTTGATGTAAGTTTGGCTCTTTTAAAACCTTTTTAATGTTTTCTACCTAACTATCGTAGTTAACGTAATTAAAATAGTTGTGCTCTTACCATAAAGTTAAGGATGAGCTTTTGATATTGAGAGGTACAATATTATTATTATGCACTTCAACTCATAGTTGTCAAAAGCGACCGGCGAACTCAAAGCGCAAAGACCCTTAATGGGGTGAAGGCGAGAGGCGCAAAAAAAGCGCACGCCCGAAAAATAAAAAGCGCACTAAAGTAAAAACCAAACCAAATGCCATTCAAATTAGCAAATTCCATCTAAATAACACATAATGCATTAAGCCAAAAAAGTTCAAGACAAATTGTTAAACACAGGAAGTTCAAAACCATTGACAAAACTTAATTAGAACCACGAACTATGCCATGCCATCATCGTCAAATGTGTCGAGCTCTTCTTCCTCATAATCATCAATTAAGCTTACATAAGATACATGTCTTGATGATGAAGGTCTTGATGATGGTACATTACAAGACCTTGTTATTCTAGAGGGCTCTCCTGCCCCACTCGCCTCTCCAACCATGGTCCAAGTTAAATCCTCATCACTAGGAACACGATCCTCGTCCATTATCCCTGTTAGCCACTCATTGCTATCATCAATGACATCTAGTGATATTGGATCAAAGTCATCAGGGTTTTCACGATGATTATTAAGCGTGGTGTTGTACTTGACATACACTAAATCGTGCAACTTCTGGTGTTCAAGTCTGTTCCTTTTCTTGGAATGGATTTGATCAGAATTATAAAGTATTGTCAACTAACTATTAAACTCATATAACGAGTCACTAAAAACTGATAGTCACATCAGAATTATAAAGTATTGTAAAGCTGTTCATATTAAACTCAACAGAAACTTACGTGCTCGA
Source organism: Erigeron breviscapus (assembly GCA_034093135.1). Classification (NCBI taxonomy): domain Eukaryota; kingdom Viridiplantae; phylum Streptophyta; class Magnoliopsida; order Asterales; family Asteraceae; genus Erigeron; species Erigeron breviscapus. Next base: position 89,205,833 of record CM067172.1, read on the forward strand.
AGGTACTCCAATTCCTTTCACATCCTGATGCACTGCATGTTAAGCTCAACACTTTAATTGCAAATTCTTGTAAATTTGGTGTACCTTTCCCAAAGAGCTTCCACCACGCAGCTGTACAAATAAATTAAAGAGTATTCTAGTGTCAAATTAAATTAAAGAAACAATACAAATAAGTAGCCTTACCAGGTTGTACTTTCATGTGTTGCCTTTTTGCAACTTCTAATCCAAAGAAAGCTCTGCTTGGTTAACCCACTGAAGCAGCTCTATCGTTATTGCATCTTGTGTGTCTTTATCCGGGACCAGCCGCCTGATGCATTCATGTAAACCGGCTACCACTTCTTTGTCATCCTCAATTTCCTTGTTGTAACAGTAGAACTGCGGGTTTAAGTAATAACCCGCTGCATGTAACGGATGGTGAAACTGAGAGTTCCACCGTTTGTCTACTATGTCCGAGATAATCTCATACTCGTCTTGCTGTTGGTTTAAAGCAGCTTTAATTGCAAGCTTAGCCCTTTCCATGGCTTCATATATGTAACCCATTGCGGGTTTCTTCTCATTATCAACTAGGCGAAGCACTTTCACAATTGGACTCATCACTTTTATACTAAAAGTGATATTGTTCCAGAAAGTAGGGGTGAAAACAATATCATTAGCTCGTTTCCCCTTTATTTCTTTAGACAATTTACTTTTGGTCCATCTTTCATCAGCAAACATATTTCTCAAAGCATTTTTATGTCTATGCAAACTTTTAAAGGTGAGATAATTTGTTGCAAATCTAGTAACTCCACATCTAGCTAACTCATTGTTCTCTGTAAACTCCCTCATCATGTTTAGCAAAGTAGTATGGTTATAGATGTAACTCACAAGAGAAATACCTTTCTAAACTGCTGATTTCACTTGTTTGATCTTACCGATGTCTTCAAGCATAAGATCTAAACAGTGAGCAGCACAAGGTGTCTATATATATGTGGCCTCTTTTCCATGAGCATTTGGGCTACAATAATCGTCAATCAGGAGTAAGTTAAAACGCAAATAAGTAAAATTAGTAAGTTAGTGAAATTAAAACCAGAAAACTTAATAAAAAACAACTAACCAGCTTTCTTGAAGTTACTTCCATTGTCGGTTAATACTTGGACAACATTTTTTTCGCCAACTTTCTCCACAAAGTTGTCCAGAAGCTCAAAAATCTTTTCACCCGTCTTCGTGTAAGCAGGTGCATCAACCGACTCCATGAAAACTGTCCAATTAGCACTAATCACTAAAAAATTTATCAATGTTCTTTGCTTCCTATCCGTCCATCCATCCGACATTATAGAACATCCATATTGTTCCTGTCACACCCCGTTGTAGCGGAAATACAGGGTTAACAAAGAATTGCATACTAATCAGAAGGTTAATAGAGATTACATCCATTTATACCAATACAAGTCAATACAAGTACAATCGTTCAAAGTGTGGACCCCAAAATACGGATACAAGCCATCCTCATTTGGAACTGGGCCCACAGAATACAAGTTCAATAAATTGGACAGTCAAATACAATTAAAGCCAAAAGCATGAGAGTCCTCAATGTCTGATGCTAATTGTACGTCCAAAGTCAAAAGATTGGCCCTATAATGCCAAGACGATTCCAAGACTTACTGATGGTCACCTGAAAAGCATGAAATTTGAGAGGATCAACTATCGAAATAGTTGGTGAGTTTACAGTGTGTTTGACTAAAAGATCAATCGTCGTTTGTTGTAGTTATTTAATACATGACGGTTCAGACCGAAGTCTAACCTAAATATATAGACAAGACGGTTCAGACCGAAGTCTAACCTAAATATATAGACAAGACGGTTCAGACCGAAGTCTAACCTAAATATTATGACAAGACGGTTCAGACCGAAGTCTAACCTAAATATATAGACAAGACGGTTCAGACCGAAGTCTAACCTAAATATATAGACAAGACGGTTCAGACCGAAGTCTAACCTAAATATATAGACAAGACGGTTCAGACCGAAGTCTAACCTAAATATATAGACAAGACGGTTCAGACCGAAGTCTAACCTAAATATATAGACAAGACGGTTCAGACCGAAGTCTAACCTAAATATAATGACAAGACGGTTCAGACCGAAGTCTAACCTAAATATAATGACAAGACGGTTCAGACCGAAGTCTAACCTAAATATAATGACAAGACGGTTCAGACCGAAGTCTAACCTAAATATATAGACAAGACGGTTCAGACCGAAGTCTAACCTAAATATAATGACAAGACGGTTCAGACCGAAGTCTAACCTAAATATAATGACAAGACGGTTCAGACCGAAGTCTAACCTAAATATAATGACAAGACGGTTCAGACCGAAGTCTAACCTAAATATATAGACAAGACGGTTCAGACCGAAGTCTAACCTAAATATTATGACAAGACGGTTCAGACCGAAGTCTAACCTAAATATAATGACAAGACGGTTCAGACCGAAGTCTAACCTAAATATATAGACAAGACGGTTCAGACCGAAGTCTAACCTAAATATATAGACAAGACGGTTCAGACCGAAGTCTAACCTAAATATATAGACAAGACGGTTCAGACCGAAGTCTAACCTAAATATATAGACAAGACGGTTCAGACCGAAGTCTAACCTAAATATTATGACAAGACGGTTCAGACCGAAGTCTAACCTAAATATATAGACAAGACGGTTCAGACCGAAGTCTAACCTAAATATATAGACAAGACGGTTCAGACCGAAGTCTAACCTAAATATAATGACAAGACGGTTCAGACCGAAGTCTAACCTAAATATAATGACAAGACGGTTCAGACCGAAGTCTAACCTAAATATAATGACAAGACGGTTCAGACCGAAGTCTAACCTAAATATAATGACAAGACGGTTCAGACGAAGTCTAACCTAAATATATAGACAAGACGGTTCAGACCGAAGTCTAACCTAAATATATAGACAAGACGGTTCAGACCGAAGTCTAACCTAAATATAATGACAAGACGGTTCAGACCGAAGTCTAACCTAAATATAATGACAAGACGGTTCAGACCGAAGTCTAACCTAAATATAATGACAAGACGGTTCAGACCGAAGTCTAACCTAAATATATAGACAAGACGGTTCAGACCGAAGTCTAACCTAAATATAATGACAAGACGGTTCAGACCGAAGTCTAACCTAAATATAATGACAAGACGGTTCAGACCGAAGTCTAACCTAAATATAATGACAAGACGGTTCAGACCGAAGTCTAACCTAAATATAATGACAAGACGGTTCAGACCGAAGTCTAACCTAAATATAATGACAAGACGGTTCAGACCGAAGTCTAACCTAAATATAATGACAAGACGGTTCAGACCGAAGTCTAACCTAAATATTATGACAAGACGGTTCAGACCGAAGTCTAACCTAAATATAATGACAAGACGGTTCAGACCGAAGTCTAACCTAAATATATAGACAAGACGGTTCAGACCGAAGTCTAACCTAAATATAATGACAAGACGGTTCAGACCGAAGTCTAACCTAAATATAATGACAAGACGGTTCAGACCGAAGTCTAACCTAAATATAATGACAAGACGGTTCAGACCGAAGTCTAACCTAAATATAATGACAAGACGGTTCAGACCGAAGTCTAACCTAAATATAATGACAAGACGGTTCAGACCGAAGTCTAACCTAAATATAATGACAAGACGGTTCAGACCGAAGTCTAACCTAAATATAATGACAAGACGGTTCAGACCGAAGTCTAACCTAAATATAATGACAAGACGGTTCAGACCGAAGTCTAACCTAAATATAATGACAAGACGGTTCAGACCGAAGTCTAACCTAAATATAATGACAAGACGGTTCAGACCGAAGTCTAACCTAAATATAATGACAAGACGGTTCAGACCGAAGTCTAACCTAAATATAATGACAAGACGGTTCAGACCGAAGTCTAACCTAAATATATAGACAAGACGGTTCAGACCGAAGTCTAACCTAAATATAATGACAAGACGGTTCAGACCGAAGTCTAACCTAAATATAATGACAAGACGGTTCAGACCGAAGTCTAACCTAAATATAATGACAAGACGGTTCAGACCGAAGTCTAACCTAAATATATAGACAAGACGGTTCAGACCGAAGTCTAACCTAAATATAATGACAAGACGGTTCAGACCGAAGTCTAACCTAAATATAATGACAAGACGGTTCAGACCGAAGTCTAACCTAAATATAATGACAAGACGGTTCAGACCGAAGTCTAACCTAAATATAATGACAAGACGGTTCAGACCGAAGTCTAACCTAAATATATAGACAAGACGGTTCAGACCGAAGTCTAACCTAAATATATAGACAAGACGGTTCAGACCGAAGTCTAACCTAAATATAATGACAAGACGGTTCAGACCGAAGTCTAACCTAAATATAATGACAAGACGGTTCAGACCGAAGTCTAACCTAAATATATAGACAAGACGGTTCAGACCGAAGTCTAACCTAAATATAATGACAAGACGGTTCAGACCGAAGTCTAACCTAAATATAATGACAAGACGGTTCAGACCGAAGTCTAACCTAAATATATAGACAAGACGGTTCAGACCGAAGTCTAACCTAAATATAATGACAAGACGGTTCAGACCGAAGTCTAACCTAAATATAATGACAAGACGGTTCAGACCGAAGTCTAACCTAAATATAATGACAAGACGGTTCAGACCGAAGTCTAACCTAAATATAATGACAAGACGGTTCAGACCGAAGTCTAACCTAAATATAATGACAAGACGGTTCAGACCGAAGTCTAACCTAAATATATAGACAAGACGGTTCAGACCGAAGTCTAACCTAAATATATAGACAAGACGGTTCAGACCGAAGTCTAACCTAAATATAATGACAAGACGGTTCAGACCGAAGTCTAACCTAAATATAATGACAAGACGGTTCAGACCGAAGTCTAACCTAAATATAATGACAAGACGGTTCAGACCGAAGTCTAACCTAAATATAATGACAAGACGGTTCAGACCGAAGTCTAACCTAAATATATAGACAAGACGGTTCAGACCGAAGTCTAACCTAAATATAATGACAAGACGGTTCAGACCGAAGTCTAACCTAAATATATAGACAAGACGGTTCAGACCGAAGTCTAACCTAAATATAATGACAAGACGGTTCAGACCGAAGTCTAACCTAAATATAATGACAAGACGGTTCAGACCGAAGTCTAACCTAAATATAATGACAAGACGGTTCAGACCGAAGTCTAACCTAAATATATAGACAAGACGGTTCAGACCGAAGTCTAACCTAAATATAATGACAAGACGGTTCAGACCGAAGTCTAACCTAAATATATAGACAAGACGGTTCAGACCGAAGTCTAACCTAAATATAATGACAAGACGGTTCAGACCGAAGTCTAACCTAAATATAATGACAAGACGGTTCAGACCGAAGTCTAACCTAAATATATAGACAAGACGGTTCAGACCGAAGTCTAACCTAAATATAATGACAAGACGGTTCAGACCGAAGTCTAACCTAAATATAATGACAAGACGGTTCAGACCGAAGTCTAACCTAAATATAATGACAAGACGGTTCAGACCGAAGTCTAACCTAAATATAATGACAAGACGGTTCAGACCGAAGTCTAACCTAAATATATAGACAAGACGGTTCAGACCGAAGTCTAACCTAAATATATAGACAAGACGGTTCAGACCGAAGTCTAACCTAAATATAATGACAAGACGGTTCAGACCGAAGTCTAACCTAAATATATAGACAAGACGGTTCAGACCGAAGTCTAACCAAAACTCATTTCATTTCCATGGCTATCTAATTCATTTAAAAATACTGAAATTAAACTTGAAATGGAAATTAAATCAAATCAAAAGTTTGAAGAAGAAAGTTACTTACCAAAATTTGGTGTTCTTGAGAAATAGGAAGAAAATGGTGAATATGATGATGATAAACCCTTGAAACTAATAGATGATTACTTCTTTTGCCCAACAAAAATCAGATTCTTGATGATGATATGATAGATAATTGGGAGGATTTGAAAGTATTTTGGTGATTTGTGTGTGTTCTGTGTGTGTGTGTGTGTGTTTGTCAGGTATTAAGAAAAGGGGTGATGGGGGGTGTTGTGTGTGTGTGTGTGTGTGTGTGTGTGTGTGTGTGTGTGTGTGTGAGATAGATGTGTGTGTGTTTTTGAATTTTGAGTGTGAATTGTCTGTGTGTGTGTGTGTGTGTGTGTGTGTGTGTGTGTGTGTGTGTGTGTGTGTGTGTGTGTGTGTGTGTGTGTGTGTGTGTGTGTGTGTGTGTGTGTGTGTGTGTGTGTGTGTGTGTGTGTGTGTGTGTGTGTGTGTGTGTGTGTGTGTGTGTGTGTGTGTGTGTGTGTGTGTGTGTGTGTGTGTGTGTGTGTGTGTGTGTGTGTGTGTGTGTGTGTGTGTGTGTGTGTGTGTGTGTGTGTGTGTGTGTGTGTGTGTGTGTGTGTGTGTGTGTGTGTGTGTGTGTGTGTGTGTGTGTGTGTGTGTGTGTGTGTGTGTGTGTGTGTGTGTGTGTGTGTGTGTGTGTGTGTGTGTGTGTGTGTGTGTGTGTGTGTGTGTGTGTGTGTGTGTGTGTGTGTGTGTGTGTGTGTGTGTGTGTGTGTGTGTGTGTGTGTGTGTGTGTGTGTGTGTGTGTGTGTGTGTGTGTGTGTGTGTGTGTGTGTGTGTGTGTGTGTGTGTGTGTGTGTGTGTGTGTGTGTGTGTGTGTGTGTGTGTGTGTGTGTGTGTGTGTGTGTGTGTGTGTGTGTGTGTGTGTGTGTGTGTGTGTGTGTGTGTGTGTGTGTGTGTGTGTGTGTGTGTGTGTGTGTGTGTGTGTGTGTGTGTGTGTGTGTGTGTGTGTGTGTGTGTGTGTGTGTGTGTGTGTGTGTGTGTGTGTGTGTGTGTGTGTGTGTGTGTGTGTGTGTGTGTGTGTGTGTGTGTGTGTGTGTGTGTGTGTGTGTGTGTGTGTGTGTGTGTGTGTGTGTGTGTGTGTGTGTGTGTGTGTGTGTGTGTGTGTGTGTGTGTGTGTGTGTGTGTGTGTGTGTGTGTGTGTGTGTGTGTGTGTGTGTGTGTGTGTGTGTGTGTGTGTGTGTGTGTGTGTGTGTGTGTGTGTGTGTGTGTGTGTGTGTGTGTGTGTGTGTGTGTGTGTGTGTGTGTGTGTGTGTGTGTGTGTGTGTGTGTGTGTGTGTGTGTGTGTGTGTGTGTGTGTGTGTGTGTGTGTGTGTGTGTGTGTGTGTGTGTGTGTGTGTGTGTGTGTGTGTGTGTGTGTGTGTGTGTGTGTGTGTGTGTGTGTGTGTGTGTGTGTGTGTGTGTGTGTGTGTGTGTGTGTGTGTGTGTGTGTGTGTGTGTGTGTGTGTGTGTGTGTGTGTGTGTGTGTGTGTGTGTGTGTGTGTGTGTGTGTGTGTGTGTGTGTGTGTGTGTGTGTGTGTGTGTGTGTGTGTGTGTGTGTGTGTGTGTGTGTGTGTGTGTGTGTGTGTGTGTGTGTGTGTGTGTGTGTGTGTGTGTGTGTGTGTGTGTGTGTGTGTGTGTGTGTGTGTGTGTGTGTGTGTGTGTGTGTGTGTGTGTGTGTGTGTGTGTGTGTGTGTGTGTGTGTGTGTGTGTGTGTGTGTGTGTGTGTGTGTGTGTGTGTGTGTGTGTGTGTGTGTGTGTGTGTGTGTGTGTGTGTGTGTGTGTGTGTGTGTGTGTGTGTGTGTGTGTGTGTGTGTGTGTGTGTGTGTGTGTGTGTGTGTGTGTGTGTGTGTGTGTGTGTGTGTGTGTGTGTGTGTGTGTGTGTGTGTGTGTGTGTGTGTGTGTGTGTGTGTGTGTGTGTGTGTGTGTGTGTGTGTGTGTGTGTGTGTGTGTGTGTGTGTGTGTGTGTGGGTGTGTGTGTGTGTGTGTGTGTGTGTGTGTGTGTGTGTGTGTGTGTGTGACAGGTATGACTAAAGTCTCATCAGTCAGACATTTCTTAAGATTCGAAATGTGAAATGTGTGATGAACGTGTTCTAGCTCCTTAGGTAAATCGAGCTTGTAAGCCACGGAACCAATTCTTTGAACAATTTCGAATGGTCCGATATAACGAGGACTAAGTTTCCCTCGTACGCCAAAACGTGCAGTGCCTTTCCAAGGTGACACTTTCAACATGACTTTGTCTCCCACTTGAAACTCAAGTGGTTTCCGTCTACGGTCGGCATAGCTCTTTTGACGATCTTGAGCCGCCTTCAGCCGTGCCCTAATTTCGACAATTTGATCAGTAGTCTTCTGAACTAGTCCATATTTAAATAAATGACGTTCTCCAGCATCAAGCCAACAGACAGGAGATCTACACTTTCGTCCATATAAAGCCTCATAAGGCGCGCATTTGATGCTAGAGTGATAGCTGTTGTTATATGAAAATTCAGCTAACGGCAAAAAGGTATCCCAACTACCTTTGAAGTCAATGACACATGCCCGAAGCATGTCCTCTAAAGTCTGGATGGTACGTTCACTTTGTCCGTCAGTCTGTGGATGGTAAGCCGTACTCAGGTGCAATTGAGTGCCTAGGGCGTCTTGAAAATATCGCCATGATTGTGAAGTGAAACGACCATCACGGTCAGAGATAATAGACAAAGGAACGCCATGAAGAGATACAATCCTTTCAATGTATATTTGAGACAATTTCCTTATCTTCCAGTTCTCCCGAATTGGAATGAAATGAGCAGACTTCGTCAATCGATCGACAATGACCCAAATAGTATCATATCCTTTCAGGGTTCTAGGTAACTTCGTAATGAAGTCCATAGTAATCTGTTCCCATTTCCAGTCAGGAATTTTGGGTTGTTGGAGCAGCCCAGAAGGCTTTTGGTGCTCCGCCTTGACCATTGAACAATTTAGACACTTCGAGACATAAGTGGCGATATCTCTTTTCATACCAGGCCACCAATAAAAGTCCTTCAGTCCATGGTACATTTTGTCAGCACCAGGATGGATTGAATATTTAGATCGATGACTTTCGTTCATCAAGAGTTCTCTAAGTCCATTATATTTGGGAATCCACACTCTGCCCTTAACATGTCGGATTCCATCGCCATCCAATTCAAACAACCGTTCAGCATTCCACAATGCTTCCTTCTCGATTCGCCCTGGCCGTAGGGCTTCGTTTTGATCGTCTAAAACTCTATCCCTTAATGACGAGCCAAGATAAGAACTTGCTCTTGTTATGACAGATAGTGAAATTCTATCTTTTCGACTTAGCGCGTCAGCAACAACGTTGGCTTTACCGGGATGATATTTGAGTTCACAGTCGTAGTCGCTGAGTAATTCTACCCATCGTCGTTGTCGCATATTCAGCATTTTCTGATCGAAGATATGCTGAAGGCTTTTGTGATCCGTGAATACCGTACACTTGGTACCATACAGATAATGTCTCCAAATTTTTAATGCAAAGACAACCGCTCCGAGTTCTAGATCGTGGGTTGTATAGTTCTTTTCGTGGATTTTGAGCTGTCTAGAAGCGTAAGCAATGACCTTACCTTCCTGCATAAGTACACATCCCATGCCCTGATGTGAGGCGTCACAGTATACCACGAAATTTTCAATGCCATTCGGTAGCGCTAGGATAGGAGCATTACACAGCCTGTCCTTTAACGTCTGAAATGCCTTTTCTTGGGCATCCTGCCAAATAAACTCCTTAGTCTTCTGAGTTAATAAAGTCAGAGGTTGAGCAACCTTAGAGAAATTCTCAATGAATCTCCTGTAATAGCCAGCCAGTCCAAGAAATTGACGAATTTCTGTCGGAGTCTTAGGGGCTTCCCACTTCTTTATTGCTTCAATCTTAGATGGATCTACGTGGATCCATCCCCGTTCACTACATGACCCAAGAAGTGCACTTCCCTAATCCAGAATTCACATTTTGAGAATTTCGCGTACAACTTCTGATCCTTGAGCAGTTGCAGAATGGTTCTCAGATGACCTTCGTGTTCGTCTTTATTCCTTGAGTATATCAGTATGTCGTCAATGAATACAATGACAAACTTGTCAAGATACGGTCGACATACTCGATTCATTAAGTCCATAAACACAGCAGGTGCATTGGTTAAGCCAAACGGCATAACCAAAAACTCATAATGTCCGTAACGAGTTCTGAAGGCTGTTTTAGGAATGTCCGTCTCTCTGACTCTGAGTTGATGATACCCAGATCTGAGATCGATCTTGGAAAAATGTGATGCACCTTCCAATTGATCAAACAAGTCGTCAATACGAGGCAAAGGGTACCTGTTCTTGACAGTCAACTTGTTCAATTCTCTATAATCTATACACATGCGCATAGAGCCGTCCTTCTTTTTGACAAATAGAATCGGAGCTCCCCAAGGTGATGAACTTGGGCGAATTAGTCCTTTAGCTAACAACTCTTGAAGTTGTTCGGATAATTCTTGCATTTCTGACGGCGCAAGACGATAGGGTGCCTTGGCCACGGGTGCAGCTCCAGGGACTAAGTCTATTCCAAACTCAACCGGTCTGTGAGGTGGAAGTCCCGTCAAATCTTCAGGAAATACTTCTGGAAAATCTTTAACTACTGGGATGTCTTGAATGTCTTTACCCTTCGGCTTCCTTTCAACAACTAGTGCCAAGAAGGCAGGGTATTCTTTTTGTAAATATTTATTCGCCTTTATCGCCGATACTAAAATCAATTCCTTCCCTGACTTGTCTCCTTGCACTACTAGGGTTTTGTCATTCTGAAGGGGTATTCTAACAACCTTCTCGTAACACATTATTTCAGCTCTAACCTTAGATAACCAGTCCATTCCAACAATTACATCAAAACTACTTAGTTCTATGGGAATAAGATTTATTTTAAAGGTTTCGCCAGATAGTGTCAAATTGCAATCTACTAAATGATCTCTAGCAATATACTTTTGACCGTTTGCATATTCGACAATATAAGTGTCTTTCATGGGGATAGCCACTATACCAAATCGGGACTTAAATTCTAAGGATATAAAGCTTTTATCAGCACCAGAGTCGAATAACACAAAAACATAATGATTATTGAGTATGAATGTACCTAGGGGTGTTCAAAACTATCCGTATCCGAATCCGTTATCCGAAAATCCGAAAATCCGATCCGAATTTATCCGAAAAATCGGATACCAAAATTTCGGATATCCGAAGTTCGGATATCCGAAATTTATATCCGAAATTTTCGGATATCCGAAATTCGGATATCCGAAATTTTCGGATATTTCGGATATCCGAAATTCGGATATCCGAAATTTCGGATATCCGAAATTCGATATCCGAAATTTCGGATATCCGATTTCGGATATCCGAAATTTCGGATATCCGAATTTCGGATATCCGAAATTTCGGATATATGTTCGGATATTGAAATCCACTATCCGAAATTTCGGATATCCGAAATTCGGATATCCGAAAATTCGGATATCCGACTTTGATATCGGATTTATATCCGAACATATATCCGAAATTTCGGATATCCGAAAGTTTCGGATATCCGAAATCGGATATCCGAAATTTCGGATATCCGAAATTTCGGATATCCGAAATTTCGGATATCCGAAATTTCGGATATCCGAAATTTCGGATATCCGAAATTTCGGATATCCGAAATTTCGGATATCCGAAATTTCGGATATCCGAAATTTCGGATATCCGAAATTTCGGATATCCGAAATTTCGGATATTTCGGATAGTTCGGATATCCGATTTCGGATATCCGAAAATTTCGGATATCCGAAATTTCGGATATCCGAAATTTCGGATATATGTTCGGATATTGAAATCCACTATCCGAAATTTCGGATATCCGAAATTCGGATATCCGAAATTTTCGGATATCCGAATTTCGGATATCCGAAATTTCGGATAGTGGATTTCAATATCCGAACATATATCCGAAATTTCGGATATCCGAAATTTCGGATATCCGAAATATCGGATATCCGAAATCGGATATCCGAAATCGGATATCCGAAATTTCGGATATCCGAAATTTCGGATATATTTCGGATTAAATCCGGACTATCCGAAATTCGGATATCCGAAGTTTCGGATATCCGAATTTCGGATATCCGAAATTTCGGATAGTGGATTTAATATCCGAAATTTCGGATATCCGAAATTCCGGATATCCGAAATTTCGGATATTGAAATCCACTATCCGAAATTTCGGATATCCGAAATTCGGATATCCGAAAATTTCGGATATCCGAATTTCGATATCATTTCATATCCGAACATATATCCGAAATTTCGGATATCCGAAATTTCGGATATCCGAAATCGGATATCCGAAATTTCGGATATCCGAAATTTCGGATATTTCGGATATCCGATTTCGGATATCCGAAAATTTCGGATATCCGAATTTCGGATATCCGAAATTTCGGATATATGTTCGGATATTGAAATCCACTATCCGAAATTTCGGATATCCGAAATTCGGATATCCGAAAATTCGGATATCCGACTTTGATATCATTTCATATCCGAACATATATCCGAAATTTCGGATATCCGAAATTTCGGATATCCGAAATCGGATATCCGAAATTTCGGATATCCGAAATTTCGGATATCCGAAATTTCGGATATCCGAAATTTCGGATATCCGAAATTTCGGATATCCGAAATTTCGGATATCCGAAATTTCGGATATCCGAAATTTCGGATATCCGAAATTTCGGATATCCGAAATTTCGGATATCCGAAATTTCGGATATCCGAAATTTCGGATATCCGAAATTTCGGATATCCGAAATTTCGGATATCCGAAATTTCGGATATCCGAAATTTCGGATATCCGAAATTTCGGATATCCGAAATTTCGGATATCCGAAATTTCGGATATCCGAAATTTCGGATATCCGAAATTTCGGATATCCGAAATTTCGGATATCCGAAATTTCGGATATCCGAAATTTCGGATATCCGAAATTTCGGATATCCGAAATTTCGGATATCCGAAATTTCGGATATTTCGGATATCCGATTTCGGATATCCGAAATTTCGGATATCCGAATTTCGGATATCCGAAATTTCGGATATATGTTCGGATATTGAAATCCACTATCCGAAATTTCGGATATCCGAAATTCGGATATCCGAAAATTCGGATATCCGACTTTGATATCCGGAATTTCATATCCGAAATTCATATCCGAAATTTCGGATATCCGAAATCGGACATATGATTTCGGATATCCGAAATTTCGATATCCGAAGGGAATCCGAAATTTCGGATATCCGAATCCGAAATTTCGGATATCCGACTTTTCGGATAACGGATTCAGATACGGATAGTTTTGATATCCGAAATTTCGGATATCCGAAATTTCGGATATCCGAAATTTCGGATATCCGAAATTTCGGATATCCGAAATTTCGGATATCCGAAATTTCGGATATCCGAAATTTCGGATATCCGAAATTTCGGATATCCGAAATTTCGGCTATCCGAATTTCAGTTCAAAGTCGGATATCCGAAGTTTCGGATATCCGAATTTCGGATATCCGAAATTTCGGATAGTGGATTTCAATATCCGAACATATATCCGAAATTTCGGATATCCGAATCGTGACGTCCTGAGTAACTACCGCAAAGTTTCTGGCAGTCTTAAACCTCTTGCCATTTCCACCGCCACCATATCCACTACCAGAGGCATGATCACTCCTTCTCTTGACCACTTCAGTTCCAACAGAAGAATCAGTGGTTCTTTTCAAGTCTATCACCATCCGGTTGGTTGCACTAACTGCCGCTTGAAGAGTCATAGGATTAAAAGCGGCTACCAATCTTCGGACATCAGGTGACAAGCCATAACAGTATCTCTCGATTAGTTTCTCCTCCGTATCTACCATACGAGGAACTAGTCTAGTCAGCTCGTGAAAACGAGTAGTGTATTTCTCGTTGTCTAGCCCGACCATATTATGATTCCAAAATTCGCCTTCCATTTTCTGTACTTCCTCCCTAGGACAGTATTTTTCCATCAACATACTTTTAAAATCAAACCAAGGTATCCTATTAGCTTGGTCTCGACCTCGGGTCCTAACCTGCTCGTTCCACCATGATAGAGCGTGCTTTTGAAGTTGAGTGGAAGCATATTCCACTTTGTGCTCTTCGGCACAACGACTAATATGAAGCACCGCCTCTATGCTTTCTAGCCAGTTGATTAGACCTACCGGACCCTCGGTACCATGAAATTCTTTTGGTTTACAATAGGTAAAGGTCTTGTAGTCACCCACTCGAAGTTGAGCTCGAGGAACAACTTGTTCAGCAGTAGGTTCAACATTGTTACTATTATCAGTATGATGATTATTATTTGCATTCATGCTTGCCGTGATCTGAGCAACTAAAGTAGGCATGGCGGCCAACAGTTGCTGTGTCACAAATGCTGCCATATTATTATCCCCGCCAGTATTTGGGGTAGGTCCAGGACCAGTGTTCACCTGGACAGTAGCAGTTTCTGGTTCTTGCTGGATTACAGGTTCTTCCTGTTCAGCTTCATTATTCAAAGGAGTGGATCGAGTAACTCTCTTTGGTGCAGTTTTCTTGACTGGAGCCTTTTTCTGAACTTTGCTTTTCGTCTTAGGAGCCATAAGTCTAAGATATGAACAAAAATGTCATTTAGAGATTTCCTTGATAGGTTAAATAGAAAGTAGCTTTGCAAGACAGATGACAGTACAATGCAAGTCACAAATTGCTGACTTGTATGAATTCATGTACTAGACAAGACAAGAAAAATATGAAAAATCATATTTCTAGAGCTAAGAATAAGCAGTTGACATAGTCTGAACAAGTAAGTAAGCCAAAAGACAATCGTATTTCATTGATGTTCAAAATTTTACATAGTCTGATATGTACAGTCCAAAAACATGTGGGAAACTTCATCCACAACGATAGACTACATAGTCGGAGCAATACGATTTATAGACACGTGGGAAATACATCCACCAAAAAAAGATTACAACTCAAAGTACAGAAGTACGAGTTGTTAAAAGTTCTAGGCTTACAATATAGAAAGACTTATTACAAAATTACATCTTGCAAATAACAACGACCAGCAAAGCCACCACCAAAACCACCACAACCGACAGTATCCAGATCAACCTCCCAATAGTTTCCTTCCCCTCTCTAGCAACAGTCAACGCCTCCGCCGCCTGATGATAAGCTCCAGTCAACGCCTGAGCTTGATTCTCTATTTTCTCCCTTGTACAGATGAGGGAATTGTTCATCCTTGACAATTGTCGGCGATAATATTCCGACCTATCAGCTGCAGATGCAACTGGCATAACAGCACTTGGGTTGTAGACAGGCGCTCTGGAGGGACCCGCCGCATATGGATCTCCCTGAAAGAATGAAAGACCAAGTCCACTGTTGCCCTGAACTGGTGCAGAAGGACCAGGAGCATAAGGGTCTCTAGGAGCATAAGGCAAATGAGCTCCCTCGGTAGTCCTCCTCTGATATGGAGATACCGGTGTTACAGATGATTGAACATGGATAGACACATGTTCGCCTCCAGACTCACTGGAAGATGACACAAGATTTATAGGGCGTGATTCATTGCCCGATTCCTCCATTGGTTCCTCTTCATAAGAGTCAGGAACATAAGGAATGGAGTTTGCCAAGACAGGAACTGGAGGTGTACAAGGTACAACAGCATTTGAGCTAACTCCATCCGACATGACTAGTCTGAAAAGATAGTCAAAGAATCCATATAAGTCAAATGGATAAGGCAGTACGTCTCAAATGGATGATACAGTACGCAAAAGAGTTTTAAAGAAATCTTCGTCTAGATTACACACATTTGGTTTGGGTTTCTATTACCAACATATTTGAAATGCTTATATATAGGGTCACCCGCAGCCTTCCCACCACATTTTAAATATGCTGTTAATATAATCCAAACTATCACGTATATAAACCTTATGCATACACATACGATTTGAGTTTCTATTCCTAACATACCTTCAATGTTTATATATAGGGTCACCCGCAGCCTTCCCACCACATCTACAGTATGTTGTGAATATAGCTCAAACTATAACGTATATACAAAATCTAAGATATTTATTTCGAGCCTTATATTATTTTACATAATCGGGACGTAGTTGATCAGGTTAGGTCTAATTATAGACAAATAATATAACTCCTGAAATAAGTATCCTAAACCTAAATAGACTTAGATTCCCTTTTGAAACGAAATGGCTATAGATTGAGTTTTTCCAGCGGAAAAACTCGGTATTAACTATAACCTTGTCTCTGATACCAATTTTTGTCACACCCCGTTGTAGCGGAAATACAGGGTTAACAAAGAATTGCATACTAATCAGAAGGTTAATAGAGATTACATCCATTTATACCAATACAAGTCAATACAAGTACAATCGTTCAAAGTGTGGACCCCAAAATACGGATACAAGTCATCCTCATTTGGAACTGGGCCCACAGAATACAAGTTCAATAAATTGGACAGTCAAATACAATTAAAGCCAAAAGCATGAGAGTCCTCAATGTCTGATGCTAATTGTACGTCCAAAGTCAAAAGATTGGCCCTATAATGCCAAAGACGATTCCAAGACTTACTGATGGTCACCTGAAAAGCATGAAATTTGAGAGGATCAACTATCGAAATAGTTGGTGAGTTTACAGTGTGTTTGACTAAAAGATCAATCGTCGTTTGTTGTAGTTATTTAATACATGACGGTTCAGACCGAAGTCTAACCTAAATATATAGACAAGACGGTTCAGACCGAAGTCTAACCTAAATATAATGACAAGACGGTTCAGACCGAAGTCTAACCTAAATATATAGACAAGACGGTTCAGACCGAAGTCTAACCTAAATATATAGACAAGACGGTTCAGACCGAAGTCTAACCTAAATATATAGACAAGACGGTTCAGACCGAAGTCTAACCTAAATATATAGACAAGACGGTTCAGACCGAAGTCTAACCTAAATATAATGACAAGACGGTTCAGACCGAAGTCTAACCTAAATATAATGACAAGACGGTTCAGACCGAGGTCTAACCTAAATATAATGACAAGACGGTTCAGACCGAAGTCTAACCTAAATATATAGACAAGACGGTTCAGACCGAAGTCTAACCTAAATATAATGACAAGACGGTTCAGACCGAAGTCTAACCTAAATATATAGACAAGACGGTTCAGACCGAAGTCTAACCTAAATATATAGACAAGACGGTTCAGACCGAAGTCTAACCTAAATATATAGACAAGACGGTTCAGACCGAAGTCTAACCTAAATATAATGACAAGACGGTTCAGACCGAGTCTAACCTAAATATAATGACAAGACGGTTCAGACCGAAGTCTAACCTAAATATAATGACAAGACGGTTCAGACCGAAGTCTAACCTAAATATATAGACAAGACGGTTCAGACCGAAGTCTAACCTAAATAATATGACAAGACGGTTCAGACCGAGTCTAACCTAAATAATATGACAAGACGGTTCAGACCGGAGTCTAACCTAAATAATATGACAAGACGGTTCAGACCGGAGTCTAACCTAAATAATATGACAAGACGGTTCAGACCGAAGTCTAACCTAAATAATATGACAAGACGGTTCAGACCGAAGTCTAACCTAAATATAATGACAAGACGGTTCAGACCGAAGTCTAACCTAAATATAATGACAAGACGGTTCAGACCGAAGTCTAACCTAAATAATATGACAAGACGGTTCAGACCGGAGTCTAACCTAAATAATATGACAAGACGGTTCAGACCGGAGTCTAACCTAAATATAATGACAAGACGGTTCAGACCGAAGTCTAACCTAAATATAATGACAAGACGGTTCAGACCGAAGTCTAACCTAAATAATATGACAAGACGGTTCAGACCGAAGTCTAACCTAAATAATATGACAAGACGGTTCAGACCGGAGTCTAACCTAAATAATATGACAAGACGGTTCAGACCGGAGTCTAACCTAAATAATATGACAAGACGGTTCAGACCGGAGTCTAACCTAAATAATATGACAAGACGGTTCAGACCGGAGTCTAACCTAAATAATATGACAAGACGGTTCAGACCGAGTCTAACCTAAATAATATGACAAGACGGTTCAGACCGAAGTCTAACCTAAATAATATGACAAGACGGTTCAGACCGGAGTCTAACCTAAATAATATGACAAGACGGTTCAGACCGGAGTCTAACCTAAATATAATGACAAGACGGTTCAGACCGAAGTCTAACCTAAATATAATGACAAGACGGTTCAGACCGAAGTCTAACCTAAATAATATGACAAGACGGTTCAGACCGAAGTCTAACCTAAATAATATGACAAGACGGTTCAGACCGAAGTCTAACCTAAATAATATGACAAGACGGTTCAGACCGAAGTCTAACCTAAATATATAGACAAGACGGTTCAGACCGAAGTCTAACCTAAATATAATGACAAGACGGTTCAGACCGAAGTCTAACCTAAATATAATGACAAGACGGTTCAGACCGAAGTCTAACCTAAATATAATGACAAGACGGTTCAGACCGAAGTCTAACCTAAATAATATGACAAGACGGTTCAGACCGAAGTCTAACCTAAATATAATGACAAGACGGTTCAGACCGAAGTCTAACCTAAATATAATGACAAGACGGTTCAGACCGAAGTCTAACCTAAATATAATGACAAGACGGTTCAGACCGAAGTCTAACCTAAATAATATGACAAGACGGTTCAGACCGAAGTCTAACCTAAATATATGACAAGACGGTTCAGACCGAAGTCTAACCTAAATAATATGACAAGACGGTTCAGACCGAAGTCTAACCTAAATATATAGACAAGACGGTTCAGACCGAAGTCTAACCTAAATATAATGACAAGACGGTTCAGACCGAAGTCTAACCTAAATATATAGACAAGACGGTTCAGACCGAAGTCTAACCTAAATATAATGACAAGACGGTTCAGACCGAAGTCTAACCTAAATAATATGACAAGACGGTTCAGACCGAAGTCTAACCTAAATAATATGACAAGACGGTTCAGACCGAAGTCTAACCTAAATATAATGACAAGACGGTTCAGACCGAAGTCTAACCTAAATAATATGACAAGACGGTTCAGACCGAAGTCTAACCTAAATAATATGACAAGACGGTTCAGACCGAAGTCTAACCTAAATATAATGACAAGACGGTTCAGACCGAGTCTAACCTAAATATAATGACAAGACGGTTCAGACCGAAGTCTAACCTAAATATATGACAAGACGGTTCAGACCGAAGTCTAACCTAAATAATATGACAAGACGGTTCAGACCGAAGTCTAACCTAAATAATATGACAAGACGGTTCAGACCGAAGTCTAACCTAAATAATATGACAAGACGGTTCAGACCGAAGTCTAACCTAAATATATAGACAAGACGGTTCAGACCGAAGTCTAACCTAAATATATAGACAAGACGGTTCAGACCGAAGTCTAACCTAAATATATAGACAAGACGGTTCAGACCGAAGTCTAACCTAAATAATATGACAAGACGGTTCAGACCGAAGTCTAACCTAAATATATGACAAGACGGTTCAGACCGAGTCTAACCTAAATATAATGACAAGACGGTTCAGACCGAAGTCTAACCTAAATAAATGACAAGACGGTTCAGACCGAAGTCTAACCTAAATATAATGACAAGACGGTTCAGACCGAAGTCTAACCTAAATATAATGACAAGACGGTTCAGACCGAAGTCTAACCTAAATAATATGACAAGACGGTTCAGACCGAAGTCTAACCTAAATAATATGACAAGACGGTTCAGACCGAAGTCTAACCTAAATAATATGACAAGACGGTTCAGACCGAGTCTAACCTAAATAATATGACAAGACGGTTCAGACCGGAGTCTAACCTAAATAATATGACAAGACGGTTCAGACCGAAGTCTAACCTAAATAATATGACAAGACGGTTCAGACCGAAGTCTAACCTAAATATATAGACAAGACGGTTCAGACCGAAGTCTAACCTAAATATATAGACAAGACGGTTCAGACCGAAGTCTAACCTAAATATAATGACAAGACGGTTCAGACAAGTGGCACTGCGCCGCAGTGGGCCATTGCCAAGCTCACTGCGCCGCAGTGAGCTAAAAATGCACAACCAGCCCTAGCCACTGCGCCGCAGTGGGACCAATTCCATGCCACTGCGCCGCAGTGGCCTCATTCTGCAGCCAGCACCAGCAGGTGCAAACATTGCAACGAACAGAATTTTTGTCATTAGGAAATGCCCACTTGTTGTACTTCCGCCCAGGGTCTTTGGATTTAGGACGTTGAGAAACATTACCACCTTGATTCATTGACTAATAGATGATAAGAAAGAAAGTTTCAGTTGAAAAAATCTTCTGAGTAAGAAAAAAGAAAAAATAATTTTAAGAAAAAAGAAGAAAACTTACCTGAAGTTGAAGGGAGAATATGTTGATAAGAAAAAAGAAAAAATAATTTTAAGAAAAAAGAAAAAATAATTTTAAGAAAAAAGAAAAAATAATTTTAAGAAAAAAGAAAAAATAATTTTAAGAAAAAAGAAAAAATAATTTTAAGAAAAAAGAAAAAATAATTTTAAGAAAAAAGAAAAAATAATTTTAAGAAAAAAGAAAAAATAATTTTAAGAAAAAAGAAAAAATAATTTTAAGAAAAAAGAAAAAATAATTTTAAGAAAAAAGAAAAAATAATTTTAAGAAAAAAGAAAAAATAATTTTAAGAAAAAAGAAAAAATAATTTTAAGAAAAAAGAAAAAATAATTTTAAGAAAAAAGAAAAAATAATTTTAAGAAAAAAGAAAAAATAATTTTAAGAAAAAAGAAAAAATAATTTTAAGAAAAAAGAAAAAATAATTTTAAGAAAAAAGAAAAAATAATTTTAAGAAAAAAGAAAAAATAATTTTAAGAAAAAAGAAAAAATAATTTTAAGAAAAAAGAAAAAATAATTTTAAGAAAAAAGAAAAAATAATTTTAAGAAAAAAGAAAAAATAATTTTAAGAAAAAAGAAAAAATAATTTTAAGAAAAAAGAAAAAATAATTTTAAGAAAAAAGAAAAAATAATTTTAAGAAAAAAGAAAAAATAATTTTAAGAAAAAAGAAAAAATAATTTTAAGAAAAAAGAAAAAATAATTTTAAGAAAAAAGAAAAAATAATTTTAAGAAAAAAGAAAAAATAATTTTAAGAAAAAAGAAAAAATAATTTTAAGAAAAAAGAAAAAATAATTTTAAGAAAAAAGAAAAAATAATTTTAAGAAAAAAGAAAAAATAATTTTAAGAAAAAAGAAAAAATAATTTTAAGAAAAAAGAAAAAATAATTTTAAGAAAAAAGAAAAAATAATTTTAAGAAAAAAGAAAAAATAATTTTAAGAAAAAAGAAAAAATAATTTTAAGAAAAAAGAAAAAATAATTTTAAGAAAAAAGAAAAAATAATTTTAAGAAAAAAGAAAAAATAATTTTAAGAAAAAAGAAAAAATAATTTTAAGAAAAAAGAAAAAATAATTTTAAGAAAAAAGAAAAAATAATTTTAAGAAAAAAGAAAAAATAATTTTAAGAAAAAAGAAAAAATAATTTTAAGAAAAAAGAAAAAATAATTTTAAGAAAAAAGAAAAAATAATTTTAAGAAAAAAGAAAAAATAATTTTAAGAAAAAAGAAAAAATAATTTTAAGAAAAAAGAAAAAATAATTTTAAGAAAAAAGAAAAAATAATTTTAAGAAAAAAGAAAAAATAATTTTAAGAAAAAAGAAAAAATAATTTTAAGAAAAAAGAAAAAATAATTTTAAGAAAAAAGAAAAAATAATTTTAAGAAAAAAGAAAAAATAATTTTAAGAAAAAAGAAAAAATAATTTTAAGAAAAAAGAAAAAATAATTTTAAGAAAAAAGAAAAAATAATTTTAAGAAAAAAGAAAAAATAATTTTAAGAAAAAAGAAAAAATAATTTTAAGAAAAAAGAAAAAATAATTTTAAGAAAAAAGAAAAAATAATTTTAAGAAAAAAGAAAAAATAATTTTAAGAAAAAAGAAAAAATAATTTTAAGAAAAAAGAAAAAATAATTTTAAGAAAAAAGAAAAAATAATTTTAAGAAAAAAGAAAAAATAATTTTAAGAAAAAAGAAAAAATAATTTTAAGAAAAAAGAAAAAATAATTTTAAGAAAAAAGAAAAAATAATTTTAAGAAAAAAGAAAAAATAATTTTAAGAAAAAAGAAAAAATAATTTTAAGAAAAAAGAAAAAATAATTTTAAGAAAAAAGAAAAAATAATTTTAAGAAAAAAGAAAAAATAATTTTAAGAAAAAAGAAAAAATAATTTTAAGAAAAAAGAAAAAATAATTTTAAGAAAAAAGAAAAAATAATTTTAAGAAAAAAGAAAAAATAATTTTAAGAAAAAAGAAAAAATAATCTAACAGATGATAAGAAAGAAAATTTCAGTTGAAAAAATCTTCTGAGTAAGAAAAAAGAAAAAATAATTTTAAGAAAAAAGAAGAAAACTTGCCTGAAGCTGTTGAAGGGAGAATATGTTGACGAAGGATGATTTGATGTTAATTAATTATGAGTTGTCACAGTTCCCACTCTAATCTATGCTCTTTCACCCATTCATCAACGTTACCTACTGCATTCGCTAACAAAGGGACACGCAGTTCATAGTATGACGGTGGCTTTAAATGTGGCCCATAGAGTCCTACAGCTTGTATCATTTCCTTGAAGATGTCCATTTTGGCTACATTGAATGTAATCCCAGCTTCGTAGAAAAAGGCAGCAATCTTCTGAATCGTTCTAGCTCGCAACTCTTTCTCACATGCATCATTTATGCTTGTCTGAATCTTTTTTCCTTTTGCTTTTTCTGAAATAAAAGTATATATCAGTTATACTCTAATATAAGCATATATAAGAACTAACTAATCTGTATCAGTTGTAATCGAACAATAAAAATGTTAACTTTGGTCACAAAAAAATCTAACGGTCCTTTCGCATTAGACCTGCTACTGGTTGGTTTCTCCACCCAGGCTCTTTTGTTCTGAGTATTCTGGTTCTCAACAGCCTCGTTCTCAACAGCCTCGTCATCTCCATATCCACCATCTTCGAGATCAATGGCCAAATCTTGGTAGTCATCATTATTTTTCTTTGCTTTTTGTCGTTCAACGTATTCAATAAGCTCAACTTTAACATCATCTGGAACCTTTTCACACTTCTTAACATTTCTGTTACCTCCTATCTGATGTTGTTTAGCTCTACAAATTCCCGCTTTGCTGGTAAACCTGCAAAAATTGCAACGAACAGAATTTTTGTCATTAGGAAATGGCCACTTGTTGTACTTCGCCCAGGGTCTTTGGATTTAGGACGTTGAGAAACATTACCACCTTGATTCATTGACTAATAGATGATAAGAAAGAAAGTTTCAGTTGAAAAAATCTTTTGAGTAAGAAAAAAGAAAAAATAATTTTAAGAAAAAAGAAGAAAACTTGCCTGAAGCTGTTGAAGGGAGAATATGTTGACGAAGGATGATTTGATGTTGATATATTCTGATTGATGATTTGATGTTGATATTTGGAACAATATATAAACGTGATTTACTCTCTGACATGCTATTAATACGCTTCTTGGATAACCAAAGGGTTTTATGGAAAATTGTAGTTTGCCGCCTAAATTGTTGGTGGGCCTGGGCCTAGGTTTTCAGGCGGCAAAGTGTTGCCTCGCCATCGCCTTGCGCCTAGGCGGCCTGGGCGCACGCCTTTAACAACACTGCTTCAACTACAGTCTTTACGGTTGTATTTAACATTTTGCTAAATAGCTTATTTAAATATTCCTAATATCATAAAAAGAGATATAATACCTTCTTTTTTACTGGTGCGGATTAAATATCACAACGAATGATCTAAACTATATTGTCTTAATCGGGTCCACACTAAAGAGTCCCCTCAACCAATATCTCGTAAGAGAAATAATCCCTAATAGTTCGCCCAAAAACACGACAACATAATCACAAGTCTATGACTCCCTTTGTAGTTCTAATTATGTCGAATATCACAAAAAATGACGTAAAAATTAAATTCTCATTCTGATCTCAACATATACATGTATACAATTTATCAAAATTAAAGTTTCCAATTTGTTCCCTCCCTTGAGCTTTTAACTTTTCATTATATCCCGCCCAAATTTTTCCCCAAAATCAAAAGTTTATATCTTCTTTTTCACTCTTCCAAATAAATAAAATCCACCAACTAACCTTATCTTTCTATTTCCCCTTTCTCTCATTCCCCTTTACAAATTAGGATCGACCGCCCCATCCTCTTAACCCCTTCTCCGATTGTCACCTCCACCGTCGCCACCAAATCCGGCCACCACAAGGTATCCTCTCTCTATTTATTAATGAATACTTCTTCTTATTATCATTAACTAGTAATTGATATGTTTTTTCTTTTTTGTATATATGGAAAAATGACGGTGAATGCTACAGCGTGTTTAGGTAAGCTTCTTGAACTCTTACATTAGTTAATGAATTCTCTTCTATAGTTTTTTAGATATACATATGAATAATAACAATGATGTTATAATCAAATTATTATTATTTATTATACAAAATGGAAAATGAGGGATTGATTTGAATTCAAAAGTAGTATGTATATTGTTACAACTCATGGAATTTATCCAAAAATGGTGGTTTGTGATATATATATATTAAGGGCCTACGATGATGGATCTATAAATGTGTTTTCACTGGATTCCTCATTATTGCAGTCACATACTGTTCACCGATCGAATCCTTCTCCAGAATATCTAGATTTAGGTGACTGTAACAACGTAGGTGAGTTTTGTGGAGCTATATTATAGCTTTTTTGCTGTCATAGCTGCTGTTTGAAGGCTGTTTTTTGCATAATTTCTTGGTTGTTTCGAGGTCATTTTGCAGCTGTTTTTTGCAATTGTTTTGATATTGTTTTGTGCATATTTGAAGACTGTTTTAAAGCCAATTTTGCTGCTGTTTTGTGCAGATTTGGGGACTGTTTTTAGGGTAATTTGCTGTTGTTTTGAGGATTTCTTGCTGCTGAAAACAGGTTACAAGGTGCAGACTTCCGAGCCATCAACGAGGAGCGGTAAATAAATATAATATCCAGGAAAAACATCCACGAGAATTACAAGTAAGCAAACAAAACAATATTTCAGTTCTGATATAAACTCACATACAACCATTTTCGATGTATTTATCATTCAATCATAACAAAATTCAGGGCATAATATTCTTATATGTAATCATTTTGATGAAAGTGGTTTCACTAATAAGCTGTATTTCTATTCGTTTTGGGCAGTGGATCAACAATAGAACATCGATTCCACGTATGAGAGTCGTAAAAGGAAGCGGAAAAGCACTTACACTGTATTCTCGAGTTTTAAATAAAAGAAAAGAAAGGTGAAGAATAGAAATGATAAGAAAGGAGAAGTAAGTATACATATAAAATGCATTCTCGAGTTAAAAAGAAAACTAAAGAAAGGGAAAGAAAATAAATGTTAATTACATTCTCAAGTTGGAATGATAGGAAAAGAAAAGAAAAACATATATGCAATTTTACAATTATATCCTTTCAATAAAAATTAATTAAAAACAAATAAATTATACATGATCTTCTTGTAATCAAGTAAACTACATATGTATTATACACTTGATTAAATAACATAAAAAGGAAATACCGTTCAAAATTAAGTAAGTAACAATAATTTTCTACAACTGATTTGATACATGTTGTCAATTTATGTATATTATTATATAAAATAACAAATATATATAGAAAAAGAACAAATATAAATAAAAGCAGTTTCAATATGTGTATATATAATTTCGAGGTGAAATATGGTGGACCAATAAGACTAAGGTAACTGACAACTACCATATATGTATTACTGGAGTCATGTGCCATTTGATATGGAAGTTTAGCTTTTGAAGGATAAAATAGTAATTAGACAGCATGTTGTATTGTATTCCATCCGAATCCGGCCATTTTGGGCGGAAAACTTTGAGACAAAAAATGACCAAGTTTTCCATTCCTTTCTAATCTTTTCTTTTATTAAAAAAACTTAAGAAATGCAAGATAGCAAATTATCCCTTCCCTTTCTATTCTTTTCTATTGTAAATATAACTCAAGAATACAGTGTTAATAACACCTTATTTGTATGATGAAACAAGTGATTTTAGTGACTTAGAGTAAGCAAAGTGTATCATTTGATAGTGAATTCTGTACGCATTTGTTGAGACCAAATTCCTTCGTAGTGTGTGCATTCAGTGCCGGTATGTGTACCTATTTAATCTGTTCCCCAACTTTACCCAATATAAAATGGTTTGAAATCTTTTCCTTCATTCTTGGTTTCTTAGACTAAAAGGAGTGGAAAGAAGGGGGGGCGACTTGTGCCATGTGACACTTTATTTTTGATTTTTTTTACTTTGTTATTAATTAAAAATGTTATATTTAATTAAAAAGTAATATATATAAAACATAAACATATATTTAAAACATAAAATAAATCATTTCCACATAAAATGAAACATTTAAACCAATTAAACATAAAATAAATAAACTAAGTCGAATATTTTTCACGAAGCTCCTGTTTTTTGCGTTCCATGATGCTTCTCTCGGGCTCTTCAAGGTGGGAATAGTCGGTACCCAACAATTTCCAATCGGCGTTTTCTTATCCAACTTTCTTTTCCTTCAATTGAATTTTTTTCGAGCTCATATCAAACAACTTATCCAACTTTTTCGCTATTCCTTCAAACGTCTCACTATACCTACCTTTCCCTTTCCCCTTGCCGGCTGATCCTGACGAGCCTTCCCCTCTCGATGCTTTCTTTGACGCGTCCCTACCAACCGGACGTTTCCTGAAACATCGGCTCATCATCCTCACCCACCTCCTCAAACGAGTTAAGGTCAAAGTTGACCCTAGCATCCGACCCTTGACTCGCCACTGGATCGGCGGATGATGACGACTTCGACCTTTTCGCGGTGCGTTGACCGAGATTGGTCCTCACATTGCTTTTGTCCACTAGATAGAACTTCGAACTATGCCTAATTTTGTCCCAAATTGACATATACGGAAATGCCTTGTTATAAGGTCGTTCATCATATCGGGTTGTTGATTTGGGTTGTTTGGTCGTGGATTACGATAACCCGGGTTAAAAGGATTGTTGTTGAAGTTGTTGTTGGGAAACATTTTTAGAAAAAAAATGAAGAAGAAAGGTGAGAAGAAGGGTGAAAAAGAAAGGTGAATGTAAAATGAAAAGGAAATGTGTATAAATAAAGGTAAAGAAATTTTTAAAAAAAAAAGAAAAAAAAAGTTTTTTTTTTAATTTGGTCAAAACTAGCCGGTACCCATTAAATATGCATCGGTCAACGTGAAAGTCAAAAGGGGGAGGGGCGAGCTGTACAAGTTGGGCAAAGCAAAAGTCGGCTAGGGGGTGGTGTGGGGAGCGACTTTCGGTGACAAATGGCGAGGGGGAGGGTGTTGGTCGCCCACTCCCTTTAGTCTTAGTGTTGGTAAAAGTCATTTGAGCAGGTTCACTTATTTGCATTAGAGTTTAGAATAGCTAGAGTTTTATTGATTTATTTAATCCTTATTTGCATTTGAGTTTAAAGAATACTTACTGTTTTTTATATTAGAGTTTAATTTCTAGCATTTCATTTTTTATCACACAGATTGATTTGTTGTCATGAAAGATTAAGCTAGAAGAGGCTTGCTACATTGGATGAATGGCAGTGGGTTTCAAAGCTTTAGGTTTCTTGTTTGAAATTTAGTTAGGCTCTGTTAGGTCCAGATTTACTGGACTCGCTCCAGACTCGACTACTGGAGCCTTACTGAAGATCTGTCCAGAAATGATATTAACTGGACCTACTCCAGACTTGGAATCTGGAGTCCCTCTGAAGATTTGTTCAGAAATAATGGAAGACCAGTGAGCAAATACTTGTATAGAAAATCTGGAGTATTCTCCAGATTAGCTCACTGGACTTCACCCCAGTCCAGATCTATTCTACTGAAGACGTTCTCACTCAAGTCAAAGACTGAAGTCAGAATAAAGAAGACTGACAAATGGCGGAGTCCACTGGAAGTCTTACCAGATCTGAACACTGGAGGATTGTCAGTGTTCTAGACCTTACAAGTCTGAACACTGATATCGAGGAATTGACTTTTGCCTTTACACACTTTCCAAAGAACATTCCACTTGTTCTTTACTAAAGTACCTACGTGTGTGAAGGTGGTTGGTTAAAAGAATAAAGTCATATTGATGTGACTTTATCCTTGTACCTTAACCAATGCATTTAATGATCTTGTCGGTTCATTAAATGCATGCAACCATATTTGTACGGCACAATTTCACTGGTGAAATTGTTTGCCTATAAATACAAAGTCATTTCTTTGAGAAAATTACTTTTAGCATTAAAGGTGAATTTGTCTAAATACTCTCGATCTTAAACAGGGATACTTCACAACTTTAAGTATCTCGATCCAAAGAGTTTATTTGGCAAATATAGATCATTTGTAATTCATAGGTTGTTAGGATACTTACATATTTGTATTATCTTGATTCCGCACAACCTTGTATTTTATCATCATAAATAAAATACACTTGAAAATATTACATTGTGTTCCACCTTTATTTTATTGCTTTTAGTCCTGTATTACTTTGTTTATATACTTGCATTTATATTCAAGTAATACTAGTCCATTCTAGTGATTATTAGACTTGTTGTATTTTACACTTCTGGGTTAACCATCGAGTTTGGGACTTTACAGGCTCTTTTGTTTCTGTGTTGTATATCCTCAAATATTGTTGCTTGATTTGTAGAGATCTTTTGATTTAATATTCTCGTGAATATTAGAGAACTTTTTTCAGTAATACTACCGTATTATTTAAATTGCATCTATCGTTAAAAAATTCACCTCATTGTCAAACAAGTCTCTAATGACACAAAGTTTGTGCCACAAAATATTTCTACTTTTAATGACGTAAAATTAAGTGTCACTGATTAACATAAAGTTTATGGCGTCACAATCTAAAAATACCACTAAAAAACGTAAACTCTTTAACGACACAACATGATAGTGCCACCAAAAGCAGTTAAGGTGCAGTGACACAACTAAAAAGTGTCACTAAAACTCATAAAAGTCGATAGTGACATAACAAAGAAGTGCCACTAAAACCCAAAAAACTTTAGTGACCGACCGAAAAGTGCGACTAAACCTTTTAGTGGCAGCGTCTTTAGTGACACTTTTTTTTTCTGCCACCCATTACCCATCAGCATTTTAGTGGCACTTATGTGATATTTAGTAACACTTTTTGTGTGCCACTAAATGACATTTTTTTTTGGTAGTGACCTGTGTAGATATCTACACATGTGTAAGTTGTATTTTTTTTGATTTTTTTTTTGAAATGGGTTTATGTTAAAAAAATATATTAAAAAAAATATATTAAAAAAACAAGCTAAAAAAAATCAAAAATGACCATTCTCTCCTTAAGCTACCTTCTCTCTGGATCTCTACCCTATATATTAGTAAGGTGACAGTGTACCCTACCTTAGGGTGATGAATCCTTAACCTCCGCCCTTATGAAGACTTAATGCATAAAGCCTTAATTTGTCCCTTAAGAGGCAGAGGCTACCTTAAAGGAATCACCATCAAATGGGAAACCGTAATATGATCACCTGTGAGTACACAATACTTGCGAAAATCTCACACCTTCCAAGCAACCGAAATTGCAACTAGTGGTGTAGTCACACCTTTTATAAACAACACACTAGTACCATATGCATGATTCATAGGAAAACCTTAGTGAAAAAGAAGGTTCATGAATATATAAATCTTTTTTTATAAAATGATCATCAATAATTAGAGGTGAGTGATATATATCTATGACAACTTTTAGTTATTTACAACAATGTATATATTCAGTATTTTACTGCATAATATACAATCGTAAATGCATGTATTGTTGTAGATGGCTAAATATTGTTGTAAATTTATAACTCCCTATAATTAGATGATTGTACGTAGTGTAAAACCAAAGCTTAGGATATATAGCCAACTCTAACACACTAGAATTGACCTTTAATTTCCATTTTAATGCTTCGAATCATAGATTCATGGCTAGCTAGTTATAAGTGAATCTTAAGGGAATGGTAGAAGTTAGACTCGATCAAGAAAATGATGTTTCTTCTTACAATTACTTAATTGGCCGGTTGTTTTCATTTCAGACAGATTACCAAATTTTAATCTATGACCTACAAACAAATGGGCTTTTAGAGTCGGTTATGACGGATGAAATTGGAAAAATAACATTTTTCGATTAAGATCGAAAGTCAACAAAAATGTCAATTCTCCAAGAACAATAGATCGATATTTATATATAAAATTTAATTGATATACCAGCTTGTTGATCATACGATTACATGCTGGGGGCCTCGGGTGCATTTACGTACGTCTAAATCAACATAATACTCTTAGTTTTATTTCATGATCACTAGCTTGTACAATATAATTGTATGTTTATACAAACTATTACATATCTATATAATATATTTAAATTATTTCAAACGAATTATAAATAAAATTTAATTTTGAACAAACAAACTGAATAAGTATTGGCTGGATATGTATATATGAAAGCAGATCGATCCATATATCGACATATATATATATATACACAGCTTTATTGCTCAGATATATATATATATATATATATATATATATATATATATATATATATATATATATATATATATATATATATATATATATATATATATATATATATATATATATATATATATATATATATATATATATATATATATATATATATATATATATATATATATATATATATATATATATATATATATATATATATATATATATATATATATATATATATATATATATATATATATATATATATATATATATATATATATATATATATATATATATATATATATATATATATATATATATATATATATATATATATATATATATATATATATATATATATATATATATATATATATATATATATATATATATATATATATATATATATATATATATATATATATATATATATATATATATATATATATATATATATATATATATATATATATATATATATATATATATATATATATATATATATATATATATATATATATATATATATATATATATATATATATATATATATATATATATATATATATATATATATATATATATATATATATATATATATATATATATATATATATATATATATATATATATATATATATATATATATATATATATATATATATATATATATATATATATATATATATATATATATATATATATATATATATATATATATATATATATATATATATATATATATATATATATATATATATATATATATATATATATATATATATATATATATATATATATATATATATATATATATATATATATATATATATATATATATATATATATATATATATATATATATATATATATATATATATATATATATATATATATATATATATATATATATATATATATATATATATATATATATATATATATATATATATATATATATATATATATATATATATATATATATATATATATATATATATATATATATATATATATATATATATATATATATATATATATATATATATATATATATATATATATATATATATATATATATATATATATATATATATATATATATATATATATATATATATATATATATATATATATATATATATATATATATATATATATATATATATATATATATATATATATATATATATATATATATATATATATATATATATATATATATATATATATATATATATATATATATATATATATATATATATATATATATATATATATATATATATATATATATATATATATATATATATATATATATATATATATATATATATATATATATATATATATATATATATATATATATATATATATATATATATATATATATATATATATATATATATATATATATATATATATATATATATATATATATATATATATATATATATATATATATATATATATATATATATATATATATATATATATATATATATATATATATATATATATATATATATATATATATATATATATATATATATATATATATATATATATATATATATATATATATATATATATATATATATATATATATATATATATATATATATATATATATATATATATATATATATATATATATATATATATATATATATATATATATATATATATATATATATATATATATATATATATATATATATATATATATATATATATATATATATATATATATATATATATATATATATATATATATATATATATATATATATATATATATATATATATATATATATATATATATATATATATATATATATATATATATATATATATATATATATATATATATATATATATATATATATATATATATATATATATATATATATATATATATATATATATATATATATATATATATATATATATATATATATATATATATATATATATATATATATATATATATATATATATATATATATATATATATATATATATATATATATATATATATATATATATATATATATATATATATATATATATATATATATATATATATATATATATATATATATATATATATATATATATATATATATATATATATATATATATATATATATATATATATATATATATATATATATATATATATATATATATATATATATATATATATATATATATATATATATATATATATATATATATATATATATATATATATATATATATATATATATATATATATATATATATATATATATATATATATATATATATATATATATATATATATATATATATATATATATATATATATATATATATATATATATATATATATATATATATATATATATATATATATATATATATATATATATATATATATATATATATATATATATATATATATATATATATATATATATATATATATATATATATATATATATATATATATATATATATATATATATATATATATATATATATATATATATATATATATATATATATATATATATATATATATATATATATATATATATATATATATATATATATATATATATATATATATATATATATATATATATATATATATATATATATATATATATATATATATATATATATATATATATATATATATATATATATATATATATATATATATATATATATATATATATATATATATATATATATATATATATATATATATATATATATATATATATATATATATATATATATATATATATATATATATATATATATATATATATATATATATATATATATATATATATATATATATATATATATATATATATATATATATATATATATATATATATATATATATATATATATATATATATATATATATATATATATATATATATATATATATATATATATATATATATATATATATATATATATATATATATATATATATATATATATATATATATATATATATATATATATATATATATATATATATATATATATATATATATATATATATATATATATATATATATATATATATATATATATATATATATATATATATATATATATATATATATATATATATATATATATATATATATATATATATATATATATATATATATATATATATATATATATATATATATATATATATATATATATATATATATATATATATATATATATATATATATATATATATATATATATATATATATATATATATATATATATATATATATATATATATATATATATATATATATATATATATATATATATATATATATATATATATATATATATATATATATATATATATATATATATATATATATATATATATATATATATATATATATATATATATATATATATATATATATATATATATATATATATATATATATATATATATATATATATATATATATATATATATATATATATATATATATATATATATATATATATATATATATATATATATATATATATATATATATATATATATATATATATATATATATATATATATATATATATATATATATATATATATATATATATATATATATATATATATATATATATATATATATATATATATATATATATATATATATATATATATATATATATATATATATATATATATATATATATATATATATATATATATATATATATATATATATATATATATATATATATATATATATATATATATATATATATATATATATATATATATATATATATATATATATATATATATATATATATATATATATATATATATATATATATATATATATATATATATATATATATATATATATATATATATATATATATATATATATATATATATATATATATATATATATATATATATATATATATATATATATATATATATATAGAGATATATGTAATTAAACAACTAATGTAAATTATACTAAGAATGTAAGATAATAAAGTAAGCACGTTTAATCATAAGTAGTATTAATTAAACGGTGAATACATGGTTGGTTTACAATAAAAGAAGAAAGAAAATATTGTTAAGTTTTTGCACACACAAAAAGCTTAACAATGATATAATTCTACAATGAGAGAAAAACACACTAAGTGACTATTGTAGAATGAACCAACAGAATTGCGGCTAGGTCAAGTGATGTCTTTTATAGGAGAGAAGAGACATCACATGACAACCCAATAGATGTTGACACATGAAGGTTGTCAACTTTCTATTGGTGTGTAAGACTGGTCGGCAGAGATCTCTTTTCTTCATCTTGTTTGTTTCCCAAAACGGCATGAAAGAGAAACTGCTTAGTACCAAAATGGTACAAGGTCACTTGTCTTCAATCTGATCTTCCAACACGTGTCCTTGGGGACCAGTCTTCTTATCTTCATTTTCCCGCCCATATTTGACTTACAACACATGGCGGTGAGTCATTGAACTTATCCTTTAACTTGAAGATAAAAGTGATCGCTGAAGACTCGCTGATGAAACCTCTCGCTGAAGACTCGCTGATGAAACCTCTTGCTGAAGTCTGCTGATGAAACCTCTCGCTGAAGACTCGCTGATGAAACCTCTCGCTGAAGACTCGCTGATGAAACCTCTCGCTGAAGACTCGCTGATGAAACCTCTCGCTGAAGACTCGCTGATGAAACCTCTCGCTGAAGACTCGCTGATGAAACCTCTCGCTGAAGACTCGCTGATGAAACCTCTCGCTGAAGACTCGCTGATGAAACCTCTCGCTGAAGACTCGCTGATGAAACCTCTCGCTGAAGACTCGCTGATGAAACCTCTCGCTGAAGACTCGCTGATGAAACCTCTCGCTGAAGACTCGCTGATGAAACCTCTCGCTGAAGACTCGCTGATGAAACCTCTCGCTGAAGACTCGCTGATGAAACCTCTCGCTGAAGACTCGCTGATGAAACCTCTCGCTGAAGACTCGCTGATGAAACCTCTCGCTGAAGACTCGCTGATGAAACCTCTCGCTGAAGACTCGCTGATGAAACCTCTCGCTGAAGACTCGCTGATGAAACCTCTCGCTGAAGACTCGCTGATGAAACCTCTCGCTGAAGACTCGCTGATGAAACCTCTCGCTGAAGACTCGCTGATGAAACCTCTCGCTGAAGACTCGCTGATGAAACCTCTCGCTGAAGACTCGCTGATGAAACCTCTCGCTGAAGACTCGCTGATGAAACCTCTCGCTGAAGACTCGCTGATGAAACCTCTCGCTGAAGACTCGCTGATGAAACCTCTCGCTGAAGACTCGCTGATGAAACCTCTCGCTGAAGACTCGCTGATGAAACCTCTCGCTGAAGACTCGCTGATGAAACCTCTCGCTGAAGACTCGCTGATGAAACCTCTCGCTGAAGACTCGCTGATGAAACCTCTCGCTGAAGACTCGCTGATGAAACCTCTCGCTGAAGACTCGCTGATGAAACCTCTCGCTGAAGACTCGCTGATGAAACCTCTCGCTGAAGACTCGCTGATGAAACCTCTCGCTGAAGACTCGCTGATGAAACCTCTCGCTGAAGACTCGCTGATGAAACCTCTCGCTGAAGACTCGCTGATGAAACCTCTCGCTGAAGACTCGCTGATGAAACCTCTCGCTGAAGACTCGCTGATGAAACCTCTCGCTGAAGACTCGCTGATGAAACCTCTCGCTGAAGACTCGCTGATGAAACCTCTCGCTGAAGACTCGCTGATGAAACCTCTCGCTGAAGACTCGCTGATGAAACCTCTCGCTGAAGACTCGCTGATGAAACCTCTCGCTGAAGACTCGCTGATGAAACCTCTCGCTGAAGACTCGCTGATGAAACCTCTCGCTGAAGACTCGCTGATGAAACCTCTCGCTGAAGACTCGCTGATGAAACCTCTCGCTGAAGACTCGCTGATGAAACCTCTCGCTGAAGACTCGCTGATGAAACCTCTCGCTGAAGACTCGCTGATGAAACCTCTCGCTGAAGACTCGCTGATGAAACCTCTCGCTGAAGACTCGCTGATGAAACCTTCGCTGAAGACTCGCTGATGAAACCTCTCGCTGAAGACTCGCTGATGAAACCTCTTGCTTGGCCTCTATGAAAGTTTTGTCTTGTTGTCTTTCAGGCTTCAACAGTTCTTGATCAATCAGCGTTAAGAACTTGGGATCATTGGAAGACTGCACACAATACTTCCTTATCTTCAACAAAAAAGCAGAAGGAGCAATTCCAATCTCATTGGTCCTGAAGAAGAGTTCATGACCATGGATATTGCAAAAACAGAACCCTCCTAGTTTGTCATCATAGACACCATCCACAAAGAGGGTCCTAGAAGGCATTCTTAGATTTAGCAGTGGCTCAGTATCTATGTCAGTCTGTGGAACAGCTCTGAGAACAAATGGGCGCTGAGAAGCCACTTGACCAGAGGCTGTTCTTTTTGTACCACTTCTTGGCTGCTGAGGAGGAGAGGGATATGGATGTCTGGCAGCGCTGAGCAAGGAATCTTTGATTTTGTACTTCTTTTCCATTTGATGTATATGCCTTATTTGCTCACCTGCCATTTTGATCAGTGGTTCAAACCCCACAGCCTTCTTATCCTTGACCAATTTGTACACTTCAATCCATTCAGTTGGCCCAAGTGTGTTTGATTTGACATTCTTCAAGGTGTATAGCTTGGGCACTCCTTTCCTTTGCAAGCTCAAATTCATTCCTTGTTGTGTGAGAGTGACCTGTTTGACTGACAGGATCTCCTCTTTCCTTTGCCTAACCTCTCTCGATTCGAGATAGGTTGCTTGTCCTTCTTCAAATGTTTTAACACGCTTGGCAAAGAATTGTTCTTCATTCTTTTTCAATGCAGCCAAACCACCAGATTGCTGAGCTAGTCTTTTTGTTTCATCATCAGCATCTTTTAACTCTTCATTGACAATCTGCTCACTTATGAATTTCTGTGACAGCTCCTCTTCTTTCTTCTTACTTAACCTTTCATGTTGACGAACAACTTCTTCAGGAGACTGTTCAGTAGTAGCAGTTGTGGATTTTGGAAAGGCTCCAACCATAAGTTTTTCTTGTTTTTCCCTTGCTGAAGTGGGAGCCTTTGGTGGTTTGCTTGGAGCAACCAATGCTGCTTTACCCTTATCAGCGTATCTCTTTTCTAGGGCAGCGTGGAACTCAGCAGTTGGTTTAAAGATGGAAACATTGATGGGTCTTGCTGCCGGTTCACCAACCTTCTCAGCTTCTTTGACTTGCTCCCCCTCAACATTAGCTGCCGGTTCACTAACCTTCTCAGCTTTCTTGCTCCCCCTGAACATTAGCTGCCGGTTCACCAACCTTCTCAGCTTCTTTGACTTGCTCCCCCTCAACAATAGCTGCCGATTCACTAACCTTATCAGCTTGCTCCCCCTCAACATTAGCTGCCGGTTCACAACCTTCTCAGCTTCTTTGACTTGCTCCCCCTCAACATTAGCTGCCGGTTCACCAACCTTCTCAGCTTCTTGACTTGCTCCCCCTCAACATTAGCTGCCGGTTCACAACCTTCTCAGCTTCTTCTTGCTCCCCCTCAACATTAGCTGCCGGTTCACCAACCTTCTCAGCTTCTTTGACTTGCTCCCCCTCAACATTAGCTGCCGGTTCACCAACCTTCTCAGCTTCTTTGACTTGCTCCCCCTCAACATTAGCTGCCGGTTCACCAACCTTCTCAGCTTCTTTGACTTGCTCCCCCTCAACATTAGCTGCCGGTTCACTAACCTTATCAGCTTCTCTTGCTCCCCCTCAACATTAGCTGCCGGTTCACCAACCTTCTCAGCTTCTTTGACTTGCTCCCCCTCAACATTAGCTGCCGGTTCACCAACCTTCTCAGCTTCTTTGACTTGCTCCCCCTCAACAATAGCTGCCGATTCACTAACCTTATCAGCTTGCTCCCCCTCAACATTAGCTGCCGGTTCACAACCTTCTCAGCTTCTTTGACTTGCTCCCCCTCAACATTAGCTGCCGGTTCACCAACCTTCTCAGCTTCTTGACTTGCTCCCCCTCAACATTAGCTGCCGGTTCACAACCTTCTCAGCTTCTTCTTGCTCCCCCTCAACATTAGCTGCCGGTTCACCAACCTTCTCAGCTTCTTTGACTTGCTCCCCCTCAACATTAGCTGCCGGTTCACCAACCTTCTCAGCTTCTTTGACTTGCTCCCCCTCAACATTAGCTGCCGGTTCACCAACCTTCTCAGCTTCTTTGACTTGCTCCCCCTCAACATTAGCTGCCGGTTCACTAACCTTATCAGCTTCTCTTGCTCCCCCTCAACATTAGCTGCCGGTTCACCAACCTTCTCAGCTTCTTTGACTTGCTCCCCCTCAACATTAGCTGCCGGTTCACCAACCTTCTCAGCTTCTTTGACTTGCTCCCCCTCAACATTAGCTGCCGGTTCACTAACCTTATCAGCTTGCTCCCCCTCAACATTAGCTGCCGGTTCAACAACCATCTCAGCGTTTTCATTTTCAGCGAAGGGAGCATCTTCATTTGTTTGACTTGCTGGGCCCTCTTCAGCAGTTTTCTCCCCCTTGGAAGCAGCTGATGGACTTGCTGCTTCCACATTGTTTTTCTTGAAGAGACCCAGCATTTCACTCATCAAGCCTTTAAGATCAGCGACCTCTTGTTCAAGATTCTTCGTCCTGCTGACAGATTCTTTCAACAATATTTTGTCAGCAGCGACTTGAAATGGGGTACTAGAGAGGATTTGAGTTTTGAGGGAGGAAATTTCTTTGGTAAGGGTGGTGTGAAAATTATCTTGATGTTTGGAGAAGGAAGAGATAGTTTGATCCAGCTTGTTGAGTTGAGCAGTGAAGAGTATATTAGATTGGGAGAGTTGTTGGAGAGATGATAAGAGACCAGGCTCTTCGGTGACCTTCGCTGAATGGATTTCATCTTTTAATTTATCCAGCGAGGCGGAGATAGCAGAGTTGGAGGAGCTGACCCTCTTCATGCTTTCATTCAGCAGGGCTTGATTTCTTTTGAATAAATGCTCATTGGACTTGGTGTGGGTGACTTGATTTTTGGTGATCCCAAACACCATGCCTTTGAGTTCTGCTAGCTCATCAGTCACCAAGTCCTTACCAGTTAGTAATTCTTGAAAATTTGAATGAGCCTCAACATGGATTTGAGCCATTTGATCCACCAACCAAGCATACAAATACCCATGTCTATTGCCTTGGCTCTGGCAAATTTGCACCCTTGTCAGCAGTTCTTGTAGCTGTCGAGTTTCTACATAATCAAGACCAGGCACTTTAACACTAGTACAAGCTGTGACAAGTTCTTCATCAGCAGAGGGAACTTTTAGATCTTTAAGAGAGACTGGATACTTGGAACAGGGAACTCTAAAGAAATCTGGATGGTGCAATGGGGGCACCTCCATGATGACTTCATCATCAACTTCTTCAACTTCAACATATACACCCGGCCTTATTCTCTGAAGGTGACACAATTCTATCCTTCTTTGAAGCTCACCATCATTCACTTCAGGCACATAATCCCCATAAAATCCATCCTGCTCATGAGAAGTTGTGGGTTTATAAGAGTAGCAAGGTGGAGAAGGCATATCACCCAACATATTTGGGATATCCTCAAATTCATGAGGAGGAGAGTTGATCAGCACAAAGCCCAAATCATCATCTAAGAACCCACCAACAAATACTTCATCTTCGCTTTCTTCTGCAGCAGCGAGTCTAATTTCAGCATCATGATCTTGGAGATCAAACTCGCTGCCCAGATCTTCATCATCAACTTCTTCAACTTCAACATATACACCCGGCCTTATTCTCTGAAGGTGACACAATTCTATCCTTCTTTGAAGCTCACCATCATTCACTTCAGGCACATAATCCCCATAAAATCCATCCTGCTCATGAGAAGTTGTGGGTTTATAAGAGTAGCAAGGTGGAGAAGGCATATCACCCAACATATTTGGGATATCCTCAAATTCATGAGGAGGAGAGTTGATCAGCACAAAGCCCAAATCATCATCTAAGAACCCACCAACAAATACTTCATCTTCGCTTTCTTCTGCAGCAGCGAGTCTAATTTCAGCATCATGATCTTGGAGATCAAACTCGCTGCCCAGATCTTCATCATCAACTTCTTCAACTTCAACATATACACCCGGCCTTATTCTCTGAAGGTGACACAATTCTATCCTTCTTTGAAGCTCACCATCATTCACTTCAGGCACATAATCCCCATAAAATCCATCCTGCTCATGAGAAGTTGTGGGTTTATAAGAGTAGCAAGGTGGAGAAGGCATATCACCCAACATATTTGGGATATCCTCAAATTCATGAGGAGGAGAGTTGATCAGCACAAAGCCCAAATCATCATCTAAGAACCCACCAACAAATACTTCATCTTCGCTTTCTTCTGCAGCAGCGAGTCTAATTTCAGCATCATGATCTTGGAGATCAAACTCGCTGCCCAGATCTTCATCATCAACTTCTTCAACTTCAACATATACACCCGGCCTTATTCTCTGAAGGTGACACAATTCTATCCTTCTTTGAAGCTCACCATCATTCACTTCAGGCACATAATCCCCATAAAATCCATCCTGCTCATGAGAAGTTGTGGGTTTATAAGAGTAGCAAGGTGGAGAAGGCATATCACCCAACATATTTGGGATATCCTCAAATTCATGAGGAGGAGAGTTGATCAGCACAAAGCCCAAATCATCATCTAAGAACCCACCAACAAATACTTCATCTTCGCTTTCTTCTGCAGCAGCGAGTCTAATTTCAGCATCATGATCTTGGAGATCAAACTCGCTGCCCAGATCTTCATCATCAACCTCCATTTCAGTGAACAAAAGATTTGTCTCGGTCCCTGCACTAACAGTTTCCGAGACATGAACAGCAATATTTTGGGTAAGGGAACCTGGTGCCTCAATCTCAGTGTGTTGTTCCACCAAGATATCATCGGCCGAAGAATGGGTTGACTCTAGCATCACCTGTGATCTGGCTGCTGTCAACGACTCAGAAGGTAATGAAGAAGAAGGGGAATTATTTGGGGGTGGAGTTGGACTTTGACCTCTAGTGGGCTGGGGTAACCCTATAACTTCACCAACCTCTCCTACAGAAATTTGAGGTGGCTGCCTGCTGCTCCCATTTAACTCGTCAACAGCCTGTTGGGAGGCTGCTGATGGGGTGGCTTGGGTACTATCGTCCTTGGGCAGTGAGGACTTCCTAACCTTTGGTTTGCCCTTTGATACACTCCGCTTACGTTTTGGGACGTCAGCGGAGGGTGAAGATTGAGAAGTTTGAATTGAGGACGCTGCCTTAGATTTATCTTTGGTCTTTTTAGAGGCTTTGGAGGTCGCTGGGGGGTTTTCCAGCGAGCCAACCTCAGAAGGCATTTCGGCGTCCACAGCGACCGTATCAGCCACTTCATCAGTAAGAAGTGCTGCCTCCCAGTCGCTGTCTTTCGGGTATAAAGAAGGATTAAGAGAGAAGAGTACCTCTTTTATATGAGCAGTGAGGCGTGCAACCAAGAGATCAGCTGGTTGCTTGTAGATGTTGTTGCCAACCCTCGCTATTGAAATTGTTGAGGCCTTGGGCAGCTCATATTCATTTCCCAATGCCTCCTTGAAGATGAGAGAAAAGATTCTAACAAAAGGCACAGTGTGTGACCTATTGTTAATGCTGACCTTATTCTTCATGTCGTTGAAGATCAGCTGGGCATAATCAACGAAACGCCCCTCAGCGAGTGCATGAATCATTGGCATCGATGTTGTTGATGCTTGATTATATGATCCTGAATTTCCACCCATACACTGTATTACATGGGTGAAAAGAACTCTCCAGACTCCAGGGAGATTTTGTTTTAATGGATTGCTTGGGATTGCTGGAGGGTTCCTCAAATTATAATTGTATCCAATGGAAGGCAACCAATCCTTCCATTCAACATCAGTAGCTGCTTCCACAAAAACATTTTCAGCAGTAGCTTGTGGAAATCGAAGTGTTTGGCGAAGAGACGCCGGAGTGATAGTAATCGTCTTTGACCCCTGACGAACAGTACCAGTGATGGACTTGGATTCATCATCATACTCACAAGTCCACCAAAACTCACGGAGAAGATGAACAAATATCTTACCCGGATCTGCCATGATGCAGTATTTGGCAGGAGAGGCATGGATAAAGTCCAACATGGGCTTATATCCTTCAGAATCTTTTGGCAACACAGAGGTGCCGACATGATTGTTGGGTTTCACAACAATCTGGGAAGCAGAGAAACTTACTTTAGAAGATTTTGTGATGTTTAGAGGAGTGAAAACTGGTGAATCAAGATATGTGGCGGAAGCTTGTTCCTGAACTTGTTGTTCAGGAGCCGGTGGGTTCTCAACATTTTGAGGGATTTCTGAGGAAGAAGCCATTTATTATTGTAAGAAAGAAGATGAGTAGATGGAGAGAAAGAGTTTTTGATTTAGAGAGAGAGTGAATAGGAAGCGTGAAAGTAAGGTTATGAGGTGAGGTTATATATATATGGTATGGTTGTGGGTCACAACTTCTCTCTCCTTCTTTTTGTATTGATGAACAGTTGTGAACAACAGCTGTTTTTGTAATTTTAAATAATATAAAAAGATTTTGAGAGTAACGTTTTGAAAATGAAAAGAAATTTTTATCCAAAAAGGTTCTTGAGTGCGCGCCGTATTGTGCAGTCATAACCTGTCTGTCAGACTGTCACAACAGACAAATGACGTGATCAAGAGCAGAAATCGAGGTGACCTTTTAATTTGAATGTATAAAACATGTGGTTCAGAAATTTGCCACGTCACCCTCATAGTTACTTTGAAAACACTTAGTTTTGAAAATATCCTATGTATTATTTTGAAATACAACATGCTGAAAGATGCTCAGCATGCTTAAGGCTTTTTGTCAGCGACTTCACAACTAACGTTGGTCGCTGACTACAGTTTTTGGCAAACTGTCAGCCATCAACGGATTTGATAAGTCTTTACCAATAGCCGTTTGCTATTGGACTAGATGAAGACTTTTAGCTCTTCATTGCTATTGTTTGCTTTTTCCCAAAGCAACAGGGATAAACGGATTTGATTAGTCTTTACCAATAGCCGTTTGCTATTGGACTAGATGAAGACTTTTAGCTCTTCATTGCTATTGTTTGCTTTTTCCCAAAGCAACAGGGATAAACGGATTTGATTAGTCTTTACCAATAGCCGTTTGCTATTGGACTAGATGAAGACTTTTAGCTCTTCATTGCTATTGTTTGCTTTTTCCCAAAGCAACAGGGATAAACGGATTTGATTAGTCTTTACCAATAGCCGTTTGCTATTGGACTAGATGAAGACTTTTAGCTCTTCATTGCTATTGTTTGCTTTTTCCCAAAGCAACAGGGATAAACGGATTTGATTAGTCTTTACCAATAGCCGTTTGCTATTGGACTAGATGAAGACTTTTAGCTCTTCATTGCTATTGTTTGCTTTTTCCCAAAGCAACAGGGATAAACGGATTTGATTAGTCTTTACCAATAGCCGTTTGCTATTGGACTAGATGAAGACTTTTAGCTCTTCATTGCTATTGTTTGCTTTTTCCCAAAGCAACAGGGATAAACGGATTTGATTAGTCTTTACCAATAGCCGTTTGCTATTGGACTAGATGAAGACTTTTAGCTCTTCATTGCTATTGTTTGCTTTTTCCCAAAGCAACAGGGATAAACGGATTTGATTAGTCTTTACCAATAGCCGTTTGCTATTGGACTAGATGAAGACTTTTAGCTCTTCATTGCTATTGTTTGCTTTTTCCCAAAGCAACAGGGATAAACGGATTTGATTAGTCTTTACCAATAGCCGTTTGCTATTGGACTAGATGAAGACTTTTAGCTCTTCATTGCTATTGTTTGCTTTTTCCCAAAGCAACAGGGATAAACGGATTTGATTAGTCTTTACCAATAGCCGTTTGCTATTGGACTAGATGAAGACTTTTAGCTCTTCATTGCTATTGTTTGCTTTTTCCCAAAGCAACAGGGATAAACGGATTTGATTAGTCTTTACCAATAGCCGTTTGCTATTGGACTAGATGAAGACTTTTAGCTCTTCATTGCTATTGTTTGCTTTTTCCCAAAGCAACAGGGATAAACGGATTTGATTAGTCTTTACCAATAGCCGTTTGCTATTGGACTAGATGAAGACTTTTA
Source organism: Erigeron breviscapus (assembly GCA_034093135.1). Taxonomy (NCBI): domain Eukaryota; kingdom Viridiplantae; phylum Streptophyta; class Magnoliopsida; order Asterales; family Asteraceae; genus Erigeron; species Erigeron breviscapus. Next base: position 89,250,799 of record CM067172.1, read on the forward strand.
GCTCTTCATTGCTATTGTTTGCTTTTTCCCAAAGCAACAGGGATAAACGGATTTGATTAGTCTTTACCAATAGCCGTTTGCTATTGGACTAGATGAAGACTTTTAGCTCTTCATTGCTATTGTTTGCTTTTTCCCAAAGCAACAGGGATAAACGGATTTGATTAGTCTTTACCAATAGCCGTTTGCTATTGGACTAGATGAAGACTTTTAGCTCTTCATTGCTATTGTTTGCTTTTTCCCAAAGCAACAGGGATAAACGGATTTGATTAGTCTTTACCAATAGCCGTTTGCTATTGGACTAGATGAAGACTTTTAGCTCTTCATTGCTATTGTTTGCTTTTTCCCAAAGCAACAGGGATAAACGGATTTGATTAGTCTTTACCAATAGCCGTTTGCTATTGGACTAGATGAAGACTTTTAGCTCTTCATTGCTATTGTTTGCTTTTTCCCAAAGCAACAGGGATAAACGGATTTGATTAGTCTTTACCAATAGCCGTTTGCTATTGGACTAGATGAAGACTTTTAGCTCTTCATTGCTATTGTTTGCTTTTTCCCAAAGCAACAGGGATAAACGGATTTGATTAGTCTTTACCAATAGCCGTTTGCTATTGGACTAGATGAAGACTTTTAGCTCTTCATTGCTATTGTTTGCTTTTTCCCAAAGCAACAGGGATAAACGGATTTGATTAGTCTTTACCAATAGCCGTTTGCTATTGGACTAGATGAAGACTTTTAGCTCTTCATTGCTATTGTTTGCTTTTTCCCAAAGCAACAGGGATAAACGGATTTGATTAGTCTTTACCAATAGCCGTTTGCTATTGGACTAGATGAAGACTTTTAGCTCTTCATTGCTATTGTTTGCTTTTTCCCAAAGCAACAGGGATAAACGGATTTGATTAGTCTTTACCAATAGCCGTTTGCTATTGGACTAGATGAAGACTTTTAGCTCTTCATTGCTATTGTTTGCTTTTTCCCAAAGCAACAGGGATAAACGGATTTGATTAGTCTTTACCAATAGCCGTTTGCTATTGGACTAGATGAAGACTTTTAGCTCTTCATTGCTATTGTTTGCTTTTTCCCAAAGCAACAGGGATAAACGGATTTGATTAGTCTTTACCAATAGCCGTTTGCTATTGGACTAGATGAAGACTTTTAGCTCTTCATTGCTATTGTTTGCTTTTTCCCAAAGCAACAGGGATAAACGGATTTGATTAGTCTTTACCAATAGCCGTTTGCTATTGGACTAGATGAAGACTTTTAGCTCTTCATTGCTATTGTTTGCTTTTTCCCAAAGCAACAGGGATAAACGGATTTGATTAGTCTTTACCAATAGCCGTTTGCTATTGGACTAGATGAAGACTTTTAGCTCTTCATTGCTATTGTTTGCTTTTTCCCAAAGCAACAGGGATAAACGGATTTGATTAGTCTTTACCAATAGCCGTTTGCTATTGGACTAGATGAAGACTTTTAGCTCTTCATTGCTATTGTTTGCTTTTTCCCAAAGCAACAGGGATAAACGGATTTGATTAGTCTTTACCAATAGCCGTTTGCTATTGGACTAGATGAAGACTTTTAGCTCTTCATTGCTATTGTTTGCTTTTTCCCAAAGCAACAGGGATAAACGGATTTGATTAGTCTTTACCAATAGCCGTTTGCTATTGGACTAGATGAAGACTTTTAGCTCTTCATTGCTATTGTTTGCTTTTTCCCAAAGCAACAGGGATAAACGGATTTGATTAGTCTTTACCAATAGCCGTTTGCTATTGGACTAGATGAAGACTTTTAGCTCTTCATTGCTATTGTTTGCTTTTTCCCAAAGCAACAGGGATAAACGGATTTGATTAGTCTTTACCAATAGCCGTTTGCTATTGGACTAGATGAAGACTTTTAGCTCTTCATTGCTATTGTTTGCTTTTTCCCAAAGCAACAGGGATAAACGGATTTGATTAGTCTTTACCAATAGCCGTTTGCTATTGGACTAGATGAAGACTTTTAGCTCTTCATTGCTATTGTTTGCTTTTTCCCAAAGCAACAGGGATAAACGGATTTGATTAGTCTTTACCAATAGCCGTTTGCTATTGGACTAGATGAAGACTTTTAGCTCTTCATTGCTATTGTTTGCTTTTTCCCAAAGCAACAGGGATAAACGGATTTGATTAGTCTTTACCAATAGCCGTTTGCTATTGGACTAGATGAAGACTTTTAGCTCTTCATTGCTATTGTTTGCTTTTTCCCAAAGCAACAGGGATAAACGGATTTGATTAGTCTTTACCAATAGCCGTTTGCTATTGGACTAGATGAAGACTTTTAGCTCTTCATTGCTATTGTTTGCTTTTTCCCAAAGCAACAGGGATAAACGGATTTGATTAGTCTTTACCAATAGCCGTTTGCTATTGGACTAGATGAAGACTTTTAGCTCTTCATTGCTATTGTTTGCTTTTTCCCAAAGCAACAGGGATAAACGGATTTGATTAGTCTTTACCAATAGCCGTTTGCTATTGGACTAGATGAAGACTTTTAGCTCTTCATTGCTATTGTTTGCTTTTTCCCAAAGCAACAGGGATAAACGGATTTGATTAGTCTTTACCAATAGCCGTTTGCTATTGGACTAGATGAAGACTTTTAGCTCTTCATTGCTATTGTTTGCTTTTTCCCAAAGCAACAGGGATAAACGGATTTGATTAGTCTTTACCAATAGCCGTTTGCTATTGGACTAGATGAAGACTTTTAGCTCTTCATTGCTATTGTTTGCTTTTTCCCAAAGCAACAGGGATAAACGGATTTGATTAGTCTTTACCAATAGCCGTTTGCTATTGGACTAGATGAAGACTTTTAGCTCTTCATTGCTATTGTTTGCTTTTTCCCAAAGCAACAGGGATAAACGGATTTGATTAGTCTTTACCAATAGCCGTTTGCTATTGGACTAGATGAAGACTTTTAGCTCTTCATTGCTATTGTTTGCTTTTTCCCAAAGCAACAGGGATAAACGGATTTGATTAGTCTTTACCAATAGCCGTTTGCTATTGGACTAGATGAAGACTTTTAGCTCTTCATTGCTATTGTTTGCTTTTTCCCAAAGCAACAGGGATAAACGGATTTGATTAGTCTTTACCAATAGCCGTTTGCTATTGGACTAGATGAAGACTTTTAGCTCTTCATTGCTATTGTTTGCTTTTTCCCAAAGCAACAGGGATAAACGGATTTGATTAGTCTTTACCAATAGCCGTTTGCTATTGGACTAGATGAAGACTTTTAGCTCTTCATTGCTATTGTTTGCTTTTTCCCAAAGCAACAGGGATAAACGGATTTGATTAGTCTTTACCAATAGCCGTTTGCTATTGGACTAGATGAAGACTTTTAGCTCTTCATTGCTATTGTTTGCTTTTTCCCAAAGCAACAGGGATAAACGGATTTGATTAGTCTTTACCAATAGCCGTTTGCTATTGGACTAGATGAAGACTTTTAGCTCTTCATTGCTATTGTTTGCTTTTTCCCAAAGCAACAGGGATAAACGGATTTGATTAGTCTTTACCAATAGCCGTTTGCTATTGGACTAGATGAAGACTTTTAGCTCTTCATTGCTATTGTTTGCTTTTTCCCAAAGCAACAGGGATAAACGGATTTGATTAGTCTTTACCAATAGCCGTTTGCTATTGGACTAGATGAAGACTTTTAGCTCTTCATTGCTATTGTTTGCTTTTTCCCAAAGCAACAGGGATAAACGGATTTGATTAGTCTTTACCAATAGCCGTTTGCTATTGGACTAGATGAAGATTATTAGGAGGGGACATTGGAGTTCGTTTGGGAGTGACATGGGTGAAGTCAAACTTAAGCAACATATCTCGAATATATTTCTCCTGATTGATAAATATTCCAGAGGGAAGCTGCTTGATTTGTAACCCCAAGAAGAAGGTGAGTTCACCCATCATACTCATTTCGAAAGTACTAGACATAAGAGAGCTGAACTTTCGACAAAGGTTTGTGGATAAGGAACCAAAGATGATGTCATCGACATAAATCTGCACATACAGAACGTCACCCTTATGCTTATAGATAAATAGGGTGCTGTCAATGGTTCCCCTACGAAAACCATGGTCAAGAAGGAAGGTAGACAAAGTGTCATACCACGCTCTAGGAGCTTGTTTAAGGCCGTATAAAGCTTTATTAAGCTTGTAGACATAGTGAGGATGCTTTGGATCCTCAAAGCCAGGAGGCTGCTTAACATAGACTTCTTCATCAAGAGCACCATTTAAGAAGGCACTTTTGACGTCCATTTGATAGACAATAAAGCCTTTGTAAGCAGCATGAGCGAGAAAGAGACGAATAGCTTCAAGGCGAGCGACTGGAGCAAAGGTCTCATCATAATCAATGCCTTCAGCTTGAGTGTAACCTTGAGCAACCAGTCTTGCCTTGTTTCTGATGACCACACCAGCTTCATCCATCTTATTCCTATAAACCCATCGAGTGCCAATGGGTTCTTTATGGGGAGGAGGAACAAGGAACCAAACGTGTTGTCTTTTAAATTGTGTCAGTTCTTCTTGCATGGCTTCAACCCATGAGGGATCAGCCATGGCTTCACCAATATTGGCAGGCACAATTTGAGAAAGAAAGTTAACATAGAGACAAGTATTACTTGTCGCTGAACGAGTTTGGACACCATTGTGTGGATTACCAATCACATGGTCAAGAGGGTGATCAGCAGTCCATTTGAGTGCTGGTGTGTGAATAGAAGAATGATTCACAGCGGATACCGTGGTGGTAGTACCACTAGGAGTGGGAAGATAAGATGAGAGATCGATGGTTAGCAAGGGCTCAGAGTTGCTGACAGGAGGGTCACTGAGGACAGTGGGTACCTCTTGCTGAAGAGTTTCATCCTCAGCGTCTCCTAAAAGAGGATTCGCTGAGGCATCATGAAATGTTTCCTCAGCGACACATTCAGCTTCTTGAGTTTCAGTTGAGGGAGGAACATTAATGGAAGTGGCATTAATTGTCCGAAGAATAGGCTCAACTGGATCCATAGAATAAATGTGAGCAGCGATGTACTCATCATTTGGTGAAGATTTTGAAGACTCAGCGATAGGTGGTTCAGCAACATCATGATGTGTCGCTGGTACTTCAGACAAGTCAGATAGATCGCTGAGAATTACTTCAGCGGATGACTCATTTGAAAGATCACCTAAAGCAGAACAGCTTTCATCAAAAGTAACATGAATTGATTCATCTACCTTTTGAGTGCGAGTATTGTAAACTCTGAAAGCTTTGCTTATAGAAGAATATCCCAGAAAGTAGCCATCGTCAGCTTTGGGATCAAACTTACCTAAATGATCCTTGTCATTTAGGATGAAAACTGGGCACCCAAAAACATGGAAATATCCAATTTGGGGTTTCTTGCCCTTGAGAATTTCATAGGCAGTCTTATCATGTCGCTTGACAATAAGACACCTATTTTGAGTATGGCACGCAGTACTAACTGCTTCAGCCCAGAATTTACTAGGAAGAGAGGACTCACTGAGCATGGTTCTGGCAGCTTCAATGAGAGTTCTATTTCTCCTTTCAGCTACCCCATTTTGCTCAGGAGTACGAACAGAAGAGAAATTTTGTCTAATCCCTTGATCAGCACAAAAAGTCTCAAGAGTGTGGTTTCTGAACTCAGTGCCATGATCGCTTCTGAGTTCTTTAACACGTATGCTGTTGAGGTTTTCCATCTTTTTAATGAAATTGATTATTTCCTCAGCAGCATCACTCTTAGAATGAAGAAAGATTGTCCAAGTATATCGTGAATATTCATCCACAATAACTAAGGTGTATCTGCTACCCCTTAGACTTTGAACATTCACTGGACCAAAGAGGTCCATGTGAAGGAGATGGAAACAGCCACTGATAGAGTTGGCCTGTTTGGTCTTGAAGGTGGCTCGGTGGCTTTTACCTTTTTCACAAGCACCACAAAGCCGATCCTTCTCATAAGAGAGAGGAGGAAGGCCTCGAACTAGATTTTTCTTGGCCAAAGAGTTGATGGTTTTGAAATTCACATGCGACATACGCTTGTGCCATAACCAGTTGATTTGAGAAGCAGATTTTGAGAAGAAGCAGGTCTCGCTGTCAGTTTTGACAGGAGTGAAATCTACCAAGTAGATATCTCTTTTTCTTGGAGCGACCAAGACCACTTCTTTATTGACATTAATCACTGTGCCTTGATGCTTATCAAGGATAACCTTGTAGTCAGCATCGCACAGTTGACTTATGCTGATAAGATTGTGCTTCAATCCATTCACATAGGCAACCTTTGTGAACTTGATCAGCCCATTTGAGAGAGACCCGTATCCTTCAGTTTGGCCAGTAGAGTTGTCACCAAACACAACCGTGGGACCGTCAGTCTCCACGAAGTTATCTAGCAGGTCCTTAGATCCAGTCATGTGTTTTGAACAGCCGCTGTCCAAATACCACACTTCTTTTCCTAGCGAGGCCTGCAGGATAACACAAGAAGGATTTAGGAAGAGTTATGAGCATCCTCGCTGATAATATCATCAGTAGAGGATGTGAGAAGAAGATGAGCAACGTCATCATCATTTGAAACTGGGGGAAGAGGAGCTCTTGGATCAACATTTGGATCAGCCAGCTGATGAGCGGGAGGCATATCACGAGCCACCTCACCAGTGAAGAATTGATCTTCAGAAGTGAAAGTGATAGAACTTCCAGTGTTGAGGACAACCATGTTGCCGATTTGATTATTTTCCCCATATTCAGCTAGCACACTATCATTACCATTGGTAATGATTTCATGAGCCTGGGGAAGAAAGATTCGCTGAGCGGCAATGTACTCAGCAATGTTATTGTTAGAAAGAACAACATCATCACCCAAGCTGATATTGGATTCAGCTGAGGGAGCTCGCTCAGAGATTTCAGAGGAGGTATGATCAGCAGAAGCTGAGGCTGGATTTGGCTGAATGACTACTTCAGGAGGATTCGCTGAGGGAGCTCGCTCAGAGATTTCAGAGGAGGTATGATCAGCAGAAGCTGAGGCTGGATTTGGCTGAATGACTACTTCAGGAGGATTCCTGGAGTCTTTGTCATTACAGTCAGCAGCGATATGTCCTCTTTCGCCACATAGGTAGCATTTTCTTCCAGCCTTCTGATTTTGGGTCAGAAGCTTTTGAGATTCAAGCTCAATATGGACGTTTCTAAGGTCCTTGAGCTTGTCAGCTTTATCACTTAACTCAGCACTTACTGAGTTAAGTTTGGACTGAAGGTCGGCACGAATTGACTCGACATACTGTATGTCACAGGTAAGAGATTCAAGAATAGTGGATTTGTCCTCTTCAGAGGCAGAGGAAAAAGTACATACCTTCTTGATTGTGGAATTGACCCACTGACTGGAGCACACTTGGTCCTTTGTCAGTGCCTGGTCATCAGCGAGTGCCATAAAGCAGATGGCATCAACAAAGTCTTCGCTGTCAGAGACATCCGAGTCAGCCCAGTCATGTTCTTCAGCAACAAGACCTTTGGCAGGGGTTTTGGCTTCTTCAACATCGGCCATCTTGGCACGAAGCTCATAGTACTTCTTTTTGTATTCATCAGCAGGCTTAACTGAAGAGGTCCTCGCTGATGATGAAGAAGGCTTCGCTGCCTGCAAAGAAGGAACAGAAACTTTGCAATCTTTTTGGTAGTGGCCTTTTCGACCACACCTCCAACATTCTTCCTGAGACTTGTCCACCACTGGTTTTTGGAAATTAGTCGACCTACGACCATTCCATTTTCTAGAGTAACGTTTACCAGCGATGAGAGCAAAGTTCATGAAGTCCGAGAACATCTCTTGTCTCTCCTCGAAATCGAGGTCATTGACAAGATCTTGGACGTTGGAGGGAGTAGAATTGCTGATGTCCATGTCAAGATGGACAGGACTGACTTCAGCAGAGACCAGGGCAAGAGGGTCATGAACATTTGAGACATTAGATACAGAAGAAGAAGAAGAAGAAGAAGAAGAAGAAGAAGAAGAAGAAGAAGAAGAAGAAGAAGAAGAAGAAGAAGAAGAAGAAGAAGAAGAAGAAGAAGAAGAAGAAGAAGAAGAAGAAGAAGAAGAAGAAGAAGAAGAAGAAGAAGAAGAAGAAGAAGAAGAAGAAGAAGAAGAAGAAGAAGAAGAAGAAGAAGAAGAAGAAGAAGAAGAAGAAGAAGAAGAAGAAGAAGAAGAAGAAGAAGAAGAAGAAGAAGAAGAAGAAGAAGAAGAAGAAGAAGAAGAAGAAGAAGAAGAAGAAGAAGAAGAAGAAGAAGAAGAAGAAGAAGAAGAAGAAGAAGAAGAAGAAGAAGAAGAAGAAGAAGAAGAAGAAGAAGAAGAAGAAGAAGAAGAAGAAGAAGAAGAAGAAGAAGAAGAAGAAGAAGAAGAAGAAGAAGAAGAAGAAGAAGAAGAAGAAGAAGAAGAAGAAGAAGAAGAAGAAGAAGAAGAAGAAGAAGAAGAAGAAGAAGAAGAAGAAGAAGAAGAAGAAGAAGAAGAAGAAGAAGAAGAAGAAGAAGAAGAAGAAGAAGAAGAAGAAGAAGAAGAAGAAGAAGAAGAAGAAGAAGAAGAAGAAGAAGAAGAAGAAGAAGAAGAAGAAGAAGAAGAAGAAGAAGAAGAAGAAGAAGAAGAAGAAGAAGAA
>CM067172.1:89266925-89290870 GCA_034093135.1 Erigeron breviscapus
AAATGCCCGCGCGGTGCGGCGGTGAGATGACGGGGTTGATAGGTTATAGGAGGTGATCGATTATAGGGGGTGATAGGTCATAGGGTGATCGGTGATGTGGTGATCTACCTGACGGGCTCCGCCCTCGGATTTAAAAATTCGTCAAAAGTATATCGAATGACATCTCTAATGAAAGAGCATGAAATTTTAAGAACACCCATATAATTTTTATAATTTATCGATGTACGGTTTTTGAGATAAAAGATTTTGAATGAATTAGAGTAATAAAATGATTTATGGAGGAGAGAGAAAAAAATGAGTGGTTGAGATTTGAGAAGAGAGAGGAAAATGAGTGGTTGAGATTTAAGAGTATTATAGGTATATTAAGTGATAACATTTCAATTAATGATAAAAGAGAAGGGTAATTTGGGTAGATCAAGTTCTCTTTTGAGAAAATGTAAAAGGGTAAATGCTTTATAAGGTAGTATTGATATACACGTATGTTGCGTGATGGATGATTTTAATAAAAAAATATACTAAATTCTATATACATTGGGTATGTTTGGCAAAAGTAACTGTAGCTGTTAGCGGTAGCTTGTAGCTGTAGCTTTTAGTTGTAGTTGTAAGTTGTAGCTTTTCATCAAAGCTGTTAGTAGTAGCTTTTATTTTTTAAAGGTGTTTGGCACGATAGCTGTAGCCGCGACCTAAAAGTCTAAAATGACTAAAAAGGACAAAATATTATAACTATAAAAATTTCACCACAAATAAGTATATGCATAAAAACACTTAAAAGTAAATAAAATGCTAATAAGAAATCATGGGCACCGTGTATCCCATATTAAAGCAGCAATCTCATCTCGGGTATGTTTCATCTCGTTAAACGTTCCTTCAAAGGAGTTTTCGAAGTTTATTCCATGACCATAAACATCACGAAGTTCGTCGCGTGGTATTAATTTGGATGTTGTTCCATCACTGTAAACATCATGTCTTCTTGAGAACATGGACAATGAGTAACCTATCTGGTTATTAATAAATTTATGAGATCTCTAATGTAACCTACATACATGGACAATGAGTAACCTATCTAGTTGTTCTACGTATACTTCAAACGAAAATCATGAATCTATATAAAAGGTACTATGAACCAAAAAGTATATATATATATATATATATATATATATATATATATATATATATATATATATATATATATATATATATATATATATATATATATATATATATATATATATATATATATATATATATATATATATATATATATATATATATATATATATATATATATATATATATATATATATATATATATATATATATATATATATATATATATATATATATATATATATATATATATATATATATATATATATATATATATATATATATATATATATATATATATATATATATATATATATATATATATATATATATATATATATATATATATATATATATATATATATATATATATATATATATATATATATATATATATATATATATATATATATATATATATATATATATATATATATATATATATATATATATATATATATATATATATATATATATATATATATATATATATATATATATATATATATATATATATATATATATATATATATATATATATATATATATATATATATATATATATATATATATATATATATATATATATATATATATATATATATATATATATATATATATATATATATATATATATATATATATATATATATATATATATATATATATATATATATATATATATATATATATATATATATATATATATATATATATATATATATATATATATATATATATATATATATATATATATATATATATATATATATATATATATATATATATATATATATATATATATATATATATATATATATATATATATATATATATATATATATATATATATATATATATATATATATATATATATATATATATATATATATATATATATATATATATATATATATATATATATATATATATATATATATATATATATATATATATATATATATATATATATATATATATATATATATATATATATATATATATATATATATATATATATATATATATATATATATATATATATATATATATATATATATATATATATATATATATATATATATATATATATATATATATATATATATATATATATATATATATATATATATATATATATATATATATATATATATATATATATATATATATATATATATATATATATATATATATATATATATATATATATATATATATATATATATATATATATATATATATATATATATATATATATATATATATATATATATATATATATATATATATATATATATATATATATATATATATATATATATATATATATATATATATATATATATATATATATATATATATATATATATATATATATATATATATATATATATATATATATATATATATATATATATATATATATATATATATATATATATATATATATATATATATATATATATATATATATATATATATATATATATATATATATATATATATATATATATATATATATATATATATATATATATATATATATATATATATATATATATATATATATATATATATATATATATATATATATATATATATATATATATATATATATATATATATATATATATATATATATATATATATATATATATATATATATATATATATATATATATATATATATATATATATATATATATATATATATATATATATATATATATATATATATATATATATATATATATATATATATATATATATATATATATATATATATATATATATATGTTAAAAAAACAAATATTATAAATTTTGTGGTAAAGTGAAAGAGTTAAAAATGTGAGAAAGGGCAAAAGAAAAAAAAAATTGTGTCAAAAAGCAAAAACTTAAAAGTTTTGTGCTAAAAATGAAAGAGTTAAAGATAAAAGAGATGGTAAAAAATTATGTAAAAAAGTAAAAACCTAAAAGTTTTGTGATAAAAGTGAAAAGATTTAAGACTTTACTGTAGTTAAGGTTGTGTTAAAATGTAATATATAATAATATTGTAACACCCCAACATGGCGGAATCATGGGGTATCACTTAGAAAAGCACAGCATGACATGAGAATTATGTAGAGGAAAACTATATGAATACATTAGATTGAAACAATCCATAATCTCGTTCAAATGTATACAATCATCATCATTTATCAAGTACATGTTCAATCAATAATAAAAAGAAGTTCGATCGATAGTAGTTGATCCTAAAAATAACCCATTAAAGGGAAATGAGGATCACGGATCCAAAGAGTCTAAAGCTAGTCCATTTCTAGCAAAGCAAGCAATGCAATCATCCATTTTGCCTCTGATTAACTTGATTACCTGAAAAGTGTACTAAAGAGCGTCAACATAAAGTTGGTGAGTTCGTAGGGACAAGCAACAAGGAATAAGTGTGTCGGGATAACAACCGTTAACGATATACAAGGATTAGAATACTTAATCACATCAAGAAAACCCTTAAAAGGCATACGTTAGCACGACATCAACACATAATACGATTCAACACGTTCGGCATGACTTATATATATTCCAAAGGCATGTATACGGCATGACTTACGTATATTCCAACAGCATGTATCACGGCATGACTTACGTATATTTCAACAGCATGTATACGGCATGACTTACATATATTTCAAATGCATGTACAAAAACATAACACAATTCATACAAGTCAACGTTAACAACAACGATTCCATATAACAATTTACAACATTCAACAAGCACGTATATGTACACTTTTCAGCCCGAATCTCAATTGAGTAGGGAGGGTTTACGAAACTCACCTTGATTGGATATGCAAGCTAAGTACGAGTTATAATCGAGTTATAACGTCCAACAATCGTTTAGCGTTTACCACCTATAAACATATACATTACAAATCACGTGTCAAATCCTATCTAGGTTTTAGAAGATCAAATCAACCTTAGAGGACAATTGGGACTCAATTCGGTTATGTCACAATCCTAAATTGTCTTATCGGTGCAACCGAATATAAACAAGGACACTTTATCACGTCATTTTTGGAAATGCCAGTGGATTCAAGGTATAAGGATTATACCTTGATAAAGTAGACTCTCACACGATTCCAACGATGGGTCATACGTTAAAAACGGACTAACGATGTAAAAGTTATGATTTTTCAAAATAAATTAAGTTTTGCTGAACTGGGGGATAGGTGCGGCGCACCATGGTTCAGGTGCGGTGCACCCTTGCAAGTGCGGCGCACTAAAGAGGAGGTGTGGCGCACATGTGGCTCAGATCAGTTCCAAATTAAGCCAAACACGAACCAAACTCAATTTTTGATCACCAAATCGACTAGTGATGTTTCAAGACTCATTTTGAAGCTTAAACAAACATATATACATATAATCAAACCCAACCCACTTCATGAATTCAATCCAAAACTTCAAAATCACTTCCAAATCATATCAAAACCAACCCATGAACACATAACCTTAATTCTTGACCTAGGAGTGTTTTTGGACTCAATTTATGACCCAAAATGCATAACTCTTACTAGAAACAAGTTTACAACATAACATAATTGATTTGAGTGAAGTTTTTACTTACCAAAAGTCACCTCCAAAGTTCAACCCGAAAATTGACCCGAATGGATGATTTCTTAAGCTTGGAGAACCAAATTTGTGATATGTTGATAAGAATATGATGAAGATTATTATTCTAACTTTAATTTAGATTAAACCACAATAGATGGAGAAGATTTTTAGTGAGAGAGAGGGAGATGAAGTTTGAGTGTGTGTGTGTTCATTTACTAGAGAGGGAAGTGAGAGGATGATTGAACGAATAATTGATTAAATGATCGAGTGCATGATTAAATGACTGAATAAGGGGTATATATCCAGTTAGGGGATTAGATTCATGATCAATAACAAACAACGGAGATTTCACAAGTATTCTCTTTTACATAAAGTTATGTCGGTCTTTGTCCCATTAATGGAATTATCATCTAGCCACCGACACTGTTCCACCGACACTGTTCCACCGACACTGTTCCACCGACACTGTTTCACCGTCACTGTTCTACCGACACTGTTCCACCGACACTGTTTCACCGTCACTGTTCCACCGACACTGTTGGAACCGTTCATTATACTTAAAGCTTCTATACACGTTTCCACCGACACTGTTTCACCGACACTGTTCCAGCGACACTGTTCACCGACACTGTTCCACCGACACTGTTAACCGTACATTATACTGTTACCACACTGTTACCGACTGTTCCTATTAATAGAATTATCATCTAGCCACCGACACTGTTTCACCGACACTGTTCCATCGACACTGTTCCACCGACACTGTTAACCGTACACTGTTTACGTATATACTGTTGTCACCGACACTAGTTCCACCGACACTGTTTCACCGACACTGTTCCAGCGACACTGTTCCACCGACACTGTTCCACCGACACTGTTAACCGACACTGTTCACCGACACTGTTCCACCGACACTGTTCCACCGACACTGTTCACCGACACTGTTCCACCGACACTTGTTCCACCGACACTGTTCACCAAACTGTTATGTCGGTCTTTCCTATTAATGGAATTATCATCTAACTGTTCCACCAACACTGTTCCACCGACACTGTTTCACCGACACTGTTCCACCGACACTGTTGTAACCGTACATTATACTTAAGGTTTCACCGACACTGTTCCACCGACACTGTTTCACCGTCACTGTTCCACCGACACTGTTGGAACCGTTCATTATACTTAAGGCTTCTCATATACGTTTCTCGACACTGTTCCACCGACACTGTTTCACCGACACTGTTCCACCGACACTGTTGGAACCGACACTTAAGGTTTCCACCGACACTGTTCCACCGACACTGTTCCACCGACACTGTTCCACCGACACTGTTCCTATTAATGAAATTATCATCTAGCCACCGACACTGTTTCACCGACACTGTTCCAGCGACACTGTTCCACCGACACTGTTCGGACACTGTACATACTTAAGGTTTCGTATATACTGTTCCACCGACACTGTTCCACCGACACTGTTCCACCGACACTGTTCCACCGACACTGTTCCACCGACACTGTTCCACCGACACTGTTATCATCTAACCACCGACATTGTTCCACCGACACTGTTCCACCGACATTGTTCCACCGACACTGTTGGAACCGTACATTATACTGTTCCACCGACACTGTTCCACCGACACTGTTCCACCGACACTGTTCCACCGACACTGTTCCACCGACACTGTTCCACCGACACTGTTCCACCGACACTGTTCCACCGACACTGTTCCACCGACACTGTTCCACCGACACTGTTCCACCGACACTGTTCCACCGACACTGTTCCACCGACACTGTTCCACCGACACTGTTCCACCGACACTGTTCGGCTTTGTTCCATTAATGGAATTATCATCTAGCCACCGACACTTCCACCGCTAGCGGTGACCTACAATCTCTCCCATATAATGCCTTAAACGGGGCCATTCCAATGGTAGCATGATAGCTATTATTGTAGGAGAATTCAACCAAAGGAAGATGCACATCCCAATTACCACCAAAATCAATGGCGCAAGCTCTCAACATATCTTCTAACGTTTGAATTGTTCTTTCACTTTGACCATCAGTTTGCGGGTGGAACGTCGTACTCAAACCGAGACGAGTACCCATAGATTTCTGAAATGCCTTCCAAAATTTTGAAGTAAATCGGGCATCCCGATCGGATATCACGGAAATCGACACTCCATGCTTGGATATCACCTCTTTGATGTACAAACGTGCCATGGTGTCAAATTTATCGTCCTCCCGGATGGCTAAGAAGTGAGCCGACTTAGTCAACCGGTCAATTATCACCCAAATTGTGTCCCGACCACTACTCGTCCTTGGTAACTTCGTGATGAAGTCCATAGCAATTTCTTCCCATTTCCACACCGGTGTTGCCGGTTGGACTAGTAAGCCCGGTGGTTTCTTGTGATCGGCTTTCACTTGTAAACAAGTGAGACATTGACTAACATACCTAGCAATGTCTGTCTTCATTCCCGGCCACCAATACAAATCTCTCAAACTAAAATACATCTTGTCGGAACCCGGGTGAACCGAGTAAGCCGACTTATGAGCTTCATCCATCAATTTCAATCGCCATCCTCCAAGAATGGGGATCCACAATCGATCAACAAAATACAAACCATTATCGTTCTTCCTATCAAACTGTTCTTCTAGACCGTGTAAAGCTTCATCGGTGAAGTTCTCCGGTCTAGTTGCCAATTCTTGACTGCTTCAACTTTACTTGGGTCCACATGAATTCCTTCTTTACTCACTACGTGACCAAGAAACTGGACCTCTTCAAGCCAAAATTCATATTTGGAGAACTTGGCATAAAGCTTTTCTTTCTGGAGTAACTCTAAGACTTGTTTCAAATGTTCCAAATGATCTTCTTTTGTCTTAGAATAGATAAGAATGTCATCGATGAAAATAATGACAAATTGGTCCAAGTAGGGTTGACACACTCGGTTCATCAAATCCATGAACACAGCCGGTGCATTAGTCAACCCAAAAGGCATCATCGTAAATTCAAAGTGTCCATATCTAGTTCGAAAAGTTGTCTTGGGAATGTCATCTTCATGGACACGTAATTGATGATAACCCGACCGTAAATCAATTTTGGAAAAGAAACGAGCACCTTGGAGTTGGTCGAATAAATCATCAATCCTAGGAAGAGGATAATGATTCTTTACCGTTAGTTTGTTCAATTCTCTATAATCGATACACATTCGGAATGTGCCATCTTTCTTTTTAACGAACAAAACCGGTGCACCCCAAGGCAATTGACTAGGGCGAATGAAACCCTTGTCTTGAAGCTCTTTGAGTTGGGCGGCCAACTCTTGTAATTCGGTCATGGCTAAGCGATAAGGCGCTTTGGCCACGGGAGAAGCGTTAGGAATAAGTTCAATACGAAAATCGAGTTCACGAGATGGAGGCAAACCCGGTAGGTCATCCGGAAATACATCCACAAAGTCTTTAACTACGGGCACGGTTTTCAATTCAATCTTTGTGATCTTAACACTATATACATTCCCATCCCATAATTCGGTCGTTTCGCCTTGAACCACTAATTCTTCCCTATTTTCTAACGGAATCCTCACAGTTCAACTACCACAATCAATTACCGCGTTCATGGCCGATAACCAATCCATACCCACAATCACGTCAAAACTACCGATATCAAAAGGCATTAAGTCAATGTAAGATAGGTGATCACATAAATCTAACACACAATCACGAACAACTTGACTAATCCTAGACAATCCACCATTTACCATTTCAAGTTCAAAAAATAGGACAACGGGCTAGGATTAGCATCGATCAACGGAATAAAATCATTGGAAATAAGACTATAATCAGCTCCAGAATCAAATAACACGGTAGCATATTGGTGATTGAGGAGAAAGGTACCTGCTACGACATTAGGATCACCACGAGCCTCGGCCGCATTCACGGCAAAAGCTTTTCCACGGGGGGCCAATTGTTGGCGAGGAGCTTGAGGAGGTTGTTGTTGTTGTCCTTGGTTTCCTCGGTTTTGATTTGGACCGACAATTTGCAACTGGTTAGGATGCACGGTCACTTGGACTTGTTGGCCAATAAGATTTGGGCACCGGTTACGGTAGTGGTCTTGGCTACCACATTCATAACAAGAACCCGGGACCATCGGGGGACGTATAACATTAAGGGGAGCAACATTTAAAGGACCATTCCGGGGGTTAGTTGGACAAAACCTTGAGATGTGACCCGATTGGTTACAATAGAAGCAAACATCGCATCTTATGGTGGGTTGATGATGGCGATTACACCTAGGGCATAAAGGACTACCCCCAACATAACCACCTCTTTGAGGACCCGTCGTTGGTACTACGGCTGCAAAAACCTTCCCAGCACGACCATGGCGCTTATTATCACGCCTATCATCCTTCTTGGTGCCACTTGACTCGGAAACATCCTTCCTTTTATTGTCATTCTTATTATCGTTCTTGTTCAACTTACTACCTCTAATGAGTTCCAAGGTTATACTAGCAGTACGGGTGGTTGCCTCTTTGTAAGTCAAAGGCATGGTGGGGTGAGAGACAAGCACTCTCACTTCATGTGGCAATCCCGCAACATACTTCTCAATCTTAACCTCTTGGGGTCTCACATAATGAGGAATGAGCCTAGAGAGTTGGCCAAAACGGCGTGTGTAACTCTCGTAGTCTCCTCCCTTCATGGCAAGTTTAGAAAATTCCACTTGCAATCTCCTCAGTTCATGGGCCGGGCAATACTTAGTAGTTATCATATTCTTGAACTCTCCCCAAAAAGATTATTAGCCGCATCAATCCCCAATTCATCAACTTCTTCGTTCCACCACTCAAGCAACCCGTAGCACCACTTTCTCCATTAAATTCCGGGGTTCCACAAAGCTTGAAGTCTTTAAACAAGCATCCCGGTTGACGAACATCATAATCCGGTCTAGGTAAAACTTCTCCTACACCTACACCATTTACATTTACGTTTTCTTGTTCATTTTGTACGGGAACCGCTTCATCTTCCGGTTCTTCTTGTTCATTATTATTTCCCATGGCCGCTTGAATTCGGGCCATAAGATCCGGCATGAGGTCATTTAGAGCTTGTGCGACAACCTCGGCGGTTATCGGGGGATTAGGATTTCCCTGACCACCTCGGCCACCACGACCACCACGGCCACCTCTACCTCCACGACCACCTCTGCCACTACGACCACCTCTGCCACCACGTCCACCAAATACTTCTTGTTCAATCGGGTCCTCGGGTTCATTCTGAGGTCCATAGTTAGTGTTAGCTCTTCTTGGTCTAACCATCTTTCCTGAACACACGTTTTAGATTTACAGGTTAAGTCTCACAATTCACACTCGAATATCAAAATTGACCTTCAAGTAATACACAATTTCCACATCAAGTCCTTATAAATCATTGCATGAATATAGTTATCTCTACAGGGATATTATCATGGCAATAATCTAAGGCTTCAGCAATCGTACAATTTACAATCAATAATACAATCACGAAAACATTCAACGTTATATAAAAGGGTCAAGTCATAACAAGGTGGGTAAAGCATAGTCCGAATTTTAACCTCAACATTCGATACATTAAAAGTGTTTGTATATAGGGTGTACCATCGGCTAACCCTCCACACCGTTAATATATTGAATGGATATCAAGACTCGGTTCCAATATGTTCTCTAAGTGTTGACCGGGTATGTATACAGGGTGTACCAGCGGCTAACCCTCCACCTAATCAACACTCATTAAACATACCGGGGTAGCTACTATACTCTATCCACAAGGCGCAATCCATGAGATCATTAACTTTGTATGACATAGGATAACTTTCGATTTGTTGATCAGTCGCCTCTACGGTTACCGAATGTTATACTCCATTAATGTCATCGTTTCATTTTGCTTATGGGGACAAATAATAAATGCTTCTAAAATTCAACACATCAACGTTCATCACAACATTTCCACAATTAACGGTGTATCCCGACACTATCATATACGTTCATCATAACAATTCTCACATAACAATCAAGTCATCATATCATAAGCAACCTACAAACTCCGTTTAAAACATTTTTATGCATCATACAGTTCACGTTGCACACAAAGTTCCCTATCATGCATGCTAATATGAAATGTGGGTGAGATGGCTATAGACTAGGTAAATCCTCCTAGTTCTCTACAACCACGGCTCTGATACCATTCTGTAACACCCCAACATGGCGGAATCATGGGGTATCACTTAGAAAAGCACAGCATGACATGAGAATTATGTAGAGGAAAACTATATGAATACATTAGATTGAAACAATCCATAATCTCGTTCAAATGTATACAATCATCATCATTTATCAAGTACATGTTCAATCAATAATAAAAAGAAGTTCGATCGATAGTAGTTGATCCTAAAAATAACCCATTAAAGGGAAATGAGGATCACGGATCCAAAGAGTCTAAAGCTAGTCCATTTCTAGCAAAGCAAGAAATGCAATCATCCATTTTGCCTCTGATTAACTTGATTACCTGAAAAGTGTACTAAAGAGCGTCAACATAAAGTTGGTGAGTTCGTAGGGACAAGCAACAAGGAATAAGTGTGTCGGGATAACAACCGTTAACGATATACAAGGATTAGAATACTTAATCACATCAAGAAAACCCTTAAAAGGCATACGTTAGCACGACATCAACACATAATACGATTCAACACGTTCGGCATGACTTATATATATTCCAAAGGCATGTATACGGCATGACTTACGTATATTCCAACAGCATGTATCACGGCATGACTTACGTATATTTCAACAGCATGTATACGGCATGACTTACATATATTTCAAATGCATGTATGAAAACATAACACAATTCATACAAGTCAACGTTAACAACAACGATTCCATATAACAATTTACAACATTCAACAAGCACGTATATGTACACTTTTCAGCCCGAATCTCAATTGAGTAGGGAGGGTTTACGAAACTCACCTTGATTGGATATGCAAGCTAAGTACGAGTTATAATCGAGTTATAACGTCCAACAATCGTTTAGCGTTTACCACCTATAAACATATACATTACAAATCACGTGTCAAATCCTATCTAGGTTTTAGAAGATCAAATCAACCTTAGAGGACAATTGGGACTCAATTCGGTTATGTCACAATCCTAAATTGTCTTATCGGTGCAACCGAATATAAACAAGGACACTTTATCACGTCATTTTTGGAAATGCCAGTGGATTCAAGGTATAAGGATTATACCTTGATAAAGTAGACTCTCACACGATTCCAACGATGGGTCATACGTTAAAAACGGACTAACGATGTAAAAGTTATGATTTTTCAAAATAAATTAAGTTTTGCTGAACTGGGGGATAGGTGCGGCGCACCATGGTTCAGGTGCGGTGCACCCTTGCAAGTGCGGCGCACTAAAGAGGAGGTGTGGCGCACATGTGGCTCAGATCAGTTCCAAATTAAGCCAAACACGAACCAAACTCAATTTTTGATCACCAAATCGACTAGTGATGTTTCAAGACTCATTTTGAAGCTTAAACAAACATATATACATATAATCAAACCCAACCCACTTCATGAATTCAATCCAAAACTTCAAAATCACTTCCAAATCATATCAAAACCAACCCATGAACACATAACCTTAATTCTTGACCTAGGAGTGTTTTTGGACTCAATTTATGACCCAAAATGCATAACTCTTACTAGAAACAAGTTTACAACATAACATAATTGATTTGAGTGAAGTTTTTACTTACCAAAAGTCACCTCCAAAGTTCAACCCGAAAATTGACCCGAATGGATGATTTCTTAAGCTTGGAGAACCAAATTTGTGATATGTTGATAAGAATATGATGAAGATTATTATTCTAACTTTAATTTAGATTAAACCACAATAGATGGAGAAGATTTTTAGTGAGAGAGAGGGAGATGAAGTTTGAGTGTGTGTGTGTTCATTTACTAGAGAGGGAAGTGAGAGGATGATTGAACGAATAATTGATTAAATGATCGAGTGCATGATTAAATGACTGAATAAGGGGTATATATCCAGTTAGGGGATTAGATTCATGATCAATAACAAACAACGGAGATTTCACAAGTATTCTCTTTTACATAAAGTTATGTCGGTCTTTGTCCCATTAATGGAATTATCATCTAGCCACCGATACTGTTCCACCGACACTGTTTAAACCGTATATTATACTTAAGGTTTTGTATATACGGTTTTCCTTGTTACTACAGTTACTCAATTACCGTCTATATTTCCATAACACATATGGGCCAATATCATAATCACATAATATGGGCTTAATTCTAGAAGCCCAATATAACATTATATTTAGCCCAATTTACCGATAAATGTACGCAATTATGTCAAAGTTTTCATTTATTGAACTAGTTACTCAAATTACATACACGGTCAAACGGGTAAAAATCACAAATGTTACAAATATGCTCCGGCCTGATCCTAAAATACAAACTAGAAACCCATAATTACATGATTATCATCATCATAATCAAATACATCAACATATATACATATCAAAATCTAAGCAACAAATATGCATATATTTGTAAAAGGAAGCAACAAAGATAATAGGTTTCATTCATATACACTACAAGAAATCCTGCTTTTAGCGACGCCTAAAGTCGTCGCCAATAGTCACTTTTGTCGTCGCAAAATGGATTAGCGACGCACTTTGTGACGACAATCAAGCGTCGCTGAAAGTTCGTCTCCTATGACTTTTAGCGACGCCGGCAAATGGGACCCATCGGGGAAAAAATAAAGGAAAAAGAAATTTGAATTTTTTTTCGCGACGCCATTGGCGACGACAAAGTCGTCGCTAAATATTTTTTAAATTTAATTTATTAAATAAAAAAAACGGATTAAAGAATATATTTTTTACAAAATAATTTTTTTGCGACGCTAAATAATTTTTTTTATTAAAAAAAATAAAATGCTAATACAGTATTTTGTATATGCTGTATTTATATTTATAAAAAAATTTAAAAAAAACATAATGTAATTATATATATATTTATACATTATTTTTAGTCAAAATATGCATAATATATCTAAAATTAACAAAATCTTCTTACAAAACACACAAAATTAATAACAATTTATACCAAATAAAAACTATAAAGCTATACAAATCTTCATATAAAATACACCAAAATTAAAATCATACATACATAAACAAAGTAGTAATAAAAACTAATTAACAAAAATACTACAAATTAAAATCATACAAACATAAAAACTATAAAACATAACAATATACACCCACAAAGATTATAGAAACTTACAAAATTTCAATAATAAAACTATATGAACAATACAATTTAATGGTAAAAATAGAAACCTTGAAAATTGTAAATCATTCATGGTGGTGGTGACTATCGAGAGGTGGTGGTGATGATAATGAGTATAGCAGTGGAGGTGATGGATGCGGTGGTGGTGGCCGTTTTTCGATTATCAATCGGTTATGACGATGGTCGTGGTGGTGAAGATATGATGACGAAGAGGTGGTGGTAGTGAAGATATTATGATGGGGAGGTGGTGGTGGTCGAGTTATGAAGGTGGTGGTAGGGGTGCTGCTGCTGCTAGTGGTGGTGGTGTGTGTTTTGTGTTTTTGTGTTTGAGAAAATAAGAGATAAAGGCACATATAATGTCCTAGAATTTCGATTTGCGACGCCTTTTGCGACGACATTGTCGTCGCTATATGTTGGGCGGGAGTTTAAAATCGTCGTGAAATTTTCAGCGGGCAAATTAAATTTTGGTGAAAATTGTTTTGCGGCGACAATGTCGTCGCAAATATATTTTTTTAATTTTTAACTTATTTCTTTCTTATATTAATTAAATCCTTAATGTTTAAATTATTAAATTCATAAATTTTATATTTTATTTGGTTTATTGTAACTTTTTATTAAATTTTTTTTATTAATAGTTATTAAATTCATAATTTTTTAATAAATAAATTTACTATTAATATTTAAGTATTTTAATTTTTTTTATTAAATTTTTTTTATTAAATTTTTTTTATTAAATTTTTTTTATTAAATTTTTTTTATTAAATTTTTTTTATTAAATTTTTTTTATTAAATTTTTTTTATTAAATTTTTTTTATTAAATTTTTTTTATTAAATTTTTTTTATTAAATTTTTTTTATTAAATTTTTTTTATTAAATTTTTTTTATTAAATTTTTTTTATTAAATTTTTTTTATTAAATTTTTTTTATTAAATTTTTTTTATTAAATTTTTTTTATTAAATTTTTTTTATTAAATTTTTTTTATTAAATTTTTTTTATTAAATTTTTTTTATTAAATTTTTTTTATTAAATTTTTTTTATTAAATTTTTTTTATTAAATTTTTTTTATTAAATTTTTTTTATTAAATTCATAAATTTTTATTAAATTATTTTTTATTAATTTTTTTTATTATTTTTTTAATTAAATCCTTAATGTTTAAATTATTAAATTCATAAATTTTATATTTTATTTGGTTTATTGTAACTTTTTATTAAATTTTTTTTATTAATAGTTATTAAATTCATAATTTTATTAATATTAAGTATTTTATTTTTTTTATTAAATTTAATATTAATTAATTTAATATTAAAATTTAATATTTTATTAATTTTTTTTATTAATTTTTTTTATTAAATTTTTTTTATTAATAGTTATTAAATTTAGTTATTAAATTTTTTTTATTAAATTTTTTTTATTAAATATATTTTTTAATTTTTAACTTATTTCTTTCTTATATTAATTAAATCCTTAATGTTTAAATTATTAAATTCATAAATTTTATATTTTATTTGGTTTATTGTAACTTTTTATTAAATTTTTTTTATTAATAGTTATTAAATTCATAATTTTTTAATAAATAAATTTACTATTAAATTTAAGTATTTTAATTTTTTTTATTAAATTTTTTTTATTAAATTTTTTTTATTAAATTTTTTTTATTAAATTTTTTTTATTAAATTTTTTTTATTAAATTTTTTTTATTAAATTTTTTTTATTAAATTTTTTTTATTAAATTTTTTTTATTAAATTTTTTTTATTAAATTTTTTTTATTAAATTTTTTTTATTAAATTTTTTTTATTAAATTTTTTTTATTAAATTCATAAATTTTATATTTTATTTTTTAATTTTTAACTTATTTCTTTCTTATATTAATTAAATCCTTAATGTTTAAATTATTAAATTCATAAATTTTATATTTTATTTGGTTTATTGTAACTTTTTATTAAATTTTTTTTATTAATAGTTATTAAATTCATAATTTTTTAATAAATAAATTTAAGACTAATATGTTTCTTTCGTATCTATTTGGGCCAGGTGGGCCCAAAATGATTATTTTTATATCTGTTTGTGCTTAATGGGCCCGATACGATCCTTTCGTCTTGAATCAGACTCATTATGTTTCTTTCGTATCTATTTGGACCAGGTGGCCCAATATGATTCTTTTCTCACCTGTTTGTGCTTAATGGGCCCGATACGATCCTTTCATATTGAATCAAGACTAATATGTTTCTTTCGTATCTATTTGGACCAGGTGGCCCAATATGATTCTTTTCTCATCTGTTTGTGCTTAATGGGCCCGATACGATCCTTTCGTCTTGAATCAGACTCATTATGTTTCTTTCGTATCTATTTGGTCCAGGTGGGCCCAATATGATTCTTTTCTCTTCTGTTTGTGCTTAATGGGCCCGATACGGTCCTTTCATATTAAATCAAGACTAATATGTTTCTTTCGAATCTATTTGGACCAGGTGGGCCCAATATGATTCTTTTCTCACCTGTTTGTGCTTAATGGGCCCGATACGATCCATTCATATTGAATCAAGACTAATATGTTTCTTTCGTATCTATTTGGACCAGGTGGCCCAATATGATTCTTTTCTCATCTGTTTGTGCTTAATGGGTCCGATACGATCCATTCATATTGAATCAAGACTAATATGTTTCTTTCGTATCTATTTGAACCAGGTGGCCCAATATGATTCTTTTCTCATATTAAATCAAGACTAATATGTTTCTTTCGAATCTATTTGGACCAGGTGGACCCAAGATGATCCATCCATATTTATTTCGTATTCAGACGACCCAGGATGATTCATCGATAAATTGTATATTCATTCAAACAATATAATAGGCCCGATACGATCCTTTCATATTGAATCAAGACTAATATGTTTCTTTCGTATCTATTTGGGCCAGGTGGGCCCAATATGATTCTTTTCTCATCTGTTTGTGCTTAATGGGCCCGATACGATCCATTCATATTGAATCAAGACTAATATGTTTCTTTCGTATCTATTTGGGTCAGGTGGCCCAATATGATTCTTTTCTCATCTGTTTGTGCTTAATGGGTCCGATACGATCCATTCATATTGAATCAAGACTAATATGTTTCTTTCGTATCTATTTGGACCAGGTGGCCCAATATGATTCTTTTCTCATATGTTTGTGCTTAATGGGCCCAATACGATCCATTCATATTGAATCAAGACTAATATGTTTCTTTCGTATCTATTTGGGCTAGGTGGGACCAATATGATTCTTTTCTCATGTGATTGTGCTTAATGGGCCCGATATGATCCATTCATATTGAATCAAGACTAATATGTTTCTTTCGTATCTATTTGGGCCAGGTGGGCCCAAAATGATTATTTTTATATCTGTTTGTGCTTAATGGGCCCGATACGATCCTTTCGTCTTGAATCAGACTCATTATGTTTCTTTCGTATCTATTTGGGCCAGGTGGGCCCAATATGATTCTTTTCTCATCTGTTTGTGCTTAATGGGCCCGATACGATCCATTCATATTGAATCAAGACTAATATGTTTCTTTCGAATCTATTTGGACCAGGTGGGCCCAATATGATTCTTTTCTCACCTGTTTGTGCTTAATGGGCCCGATACGATCCTTTCATATTGAATCAAGACTAATATGTTTCTTTCGTATCTATTTGGGCCAGGTGGGCCCAATATGATTCTTTTCTCTTCTGTTTGTGCTTAATGGGCCCGATACGGTCCTTTCATATTAAATCAAGACTAATATGTTTCTTTCGAATCTATTTGGACCAGGTGGGCCCAATATGATTCTTTTCTCACCTGTTTGTGCTTAATGGGCCCGATACGATCCTTTCATATTGAATCAAGACTAATATGTTTCTTTCGTATCTATTTGGGCCAGGTGGGCCCAATATGATTCTTTTCTCTTCTGTTTGTGCTTAATGGGCCCGATACGGTCCTTTCATATTAAATCAAGACTAATATGTTTCTTTCGCATCTATTTGGGCCAGGTGGGCCCAATATGATTCTTTTCTCATATTAAATCAAGACTAATATGTTTCTTTCGCATCTATTTGGACCAATCTTTATATGTGTTAACGTATAATTATTTATTTAACACATTATATTTTTAAATATTTAACAAACAATACAATATATTATACTTAATTCATAAATATAATATAAATTAGTATTTAAAACTTATATATAGTTTTTGAAATTATATATCATCTTTAAAATCAATATATTTAAAGTTAACTTTAAATTAATATTTAATAAATTTGTATAACTTTTTATTTAAATTTAATATAATTTTTGTATAATTATTTATTTAACACATTATATTTTTAAATATTTAACAAACAATACAATATATTATACTTAATTCATAAATATAATATAAATTAGTATTTAAAACTTATATATAGTTTTTGAAATTATATATCATCTTTAAAATCAATATATTTAAAGTTAACTTTAAATTAGTATTTAATAAATTAGTATTAAAGTATATTTAAAGTATTTAAAGTATAAAAAAAACTTTTGTGACGACTATGTCGTCGCCAATGGCGTCGCAAAAAGAAGCGGGAAATTTTTTGGGTGGAGGGAAAAAACGAAAAACAAAAAAATAATAAAAATTATTTTTGCGACGCTTTTCGCGACGACTTTAGCGACGCTTTTTCTATTTTTTAAGTAAAAACATTTAATAATTTACCTAAAATTATTAAAAGTGAAAAAAAAAAATTGTGACGACTTTGTCGTCGCTAAAAGCGTCGCAAACAAGTTGGCGGGAAAAATTTTTGTTGGAGGGAAAACGAAAAAAGAAAAAAATTAATTAAAATTAGTTAGCGACGACTTTAGCGACGCCGTTAGCGACGCTTTTATTTTTTCTTTGACCAGTCCAGAATTTAATTTGAAATTAAATTAAAAAACGGTTAGCGACGCTGTTAGCGACGACATTAGCGACGACAGTGTGAAGTTTGACTTTCAAAGTCTTCCGGCCGATTATTTTGTCGTTTTGTGGCCTTTGGCGACGAAAATTTGGGCGTCGCTAATTCGTTTGGTCGCCAAAAGTGTAATTTCTTGTAGTGATACATACCTAAGAGAAGAACAACGAATCCTTTGCTTGCTTCTGTGGGTTGATTTGTTGAATAATTACGTAGGTAGTATGGAGGAGATTATAAGAGAAAAGGCAGTTAAAATAGTTTAATAGGGTTACCAAAGACAAAAACCCATGAATAATTACGTGAGGTTTAATTAGAGGGGTTTGTAAGTAATTTTGGACTCTAAAAGCTACAGCCCAAATAAGAACGCTTCTTCATCTAACGTTTAATTTTGAAGCTTTTAGTTTTAAACTAAAAGCTAAAGCTAATCTATCCAAACAAAGGTTTTAAATTTTTAGGAGCTTTTGGTTTAAAAGTAAAATCTAAAGCTCCTTAAAAGCTCTTGAAAAGCTTGTGCAAACATAGTCTAGATTCAACTCAGTGGTTGAAATTAAGGACATCTCCTCTTTCAGAATGACTTGTGTTCAAGTCTTGGGGTGGACATAAGAAGTCCCTTTATGAGGGCTTGACTGGGTATACCGAGGTTCAAGTATGAGGGGGCAGAATTTACCCCTAATAATCGTCGTGCCTTCGGGCGGATTAGTAGGGGGTTTTCCCCCATCAGGCATTTGAAATAGACATTTATACTTCGAGAGAGCTCTCTAGTGGTCCCAGTTAAGATAACTTATGTTAGACCTCCCGCTGCCGAATCGCGACACGAAGTTTTAAGCGAAATTCACCTTTCAAATAAAAACAAAAATTCAAATTTTCTTTTTTTATAAACTTTAATTATTACATGTAAAAAGAAGCGACGGTGGCTGAATCAGTGAAGCTTTGGATTTCTCTCTATATAACTAAAAGAGGATAATTTAGGGCTTATGTGTCATTAATCTTTGTTTAACAAGTAAGACTTTTGCTTAGTTGTCATTATATGCTTTTTTTTTTAGTTATATATATCAAAAATAAAATAGTTGTTAAATTTTTTACGTGATCATAATTATTATTATATTAATTAATATTTGGATTTTTGGAGTGTATCATATGATGGATAGATATAGTTATTAGTCTATTTAACTTTCGGATATATATTAGGCAACTAAAGAAAACTTAGAGATGCATATTTGGCATGAGTTATGTTAATATTTTATTAATTTTAGTCATTGATATAATTTCTGAGAGTTTCTCACCGAGAATCCCACTCCGGTGATTCAATTCATTCTTGAGATAGTTTATGATTTTAACACTCGTTTGAGGACCCACGTGAGACAACTCTCTAATATGAATAGGATCAGTATATTTCCAACTATATTAAGATTTGTATTGGTAAAATTTGTTCAGATATTAAGGCGACAACTTTTTGTAGTATAAAAATAAGTTGAGAAAAGATATCATTAGTTGAGAGGAATGAAATATTTTCAATGTAATTTGATTTTAATGATATTTATTTGAGAATAATTTAAGGCTAATGTGGCTTAAGTATATGAGTGACAACTAAACTTTTTGTTTATTTATTATCATTTTTTCTTCTTTTTAGTATTTTATGATATTATTTAAAAAAAATATACTAAGTCAAATTTATTATTTAAGAATTATATAATGAATAAAACCTTTCAAATTTTAAACTTTGTCACGTACTTATTTAAGTTATTATGTATATGTAACACCCCAACAAGGCGGAATCTTGAGGGTTACATAAATAGCACATCACGACATGAAAATTATGTAGAGTAAAACTAAATGCATAAATAGGATTCAATAATCCATACTAACCATTCAAGAATGCAAGTACCGGATCTCACATAAGCATAACCCTTAAGTGGGAAAACAATGGATCACGGATCCAAGAATAAGTCCAAGACCAATCCTAGCATGCAATGAAACATCCAACACGTCTTTAATCCACCTGTTCACCTGAAAAGTGTACTACACGCGTCAACATAAAGTTGGTGAGTTCGTAGGGGTAAGTATTAGAAACCAAGTGTCGGGATAACAACCGTTTAACCTTGAGTCGATCAATAAACGACCACATAACGAACATATCGACCATATAACGAAACATATAACCTTATTAGGTCATAATAATCATGCAACGAACACAACGATCATAACGAACATACAACGAACACAACGATCATAACGAACATACAACGAACACAACGATCATAACGAACATACAACGAACACAACGATCATAACGAACATACAACGAACACAACAATCATAACGAACATACAACCTTGAAACCTTGATTTGGGTCATTATATGATCTCGTAATTTGGATCGATAAACGATCACAAAAGCTTGAAACCTTGATTGGATCATTTAATGAGCCTCATAACCTTGATACGTACATAATACAATCATATATCCTTGATTGGATCGATAAACGATCCCATAACCATGATTTGATCAATAGTTGATCATTTAACCTTGATACGAACATATAACGATCAAACAACCGAAGAAACACAATGTACCTACACTTCGTACGACTCTGCATTCAAAGAACCATAGATGCTTATATATAGGGTCACCCGCAGCCTTCCCACCACATCTATAACTATTTGAATGCATCATCGTCTTCCATGTATGTACAACTATCCTAATCACAATAAATATTCATAACCGAAAGCATAATTAATCAAGCAACAAGTCAATACATCAATCGAACAATCAATCAATCAATTAATCAACAATCAAACAAGTATGTACACTTTTCAGCCCGAATCTCAATTGAGTAGGGAGTTACGAACTCACCTTGACCGGCAATGAGAAGTTACTGATATATCGTATTTTATACCCATTTCCCACATATTAATTAGTTGTTTTTAAATGGTTTTCAAGTCGTTTTTGTATACATTTGGTGCGTTTATGGTATTTGTTAGTGTTTCAGGATATTAACAGGTACTTGAGCATAAATTTGGAGAAAACGATGTTTCTGAGGTGAAATGAATGCTTACGGATGATTTACGAGGCACGAAACTGAAATTGGAAGCTGGTCAAATCAAGTCAACCAGGAACTGCGACGCAGTGCTGGACTGCGCCGCACCACAAATTCAGAGAAATACACTGCGCCGCAGTGGAACCAGACTGCGACGCAGTGGGTTCATGTACAAGCCAGCATTATGGTCAACGATTGTCAAAGTCAACGCAAGTCAAAGGACACTGCGACACAGTGTGAAGACTGCGACGCAGTTGAAGTCCGGATTTTGGCATCTTTTTGGAAAACTATAAATAGCTAGAAAAATATTCTAAAACCCTAATTTTACTTTCCAGCCGATTTTTACATCTTTAGAGGAGGATTTTCATCAATTTATTCATCTTTGAAGATCAAAAACACGATTGGATCACTCTCGTTATTTGCTTCCATTTATTTGTATTCAGTAACGATGAATTCCTCATATTTGATTTGTTATTCTTATTTTAATATGAGTGGCTAATCGCTTCATCATCCATCTTGATGAAGTGAGACAATATGTAAAGATTGCACAATTTTATTAATTCAATGTTGATTTCATTTAACGTTATATCGTGATCTTAGCGTATTTCTTCCTTTTAATTTATCTTGAATTGATTGGTGATTTATGTGTGTCTTTAATGGTAATTATTGATTACATATATTTCATTTTGATTGTTTGGGTACAAACAATTGGGTCTATGACGGGTACGGTAGATAATCATTCAATGATAATAGGAAGTAATGTGTTAACGGTTGGGTACAATCGATAGGTATAATTGTTATTTTAATAGCCAAATCAATTGTTTGATTAGGGAAGTTATAAAAGATGTCTTGGGGTACCGGTCTTTGTAATGAAACTAGTTTAAGCAAGAGAGTCAAATGATGTCATTAACTTGATGGGTACGGGGTTGGTGCTTTGTTTGAGTCTCGGTTATTTAATCAACTTAATGTGGATTTGAACTTCATTTATGTGCAATCTGAGTGTATTGTTGAGCGAAATCAAGATGGATGCCTTTTAATATTATTGTCATTAAAATCATTTTTACTTTCTTCTTCCGACGAATCCTGCCCCGGTCATACCGGATTTAATTTACTCTTCTTTTACTTTTTGCAAAGTGACAATTCGGTCACAAAACCCCCCTTTTACTTGAACTACTTTATTTCAACAATTGCTTGCTTAGTCCTTGTGATCGACCTTGAATTTACCAATTTACTATACTACATATGATCAGGTTCACTGCATGTGAGTGTGTTGTAGTCAGTCTTTTGGTAGTTTCGTGTTTATAAATTTTATTACTCGATTTCACACATCAAGTTTTTGGCGCCGCTGCCGGGGACTTTTGTTTAGTAGTTGTTTTATTCTGTAGTTCGATCCTTTCTCACATTCATTTGTGAGAAAGTTATTGCTTTACTAGATAGATTTTATTTTATTTCATTTATACCAGGTGCGGTTGACGGTTTGCTTGTGGTGATTATGCAGGTTCTTGCTAGTTGATGAACACAAGAGCTTCTGGCCGACCTTTGCTTAGTCCTTTATCTAATCCAGGGAAAGTCAGACGTCGTTTAGTGTAGAAAAACAACCCTAGAACCATCCACATCAGACAAAATAGATCCAGAAACCGCAGACCAAGTCCAACAGGACATTTCCTTAGACGAATTCTATATCAAGAAAAGTTCAGCATCAGAAGATCAATTAATTGATAGGTTGAAAGAAGCAGGTAGAGTGTTTGGGACAGGAGAGGACTCAGATACAGAAGAGAAAGTTCAGACACCTGAACCAAACAGCATTTTCATACCTCGAACCACCAAAAATTTTAATCACAACCAAGAACTAACGGAATGGGTAATGAACAACCGAGAGATGTGAATACTATTCCCTACGAGGA
>CM067172.1:89291870-89350329 GCA_034093135.1 Erigeron breviscapus
CCCATGGTATGCCGACATTGCTAACTACCTTTGTGCAGATGTGATTCCTAAAGAAATGTCTTATCAACAGAAAAAGAAATTCTTTTCTGAGATTAAACATTATTTTTTGGAAGATCCCTTTTTGTTTAGAATTTGTGCAGATGGGATGATCAGAAGATGTGTGTCCGGTGCTGAAACCCGGAGGATTCTTGATGAATGTCACTATGGTCCAACCGGAGGTCATTATGGACCGTCTGTCACCGGAAAGAAAGTATATGATGCTGGATTTTATTGGACAACCATTTTCAAGGAGGCGC
Source organism: Erigeron breviscapus (assembly GCA_034093135.1). Taxonomy (NCBI): domain Eukaryota; kingdom Viridiplantae; phylum Streptophyta; class Magnoliopsida; order Asterales; family Asteraceae; genus Erigeron; species Erigeron breviscapus. Next base: position 89,292,167 of record CM067172.1, read on the forward strand.
AAACCTTGGTGGAGGTTTGTGATGTGTGTCAAAGACAAGGTAATATCTCTAAACGTGATGAAATGCCTCAGAACTTTATTCAGGTATGTGAAGTTTTTGATGTTTGGCGAATAGATTTTATGGGACCTTTTCTCCCATCAAATAAGAATTTGTATATCCTTGTTGTTGTTGACTATGTTTCTAAGTGGGCCGAGGCTAAAGCCTTGCCAACGAATGATGCACGTGTTGTCATTCACTTTTTGAAACAACTTTTTTGTAGATTTGGCGTGCCCAAGGCCTTAATAAGTGACCGCGGAAGCCATTTCGCGAATCACCAACTCGCTAAGGTGCTTAAGAGGTACGGTGTCAACCACCGTTTTTCAACCTCATACCACCCGCAAACGAGTGGCCAAGTTGAAAATACTAATCAGTCATTGAAAAGAATTCTTGAGAAAACCGTAGGAGACAACCCAAAGTCTTGGTCTACCAAGCTTGATGATGCTCTATGGGCATTTAGGACCGCCTACAAGACACCAATTGGGACGACCCCATTCCGGTTGCTTTATGGCAAGACTTGTCACCTTCCTATGGAAATTGAGCATAGAGCTTATTGGGCGCTCAAGAATTGTAATATGGACTTAGTGGAAGCCGGTGAGTTGAGATCTTTGCAACTAAATGAGCTAGATGAACTTAGGTTGCATGCTTATGATAATTCTAGACTTTACAAGGAACGAACTAAAGTATGGCATGACCGTAGGCTTAGAAAGAAGGATTTTAAAGCCGGTGATAAAGTTTTGTTGTTCCTTTCCAGGTATAAGTTTAAGCAACCCAAGTTGACTTCTAGGTGGCCCGGCCTTTTTGTGATCAAACATGTGTATCCGTCTGGTTATGTTGAATTGTTTAAATCGGATGGAGCTACTTTTATTGTTAATGGTCACAGGTTAAAGCTCTATAGTGAAGAAGAGGAAGAGGTGGGAGTCGTCTTTGACGAGCTTCCGTTTTTCGAAATGAATCAATGAAGAAGGACATGGAGTCGAGCTAACGACTCATTAATAACCTTGGCGCTTCGTGGGAGGCAACCCATGTTTCGTCTTTCTCATTTTCTTATCATTTTGTTCATTTTTATTGTTTTTAAGGTGTTTGTATTGAGATTTACAGGTCTGGAGGCTTTCCATGTGCATAGGTAAGTTGATTGAGGAAAATCAAAAGGTAAGTGTGGAGGGGGGCCTACTGCGCTGTAGTTAGACGACTACGACGCAGTCGATTTAGACCAAATGCGACGTAGCCCCTTGAGACTGCGAAACAACCTATATCTCTGAAATAAGACTGCGCCGCAGTTAAATTGATGCGACGCAGTCATGTGCCGTTCAGAAAATTCGAAAATATAAATAAATAAAAAATTAAATTGCGTCGCAGTGAGGGGTGTTGCGTCGCAGCGTGTTTCAGATCGGGTCGATAATTAGGGGGGCTAGGGTTTTATTTCACTTTTTACACTTAAATTCAAAACACTTTTTTTCTCTCAAACTAAAAGTGCAGCCGACCCTCCCTCTTTTTCTTCCCTATTTTCTTCTATTTGTGATCTTTCTTCTCCTTTAATTACACCATGACTAGAACGGGAAAGGTTAGTATCTTCTCATTACTTCTTTTATTGGTTTTTGCTGTTTAATGCCCAGTATTAAGTTCGCATAAATTGAGATTGTGCTTAATTTTCTAGTTCATGGTCGAATGTAAGGAGAATCGTGTGAATAAGGTGGAGGGTTGTTTAAATTATTGATATATTGGTGAAATCAGAACTTTAATTAGGGGTATTAATGCTTAATTGACGAATTGGAACCCTAATTGGTTAATATGGGGGATTTTTGTTTACTGCTGCTGTACAAGTCGACCCCCACCCAGTTTTCGTATGACTTCGCCGCAGTCACCACACTGCGACGCAGTGTTAAAAAAGAAATTCCCACTGCGACGCAGTGTGGGGGGACTGCGCCGCAGTTAAATTGATGCGACGCAGTCATGTGCCGTTCAGAAAATTCGAAAATATAAATAAATAAAAAATTAAATTGCGTCGCAGTGAGGGGTGTTGCGTCGCAGCGTGTTTCAGATCGGGTCGATAATTAGGGGGGCTAGGGTTTTATTTCACTTTTTACACTTAAATTCAAAACACTTTTTTTCTCTCAAACTAAAAGTGCAGCCGACCCTCCCTCTTTTTCTTCCCTATTTTCTTCTATTTGTGATCTTTCTTCTCCTTTAATTACACCATGACTAGAACGGGAAAGGTTAGTATCTTCTCATTACTTCTTTTATTGGTTTTTGCTGTTTAATGCCCAGTATTAAGTTCGCATAAATTGAGATTGTGCTTAATTTTCTAGTTCATGGTCGAATGTAAGGAGAATCGTGTGAATAAGGTGGAGGGTTGTTTAAATTATTGATATATTGGTGAAATCAGAACTTTAATTAGGGGTATTAATGCTTAATTGACGAATTGGAACCCTAATTGGTTAATATGGGGGATTTTTGTTTACTGCTGCTGTACAAGTCGACCCCCACCCAGTTTTCGTATGACTTCGCCGCAGTCACCACACTGCGACGCAGTGTTAAAAAAGAAATTCCCACTGCGACGCAGTGTGGGGGGACTGCGCCGCAGTGCCTCCCTTTTCTGGCCATCTCTTGTTTTACTTATATAGAGTTATAATTATGTTGGGGTTTGATCATTTTGATGTTTTTCATGCATGTGCAGCTACCTGCTACAGGTGGACGTGGTTCCAGGGATGCCAACAGGTCCACATCTTCGTCTGCACCTCAAGAAGGACCCTCCAACGTCCAACCCGCTGAAGAAGGAGCTCCTGATGTGGGGTTGTCAGACCATGCCTGGCTCAAATGGCCCCGTGCTTCTCTTGAAAGAAGGCGGAGTACAACACAAGGTTGGCTAAAATAATTCATAAGGACATTGAGGAGCCAAGATATCTAGTGGGTAATATGCTTGACATGCTTGGTATTCGGGAGGATATTAGTAGTTTAATGCGCCTTATGGGTAGGGCGAATGATGCTTATGGTAACCCAATTGATACCGAGTTTAGCATGTGGTTAGACATTTTTAGGATTAGGGATCCTGTTTGCAAAGAATGGTGTCTTGAGGTTTATTCCACCATTGATGTTAAGAAAATTGATAGTGCTAGAAGTATTTTTGATGAGAATGTGATCTCCTTTCGATGTGGGGGAAAAACGAGATCTTTGTCTATTGCTGAGTTTGGTGTGGCTACAGGTATGTATAGTAGGGAGTTGATAGAAAATAACCAGGCGTTTAGGAATTTTTTGCAATTTGCTGCTAGGACTGGTATGGGTTTTGCCGAGGGTGATCAGCGGTCCTATTATACACAAATTTCTGGGGGCCAAATTTGGAATGCTACAAAAGGGGCGAATACCATTCAGTCGCCCATTTTGCGTTTGTTTCATAAGATGATTGTTTATTTCATTGTCCAGCGTTCAAATCAGCGGGACAAGATTTATTTGGAAGACTTGTGGCTTTTGAGGTTGTTTCAGGAGGGTGGACTGTATAAGAACGCTTGTGCTCCTTATGTTGTAGCTAAGCATATGGGTACCCGTGGGATGCGGGATAGGAAGTTGGTTTCTGGCCATTTCATTACGAGAATGGTCAAGTTTTTTGGATGTGATGGTGAGAGGGCTAACACAACGTTTAACTTGAACTGGAAGCCCATGAAGGAATTTACATACAATGATTTGAAAAGGTTTGGATTGCTTAAGCCCCAAAAGCACAAGGATCTTTATGAGTTGATTGACTTTGGAGATGTCGCCTCTGAAGGCGAGGAGGGGGATGAAGGTAATGATGATGATGCAGAGATGGCCGAGGCACCCGAGCAGCCTCCTGTACGACGTACTAAGCGTCGTGCCACTACTTCTGCTACTGCGGGGGCATCTTCTTCTGCCGCCCCTTCAGGTACTTGGGACTTTTCTACGTTGGAAGCCACTGTGAACAACATGTGGAATTCCCAGCAGCAGTTTCAGACTCGGATGGATAGTGATTTTAGATGGATTGGTTCGGGTGTGGGGCGTGTGATTCATGATCAGCAGCGTTATCAGTCGATGTGGAAGGCTCAGTATAGGGGTGAGGAGTTCCATCCACCTCAGCCGCTTCTAGACTACCATCCTCCGAGTATCTTTATTCCAGACCACAGGACTGGTGGTTTCTTCTATCCACCAGAGCGCCAGTACGAGCGACCTCCTTCTCACGATCTCGGGGGACGGGGTCCAGATCATCCTGTCAGTTTTGGTTCTTTTGCAGGTACACAGGCTGGTGATGCTGGAGCTGGAGGATCGGGATCAACAGAGCCTACATTCGCTGAGCGCGCGACTGCATCATTATTTGATTACCCTCCTCCTCCCAGCTGATTGATTGATTTGATGAGATGATGAGTGGTGCCATCTTTTGGATTTTATGGTGGGTTGTATGATTTCTCTGTTTGAACAATTTACATTTCCGCACTTATTTTTATTTTTATTTGTTTGGTTTGCATTCACCCCACGGGGTGATGAGACATCGTATTTTATTTCCATTTCCATTTTGAATAAGTAGGATAGGATTTGCATGCTCTATTATTTCATATGTTGGCTATTAATCGTGTGTTGATGTTGAATAGCAAGTTTTTGTCATGTGCATATGCTGGCAGTAAGTTCAGCGCCATATTCTTGTTGACATCATTCAAGCATGGAACACACGTCATACCCGGCAAGTTTTTCTTGTTCTTATTTTGCTTTTGTTTACTTTCCCCTTTTTCCCATAGTGTGCCTTAGTTCATTGGACATTGAGGACATTGTCCAACTCAAGTGTGTGTGGGGGGTGGTAAATAGGAAAAAGTCGGGTATTTGAGAGGATTTTTAAACTTTTGCATGCTTGTCCTTGTAGTTAATTGCTTTTGTCACCTAATTATAGATATTAATGAGCAATTTGACTACACCTTTGGTACAAAGTTTAATTGGTGGAATGTGTTTTGACTGATTAATTAGGCAATCCCTTCTGGATTAATAATATGACTAGCACGCTTATAGCACCAAAACACCAAATTTGTGAGATTATTGATTCACTTCTAGATATGCTAGGTGTTTGCGGGTTTGGATTTATCAGCCTTGTAGATTCGTCCCTCTCGTAGGCTTTTGGATTTATTCAAGAGTAAGGGTTCGATTTAGAACTCTGAACTATGATGTGCGAGTTTGAGGCTGGTTTTTCCATTCCCGAGTTATTATCATTTGCTATGAGTGTGCCGGTGATTGCGTTGATTCTAGAACTTGTCCTAGTTGATCGTTCCGTGTTATGTATTAGAAGAGGCAATTTTAGGATAAAACCTTTTGTTCTTTGTTTGTTCACCCCTTGTTTGTAAACATTTGTTATGTGCATGTTTTGTTAATGTGCTTAGTAGCTAACTACACTGGTTAGTGAACCACCTGTGAAAACCCTTATGTTGCACTCACTTTTAGTGCAAGAAACAATAGAAAACATGTTGTCATTAGCCTGTTCTTTGTTATTAAATCCACCTTAAATATACACCTTTCCTAGCCATATCGATAGTCGAAGTCCTGGTGGGTCATTGGTTGCCTATGCTAGTGGATGGTTTGGGGTTGTCCTTTATGTCAGGTTGGGATATTCTCGGTTACTGAGAATAAATTGATTTCGTCATGATTGTTTGGATAAAGTCCGGATCGTTCATTTGAGCATATGAGTACATGATTTGTCACTGTTTCAATATTATTTAGAGAATACCAATTAGTCAGAGTAAAAGTAGCTCACAAAAAAAAAATGAATAAAAAGAAAAGAATAAAAGAATTGAAAAAAGAAAAAAAGAAAAAAAAATAGAAAAAAAAATGAAAAAAGAGCTTGGGCTGTCAGTTGGTATTTCTCACCTTTTGTCAAATCATTTTTATTAGTTGGTTCATCAATTACACCAACAAAAGGATTATAATGTTATATTTTTCAGTATCAGAATTGGGTTGGCAAGTTTGTTTAAGTCAACATTGGTTAGTCTTGGTTGATGAGTTGTTTGATTGTCATACACCACAATGGTGTCGGTTTTTAATCGTTCTATTGGGGAGTATTGTCGGGAAGACTTCTTGGGATTTGGACCGTTGGCAACTAATGACATGGGATTTAATGGACTAGACTATTATGTAAAAACTTTGTTAAATGTTGTGTTATTTTCTTTTTAATACCTTTTGTTATCCCAAATTTCCTACCCTTTTGAATACCTTGTTTAGCCCCTGAATACATTACAACCCTTAAAGACCTCTTCTGATAGACGGTGTGGTGCTTACGCCATGGCGGTGAAGGAACGAACCTAGTACAAGCCTATGGTCAAAGATTATGCATCACGACTAGGCATTGAGTGATTATTCAAATATTCAACCCCAAAAGTAAGTTAGTTGGAGTAGGATAGATGAGATATCATTGATTCGATTCTTCTGTGCTTAGTCGTGTTATTGAGGCTTGTGTATTAGTCAAGTATTGTCAAACATTACAGTGTTCATTTAAGATTAAAACTGCCTAACCATCTTTTCTCATTTTCAAGAATGGTTTAGCTTCTTTTTTATTACTGTAATGTTATTCCTATATGTACCAAGGTAATTTGAGTTTTGAAGTTTGGAAATGCTTGAGGACAAGCAAAGCTTAAGTGTGGGGGGATTCGTTAATTAGTTGTTTTTAAATGGTTTTCAAGTCATTTTCGTATACATTTGGTGCGTTTATGGTATTTGTTAGTGTTTCAGGATATTAACAGGTACTTGAGCATAAATTTGGAGAAAAACGATGTTTCTGAGGTGAAATGAGTGCTTACGGATGATTTACGAGGCACGAAACTGAAATTGGAAGCTGGTCAAAGCAAGTCAACCAGGAACTGCGACGCAGTGTTGGACTGCGCCGCACCACAAATTCAGAGAAATACACTGCGCCGCAGTGGAACCAGACTGCGACGCAGTGGGTTCATGTACAAGCCAGCATTATGGTCAACGATTGTCAAAGTCAACGCAAGTCAAAGGATACTGCGATGCAGTGTGAAGACTGCAACGCAGTTGAAGTCGGGATTTTGGCATCTTTTTGAAAAACTATAAATAGCTGGAAAAATATTCTAAAACCCTAATTTTACTTTCCAGCCGATTTTTACATCTTTAGAGGAGGATTTTCATCAGTTTATTCATCTTTGAAGATCAAAAACACGATTGGATCACTCTCGTTATTTGCTTCCATTTATTTGTATTCAGTAACGATGAATTCCTCATATTTGATTTGTTATTCTTATTTTAATATGAGTGGCTAATCGCTTCATCATCCATCTTGATGAAGTGAGACAATATGTAAAGATTGCACAATTTTATTAATTCAATGTTGATTTCATTTAACGTTATATCGTGATCTTAGCGTATTTCTTCCTTTTAATTTATCTTGAATTGATTGGTGATTTATGTGTGTCTTTAATGGTAATTATTGATTACATATATTTCATTTTGATTGTTTGGGTACAAACAATTGGGTCTATGACGGGTACGGTAGATAATCATTCAATGATAATAGGAAGTAATGTGTTAACGGTTGGGTATAATCGATAGGTATAATTGTTATTTTAATAGCCAAATCAATTGTTTGATTAAGGAAGTTATAAAAGATGTCTTGGGGTACCGGTCTTTGTAATGAAACTAGTTTAAGCAAGAGAGTCAAATGATGTCATTAACTTGACGGGTACGGTAGATAATCATTCAATGATAATAGGAAGTAATGTGTTAACGGTTGGGTATAATCGATAGGTATAATTGTTATTTTAATAGCCAAATCAATTGTTTGATTAAGGAAGTTATAAAAGATGTCTTGGGGTACCGGTCTTTGTAATGAAACTAGTTTAAGCAAGAGAGTCAAATGATGTCATTAACTTGACGGGTACGGGGTTGGTGCTTTGTTTGAGTCTCAGTTATTTAATCAACTTAATGTGAATTTGAACTTCATTTATGTGCAATCTGAGTGTATTGTTGAGCAAAATCAAGATGGATGCATTTTAATATTATTGTCATTAAAAACATTTTTACTTTCGTCTTCCGACGAATCATGCCCCGGTCATACCGGATTTAATTTATTCTTCTTTTACTATTTGCAAAGTGACAATTCGGTCACAAAACCTCCCTTTTACTTGAACTACTTTATTTCAACAATTGCTTGCTTAGTCCTTGTGATCGACCTCGGATTTACCAGTTTACTATACTGCATACGATCAGGTTCACTGCCTGTGAGTGTGTTGTAGTCAGTCTTTTGGTAGTTTCGTGTTTATAATTTTTATTACTCGATTTCACACATCAAGTTTTTGGCGCCGTTGCCGGGGACTTTTGTTTAGTAGTTGTTTTATTCTGTAGTTCGATCCTTTCTCACATTCATTTGTGGGAAAGTTATTGCTTTACTAGATAGATTTTATTTTATTTCATTTATACGAGGTGCGGTTGACGGTTTGCTTTGTGGTGATTGTGCAGGTTCTTGCTAGTTGATGAACACAAGAGCTTCTGGCCGACCTTTGCTTAGTCCTTTATCTAATCCAGGGAAAGTCAGACGTCGTTTAGTGCAGAAAAACAACCCAGAACCATCCACATCAGACAAAATAGATCCAGAAACCGCAGACCAAGTCCAACAGGACATTTCCTTAGACGAATTCTATATCAAGAAAAGTTCAGCATCAGAAGATCAATTAATTGATAGGTTGAAAGAAGCAGGTAGAGTGTTTGGGACAGGAGAGGACTCAGATACAGAAGAGAAAGTTCAGACACCTGAACCAAACAGCATTGTCATACCTCGAACCACCAGAAATTTTAATCAACAACCAAGAACTAACGGAATCGGTGATGGACAACCGAGAGATGTGAACACCATTCCCTACGGGGAACGAAGAAGAGATATTCCAGCCAATCGAGGCACAACTATCCGTCCTCCTGCAATTTCGGTAGACTTTTCTTTAAAAGGTAATCATCTCAAGAGTGTCGACGAGGATAAGTTTGACGGGATCAGAAGAAATGATCCTTATGCCCATCTTGAGAGATTTGAGAAGATTTGCCGATTGTATCAATATGGGCAAGGGCAAGCTGAAGCTGTGAAACTAGAGCTCTTTCCATTGACTCTTGTTGGAGAGGCATCTGCATGGTTTAAAGAGTTACCAGATAATTCATTCTCTACTTGGGCTGAACTCCGGGAAGGATTTTTTGATGAGTTTTATTCTGTAAGAACTCAAAGGCAGCTGGAGAATCAAATCAGGGCCTTTACTCAAGACAGTGGTGAGGATGTTGTAGATGCTTGGAAGAGATTCAAGGAAATGCTAAGGAATTGCCCTGGTCATAGTATGGGTACTGAAGTGAGTTTTGATATTTTCTACGATGGATTGGATAGAAGGTCTAAGAGGGAGCTCGGTTATGCATTTGGGGGTAGTTTGAACAACATTTCCACGAATGAAGGCTACAAGATTCTAGAAGACATGGCCAAGGAGAATTCGACCCGAGATGAAGACCGAACCAAGAGATCCAGTAGAAACACTGTCGCTAAGGTTGAAAGTAGTGAAGATTCGAAGCTTGTTGCTGAGGTTAAGGCTATCTCTAAGCGAGTGGATGAGAGGTTTGATGGCCAAGAAAGCAGGTTCAAGAGCCTTGAAAGGGATGTGAAGGTTATGGCTGATGGTTGCGATTATTGTGGGGATTTGCATTACACTGAGGATTGCCCCCATAAACCAACTGAAGATGTTAACTATGTTCAGAACCAGCAACAGGGGAACTTCAACCGCAACACCGGTTATCAAAACCGGCCATCAGGTAGTTCCTATCCTTCTTCTTCTTCTTTTAATACTAACAATGCTGGTTTTGGTGGTAACAGGTTTAGTAGGTTCAACAATCAACAAGGCTCGGATTCAGAACTAAGAGAGATAGTGAAGGATTTCATTAGTGCCCAGAAAGCAACTAATGAACATGTTGCAGAAGAGTCCAAGAAGGTGAGCTCTGTGTTGGATGCTTTGACTACTCGATTGGATGGAATCGGGCACAAGCTGGATCAAGGGGCAAAGAATCATCAAGCCACAATTAAAGACTTGGAAGGAAGGCTTGAAAGGCTAGGAAATTCTAACAGACAACCCGGTACTTTACCGAGTAATACTCAGCAGAATCCCAAGCCTCAGTCAAGCAACCAAGGGCAGAACAGTCAAGGAACTGGGCAGAAATATACCCCTCCTAATGCAAGAAATGAGCATGTGAATGCAATCACAATGAGGGCAGGTAAAACTTATAATTCTGCAAATCCTTTACCTGATGCTTCTACTCCACTTGTTCAGGTTAATGAGAATGATGAGACAGTTGATGATGAGATTGAGATGGAGCCGAACCCAGCCGTGCAGACACCGGCTGTTTCATCTAAACCAGTTGAGAAACCAACGGTGAAGCCTTATCAACCAAAGATCTCATTTCCTCAACGGTTGAGGAAAGAGAAGATCAAGGAAAATTTCAAGAAGTTTGTTGATTTGATTCAATCGGTTAACATAACGGTTCCTTTAGTTGATCTTATTGCAGGGATGCCGAATTATGCTAAGTTTCTCAAGGAACTAATCAGTGATAAGAAGAAGCTTGAACAGGCAAAGAATGCACGTCCTTCACGATTACCACGACCTCCACGACCACCTCTACTTCTTTGATTTCCTTGATCAACAAGTTTCTCTTACTCTTCTTGGCGCCTATAGTTCATGTTAGCTCTCCATGGTCTATCCATTTTTCATCGAACACACGTGTTAGATTACCAAGTTAATCCTCACAATTCACACACGAACATTCGCAATTAACCGCCACATAACGAACATACAACGAACACAACGATCATAACGAACATACAACGAACACAACGATCATAACGAACATACAACGAACACAACGATCATAACGAACATATAACCTTATTAGGTCATAACGATCATGCAACGAACACAACGATCATAACGAACATACAACGAACACAACGATCATAACGAACATACAACGAACACAACGATCATAACGAACATACAACGAACACAACGATCATAACGAACATACAACGAACACAACGATCATAACGAACATACAACGAACACAACGATCATAACGAACATACAACGAACACAACGATCATAACGAACATACAACGAACACAACGATCATAACGAACATACAACGAACACAACGATCATAACGAACATACAACGAACACAACGATCATAACGAACATACAACGAACACAACGATCATAACGAACATACAACGAACACAACGATCATAACGAACATACAACGAACACAACGATCATAACGAACATACAACGAACACAACGATCATAACGAACATACAACGAACACAACGATCATAACGAACATACAACGAACACAACGATCATAACGAACATACAACGAACACAACGATCATAACGAACATACAACGAACACAACGATCATAACGAACATACAACGAACACAACGATCATAACGAACATACAACGAACACAACGATCATAACGAACATACAACGAACACAACGATCATAACGAACATACAAAGAACACAATGATCATAACGAACATACAACGAACACAACGATATAACGAACATATAACCTTATTAGGTCATAACGATCATGCAACGAACACAACGATCATAACGAACATACAACGAACACAACGATCATAACGAACATACAACGAACACAACGATCATAACGAACATACAACGAACACAACGATCATAACGAACATACAACGAACACAACGATCATAACGAACATACAACGAACACAACGATCATAACGAACATACAACGAACACAACGATCATAACGAACATACAACGAACACAACGATCATAACGAACATACAACGAACACAACGATCATAACGAACATACAACGAACACAACGATCATAACGAACATACAACGAACACAACGATCATAACGAACATACAACGAACACAACGATCATAACGAACATACAACGAACACAACGATCATAACGAACATACAACGAACACAACGATCATAACGAACATACAACGAACACAACGATCATAACGAACATACAACGAACACAACGATCATAACGAACATACAACGAACACAACGATCATAACGAACATACAACGAACACAACGATCATAACGAACATACAACGAACACAACGATCATAACGAACATACAACGAACACAACGATCATAACGAACATACAACGAACACAACGATCATAACGAACATACAACGAACACAACGATCATAACGAACATACAACGAACACAACGATCATAACGAACATACAACGAACACAACGATCATAACGAACATACAACGAACACAACGATCATAACGAACATACAACGAACACAACGATCATAACGAACATACAACGAACACAACGATCATAACGAACATACAACGAACACAACGATCATAACGAACATACAACGAACACAACGATCATAACGAACATACAACGAACACAACGATCATAACGAACATACAACGAACACAACGATCATAACGAACATACAACGAACACAACGATCATAACGAACATACAACGAACACAACGATCATAACGAACATACAACGAACACAACGATCATAACGAACATACAACGAACACAACGATCATAACGAACATACAACGAACACAACGATCATAACGAACATACAACGAACACAACGATCATAACGAACATACAACGAACACAACGATCATAACGAACATACAACGAACACAACGATATAACGAAACATATAACCTTATTAGGTCATAACGATCATGCAACGAACACAACGATCATAACGAACATACAACGAACACAACGATCATAACGAACATACAACCTTATTAGGTCATAACGATCATGCAACGAACACAACGATCATAACGAACATACAACGAACACAACGATCATAACGAACATACAACGAACACAACGATCATAACGAACATACAACGAACACAACGATCATAACGAACATACAACGAACACAACGATCATAACGAACATACAACGAACACAACGATCATAACGAACATACAACGAACACAACGATCATAACGAACATACAACGAACACAACGATCATAACGAACATACAACGAACACAACGATCATAACGAACATACAACCTTGAAACCTTGAAACCTTGATTTGGGTCATTAAATGATCTCATAATTTGGATCGATAAACGATCACAAAACCTTGAAACCTTGATTGGATCATTTAATGAGCCTCATAACCTTGATACGAACATAATACAATCATATATCCTTGATTGGATCGATAAACGATCCCATAACCATGATTTGATCAATAATTGATCATTTAACCTTGATACGAACATAATACAATCATATATCCTTGATTGGATCGATAAACGATCCAAACCTTGAAACCTTGATTTGGATCATTAAATGATCACATAAATTGGATCGATAAACGATCACAAAACCTTGAAACCTTGATTTGGGTCATTAAATGATCTCATAATTTGGATCGTTAAACGATCACAAAACCTTGAAACCTTGATTGGATCGATAAACGATCACATAACCTTGAAACCTTGATTTGGGTCATTAAATGATCTCATAATTTGGATCGATAAACGATCACAAAACCTTGAAACCTTGATTTGGGTCATTAAATGATCTCATAATTTGGATCGATAAACGATCACAAAACCTTGAAACCTTGATTTGGATCATTAAATGATCTCATAATTTGGATCGTTAAATGATCACAAAACCTTGAAACCTTAATTGGATCGATAAACGATCACATAACCTTGAAACCTTGATTTGGGTCATTAAATGATCTCATAATTTGGATCGATAAACGATCACAAAACCTTGAAACCTTGATTTGGGTCATTAAATGATCTCATAATTTGGATCGTTAAACGATCACAAAACCTTGAAACCTTGAAACCTTGATTTGGGTCATTAAATGATCTCATAATTTGGATCGATAAACGATCACAAAACCTTGAAACCTTGATTGGATCATTTAAATGATCACATAATTTGGATCGATAAACGATCATAAAACCTTGAAACCTTGAAACCTTGATTTGGGTCATTAAATGATCTCATAATTTGGATCGATAAACGATCACAAAACCTTGAAACCTTGATTGGATCATTAAATGATCTCATAATTTGGATCGATAAACGATCACAAAACCTTGAAACCTTGATTTGGGTCATTAAATGATCTCATAATTTGGATCGATAAACGATCACAAAACCTTGAAACCTTGATTTGGATCATTAAATGATCTCATAATTTGGATCGTAAACGATCACAAAAAACCTTGAAACCTTAATTGGATCGATAAACGATCACAAAACCTTGAAACCTTGATTTGGGTCATTAAATGATCTCATAATTTGGATCGTTAAACGATCACAATAAATATTCATAACCGAAAGCATAATTAATCAAGCAACAAGTCAATACGTCAATCGAACAATCAATCAATCAATTAATCACCAATCAAACAAGTATGTACACTTTTCAGCCCGAATATCAATTGAGTAGGAGTTACGAACTCACCTTGACCGGCAATGAGAAGTTACCACAAGTTATTATCGTCCAACGATCGTCACACGGGCACACCTATTAAGTACACATATTACAATCACAATTCAAACCCTAATCGGAGCTTTAGAAGGGTAAATCAACTATGAATGACAATCGGGACTCGACCTGGTCATGCCACGACACTCAAACGTCTTTATGGTTCAACCGAACAAAGACAAGGACACTTTAACACAACATTTTTGAAAATGAAGATGGATTCACCCCAAATGTATGTTACCATGAGAAAATAGACTAATGCGATTCCAACGATAGGTCATACGCCTAAAACGGTCTTACGGATCAAAAGTTATGAACGTTTGAAAACTGACGCGCGAAACTGGGCTCGCGGCGCGAGGAAATGGGCTCGCGGCGCGAGAAAAGTCCCTGGACACAAAACTCAGGTATTGCGGCGCGAGGGGAAGGGGTCGCGGCGCGAGGGGATTCAGGACAACAACTAGACAACCCAAACACGATCCAAAATGCTACAAAACCTCATTTTTGACTTAGGTTTCGATCTAGGAAGGTTCAAGACACATTTTGAAGCATAAACAAACATCATTTGACATGAATAAACAAAACCCCTATCATAAATTCGATTCATAACCTCAAACCAAGCTTGAATTCGATCTTGACCCAAAACAAAACCTAATGAAACCCTAATTTATCTCAAACCCGTTTTTGACCCGAAATCGACCAAGAACTCATAAGATTCGACTAGGAAACATGTTTAATGACATGAAATGGAGAAATTAAGTTAGGTTTCACTTACCAAAACACCTCAAGACTTCAAATTCGGGTTTGGAGCTTTTGAGAAAGGATGAACACTTGAATACTTGAAATTTTTGGACTTTTGATGATGTGGGTTATTATTGCTAAGAAGTTTAGTTAATTTAACATTAACAACACAAGATTTGCAAGGATTTAGCATGAATTTATGGTGGTGATTTTTAGAAGATGAACCAGTTTCTCTTACTCGTCTTGGCGCCTATAGTTCATGTTAGCTCTCCATGGTCTATCCATCTTCCCTCGAACACACGTGTTAGATTACCAGGTTAATCCTCACAATTCATATACGAACATTCGCAATTAACCGCCACATAACGAACAATCCAAAGTTAGACTATCCTAAGCCATTACAAGGACACGTATTTCTACGGGGGTATTATCATGGCAATAACTATGTCATCATCATTTCATTTACATTCTAACTAATTACACAAATCCAATTCAACCATAACCAAATCATTCAAATCAACGTACCAATTCAAATATAATAAGGCAAAGCATCATCGTTTCATTAAATTCCCAATCAATTTCCACAATTTCAAACCAATTCATACAAATATAAAGGGGTCAAGTCACTAACAAGGCGGGTAAAGCATAGTCCGAATCTTAACTTCAACATTCAATACATTAAAGGTGTATGTATACACGTTGTACCAGCGGCTAACCCTCCACACTGTTAATATATTGAATGGATGTCGGGACTCGGTTCTGTTATGCCCTCTAAGTATTGGTCGGGTATGTATACAGGGTGTACCAGCGGCTAACCCTCCACCCAACCAACACTCATTAAACATACCGGGTTACCTACTATACTTCATCCATAATTCGCAATCCACGAGGTCATTAACTTTATATGACATAGGGTAACCATAGATTTGTTGATCAGGCGCCTCTAGGGTTACCGAGTGTCATACTCCGTTAATGCCATCATTTCACTTTGCTAGGGACAAACATTAAATGGTTCCAAGATTCCACACATCAACATCCATCACAACGATTCAACAATTCACGGTGTATCCCGACACTATCATATACGTCAATCAAGCCATCACGTAACAATCAAGTCATCAAGTCATGCAAACCCTACGAACTCCGCTTAAACAAGTCTTATGTCTCATACAATTCACGTTGCACACAAAACTTCCTATCATGCATACTAATATGAAATGTGGGTGCAATGGCTCTAGGCTAGGTCAATCCACCTAACTCTCTACAACCACAGCTCTGATACCATTCTGTAACACCCCAACACGGCGGAATCTTGAGGTTTACATAAATAGCACAACACGACATGGAAATTATGTAGAGTAAAACTAAATGCATAAATAGGATTCAATAATCCATACTAACCATTCAAGAATGCAAGTACCGGATCTCACATAAGCATAACCCTTAAGTGGGAAAACAATGGATCACGGATCCAAGAATAAGTCCAAGACCAATCCTAGCATGCAATGAAACATCCAACACGTCTTTAATCCACCTGTTCACCTGAAAACCCTAATCGGAGCTTTAGAAGGGTAAATCAACTATGAATGACAATCGGGACTCGACCTGGTCATGCCACGACACTCAAACGTCTTTATGGTTCAACCGAACAAAGACAAGGACACTTTAACACAACATTTTTGGAAATGGAGATGGATTCACCCCAAATGGATGTTACCATGAGAAAATAGACTCTCATACGATTCCAACGATAGGTCATACGCCTAAAACGGTCTTACAGATCAAAAGTTATTAACGTTTGAAAAATGACGCGCGGAACTGGGTTGCGGCGCGAGGAAATGGGCTCGCGGCGCGAGGGGCTTCAGGACAGCAGCTAGACAAGCCAAACACGATCCAAAATGCTACAAAACCTCATTTTTGACTTAGGAATCGATCTAGGAAGGTTCAAGACACATTTTGAAGCATAAACAAACATCATTTGACATGAATAAACAAAACCCCTATCATAAATTCGATTCATAACCTCAAACCAAGCTTGAATTCGATCTTGACCCAAAACAAAACCTAATGAAACCATAATTTATCTCAAACCCGTTTTTGACCCGAAATCGACCAAGAACTCATAAGATTCGACTAGGAAACATGTTTAATGACATGAAATGGAGAATATAAGTTAGGTTTCACTTACCAAAACACCTCAAGACTTCAAATTCGGGTTTGGAGCTTTTGAGAAAGGATGAACACTTGAATACTTGAAATTTTTGGACTTTTGATGATGTGGGTTATTATTGCTAAGAAGTTTAGTTAATTTAACATTAACAACACAAGATTTGCAAGGATTTAGCATGAATTTATGGTGGTGATTTTTAGAAGATGAAAATGGGGGATGAAGAGAGTAGAGAAAGAGAGAGAGTAATGAGATAAGGAAAGAAAATGTGAGGGTGTGTGGTGGGGGACTAGGGGGCCGGCCTTGATGTCCAAAAAGGAGGCTCCCGCTCCGCTAATTCCGACCAATAGCTATTCGTTAATCATTTAAACGCCAAAACAAATCCGTAAACATAAATAAACTTAACGTCACGTTAAAATTCGACAAAACGCTCGAGAATTCTCATTAATTCACGAAAGTCATTTACATTGAATTACGCTTAATTGTAAGTCAAATCTAGTCAAATATCGTAAATGTTACACAAGCATTCAATTAAACCGATCAATTACCTCGACTAGTGCACGAACACAATTTAATTAAAACGATCATTAATTATATATATACACCTTGAACACGATTAAATCACAACTAAATTCGATCATATGTCAATTAATTAATATAAATTAATCGAACGTACACAAAATTAACGGGTCAACCTAAGTCAAATTTCACAAATGTTACAGTATAGTAATAATTATTTTCTTTTGAACATTATACTAATAATTACATATCTATTATTTCAAATTATTTTAACATTAAATTAAATATGAAATCGTAATATTTTTTTCTTCCCATCATTTGAATTTTATATATTCATTTATGATGTAACCGACTTAAATATGTAAGTTATATTTAAATACATTTGTTGCTACTATAATATACGCTTATATTTCAATCTAAAGATGCATTAATATTATTTTTAACAGATTTTTACACCAAAAATTATATACCATGCAACGCATGGGTTTAATCTAGTTGGGTATATAAAGCTTGTGTTTTGTTACTATTTTTGCGGAATATTTAAAAAATGACATTGTTTTTAACGATATTTAAAAAAACAAAAATGATTATATTTACAAATTTACACATTTATCCTATCTAACTAGATATTAGACCCGTGTCCAATACTGGAGACGGGACTTACGATATTACCAATATTATATCTTCATACATTTAAGTCATAAAAGCTTATAAATTTGAAGATATACGGTTTCAAGTGTTATACTTTGCAAGTTGTAGTACAATAATCACAGGTTCATCACTGTCATTATTAGCCGAGACATATTGATGAAATTGTTTGTCGTAGTCAGTCCACAAGGCACATGCTACAACAATTCCTCTGTTATAGAATTATTTGAAACCAACTGTACTCATAATGTAATACTATTATGAAAGATAATTAAGAATTAAAATATAAATATACTTGTGATCCTGTACTTGACATTCAAGTATATGTCTTTGATCATGATGCGGACCCATAACACGAATAAGTTTATTTTCAATCACCTTTCATATGATAATTAGATAACAATAAGGTTTGTTTTCATATTCTTTGATAACAATTAGGACTCTTGATTTGAGTGACAATTGTAACTTTAAACATTAATACACAAAACTAATATATAAAAAAGGAGAAAGTTTTGTACCTTTTTGATTGAAAGATAGAATGAATCTTAAATAGAGTTCATATTGATTTGAATTTAGTATTCAAGTAACCCTCTGTTGTAAATCGTGCTTTGTTCTGTGATCGTCCCATATTTTGTGATTTCTATTCTGTTTAGTATAAGGATGTTGTATATCATCATATCAATATTGTATAGGGATACCTATGTACGACATTTATAGGTTTCAATTTATAATATTTTATAATATTTTCTTATAAGCTAATATTTATCTTTAGTCATGTAGTCGACATTGATATTTATATGTGTAAATCTATATTTATTTATATAATAAAAGTCAAGAAAAAGTCAAGATGATGAAATTCAGCGATTTGATTGGTTAATAAGTCATTGTTTTGAAATAATTTTTGTAGACAATATTTCATATGTTGAAATTTTTTTAATTAATTAAATGATTAAAAAATTTTAAAAAATTCTCTCAAGTTGATGCTAAAAATAAATATAAATTAAGTATTCAGGCTAAAAAGTGTAAATTATTGATGGAAAACAAAAAAGTGTAAATTAATGAGACTTTTTCTACGAATATTAATATAAATACTAATATAATAATATATTTGGATAATGATTATTAGAATTTTTAATTTATAGTTAAATTAAATGATGACATCAGCGATAGTTAATTTGATGAAATTGAACGATTTGATTGGTTAATAAGTCATTAGTTCAACTGTCTTATAATATATATTAAGATTAAGATAACCATTATATTATTGCAGAAGGTTTGACAAAAAGTGTTTGTAAAGTTTGTCATGTTAATGCCCAAAACCTATTGTCATGGAGTTATTATCAGTTAATAGAGTTCGAATCTGTTAATACCAATATAGTTAATGTGTATGAATTTTTAACCGATGGTTTGCACGTTAGCCTTTGTAAGCAACCACGCAAGTTTGGCTATTGAATACGACAAGTGATTTTACCACACTCAAATAAACTTGAACCGTTTCACAGTGGTCCATTTTTTAAACCATGAATAAAACCTTAATCTAGGACTTCGTTAATTTATTCTTGGGCCTATTGGACTACATTAACAAATGAGCCCATACATTATATCAGTCAGACGGCCTGTTAGAAATAAAAAGAGTTATCAAAATCATACACCTTATTTCCCACAGAACACATACATCAAACCCTAATAACTCACAAGTTTGCTGTGGCGGCGGCGCTGGTGTTTTCCCATCTTACAGAAAATCTCTTTTTGTTTTAGCTGCAAGGATGGTGAGTTACCCCCATAATATTTATTATCATTATTATTATGATTATGATTTATCTAGTATTAATTAATTGTATTGTAGTAGTTTATATAATTAATCGTAAAGAAATGTGTGTGGCCAGACGTTCAAGAGAAGAAATGGGGGAAGAAACAAGCATGGACGTGGACACGTCAAGTTTATCCGTTGCTCTAACTGTGGCAAATGTTGCCCTAAGGTTTTCATTTTTTCCTGTTCTAATTTTGATTTTTTAATTTGATACTCTAGAAAAGTCGGATATATATATATGTATATATATATATGATATCAAAATGAGATAATCCCAATACATATTCATGGATTTTATGATTTTGTGACTGAATTACCGCACATAGCTTACAGTCCTCCCGATGGTGACATGACGTCACTATAGTGTCTTTTTTTAAAACAGCATGTTAGCACTTTTAAACTGACGATTGATCTGAAACAACCTTGCTAACAATAACCGATCGGTTCGTCGTCGCTTTTTTTGATTATTGCTTGTAAAAAAACATTATGTATTAGGAGATGTACATGATGCATAGAGACTTGTAAACCGAAGGTGGGGCCTACATACGCTTGTCGGTTAACTGACAGAGACGATTCCTATGATGTCGGTAAACCGACAAGAAGGGACAAGCAAACTGAATAGACCGTTGGGAGCGCTCTTAGGAGGAATTTGAGATTGCTTATTTGTAATCGCTTGTCTGCCGGAAAAAAAATATGATAAAAGCGCTTATTTCTGGCAAAATAAGCAGATAAGTAGTTTTTGTTAAGATTTTTTGTTATTGCGTATCTGCCAAAAAACAATAAGAAAAAAGGAGATAAACGAAAAAACAAGCAATAAGGAGATAAACAAAAAACAAGCAATCCGAAACATCCTCTTATATCATGGATCTAAGATAAGCCAAACCCGATAAGCTAACCAAAAAAATTTTTATTAATGAAATTCTATCTCTGTTAATGGAACTTTGCTTTTCTAATTGTTATTTGTATATTATAATAATAATTTACTTTTAATGTAATGACTTTGGTATGTATCAACTAGGTATGTAAGGCATTATCTTGACTACTTCTGTATGTGGCTTATTAGGACAAGGCTATCAAGAGGTTTCTTGTGAGGAACATAGTGGAGCAAGCAGCCGTTAGGGATGTTCAAGAAGCCTGCGCTTTTGATCGTATGTCTTGTTTATTACATTTGATTTGACTTATTTAAAGTTTAAACTATGGCTGGTTATGTGATATGACTTTTTAATAATCTTTCAGAGTATACACTTCCCAAGCTGTACCTGAAGATGCAATATTGTGTTTCCTGTGCAATTCACTCCAAAGTTGTTAGGGTCCGCTCACGAACTGATAGGAGGAACCGTGAGCCTCCAAAGCGTTTCACTCGACCAAGGGTATGACATTTTTTTCTTTAACTTAAATCAATTATCACTTGATCATGCTGTATACTTATGTAACGAATTATTGTCCTTGTATCTTATGGACACCGATAAATACTAGGGAAGAAACAAATTTCAAATATCGTTTTCTGGAAATTCTTTGGCCGTTGTTTGTATATATGTAATTATTTGTACAGTATGCAATGTAACTTCTGGTTCTAGTGAGATGGGCCTACTATATGATAAGTCATGCTTTTTGCCGGAGGTGAATCCATTTTTTTTATTAATTGATGGATTCGGGGTTTTATCTGGTCAGGCGATTTGGGCTGTTCTATTTTTTCGGGGAATTTACATATATTCTCAGTTTCTCACCTAAACTTGCATAAATACACTTATCCCCAAAGCATTCTTAAAGGTATTGTATTTATGCATGTATATTGGGGATATATGTAGTTATCCAAAGTTTAGGTGGGGATATCTGCAATTTTCCCTATTTCTCAAGACAAATGGATAAAAAAAGAATTATTTTTTACTAAATAAACTAATTATCATTGCCAACATATTTAAAACAACTTATTTGTGTTAAATTGACCTGAAATTGTCTGCTTTAACTCACTCTGAATGATTGGCTTATATTTTACCTTGTATCTGCTCTGGTTCACTTTGCAACTAATCTTTTCTCCCTTTTTGACAATACTTTTTGTGAAGTTGCTCCTTTGATCTGGTAATCAAAGTTTGTGTTGTGTTTGTTTCAGGATGATCTTCCCAAGGCTGGTCAAGCACCACGTCCAGGTGTTGGAGCTGGCCCTGCTCCCGCTCGTCCTTAGTTTGCTTTCTGATCACTGCATTCTGATGCTTTTGTTCTAATTTTCTGGTTGTCAAAATTTCGGTTTCCTTTTTAAACATTGATAATCAAGATCTTTTAATAGATTCGTGAGTTTGTTGCATGCCGTGTGTTTATATTCTTTATAACCATTTTCACAAATATCGTCAGATTTACCTGGGTACAAATGTTGCGGGTTTGAGTTTTTACACTTTCATTTTGGAACTCAATTAACAATTGTTTTGTCGTTAATGTTTATAAACAAAAGTTGTATGTTTATTGGATGCTACCATTTTGATCAAAATTTACAATGAATTAAAATGAATTGTACTTGTCTTAGGTCTCGTTTGGTTCGCAGATTTTGATGGAATCTGATGGAATTGTAATTGAATTCCATTCCTTAGTGCGTTTGGTTGCTCAATGATGAAGGAATATCATTCTGTTGGAATGTAAACATTCCCTCATTTGATGGAATCTCCATTCCATGGGGTTGGGGGAAGGAATCTCATTCCATCCGTCACTGAAATTTTTAAAAAATGAAAAACATTCCGTTCAAATTCCATTCCATCAGATTCCAATTCCTTTAATAGATTCCATTCATTCCAAAAACATTATGTGAACCAAACGCGCCCTTATTTTACCAGATTCAGGTTAAAATAAAGTTCACTTGTATGATGATTCTTACTGCATCATATATGGTCCGACTAAACCTTGTTACAATGTTAATATTTTAAAATTATTGTCCACACTTTAGGATGGCCCCTAAGAGCACCCCTAATGTACATAGTATTGCTACGTATTCGACTTTCGAATACGGTCCACACCATTGGGTGTGGGCCGTATTTGACCGTATTCAATCGCGTATTGGGTTGCTCCGTGGTGGGCAATACGGAGATGGAAGCTTATTTTCTTTTTTTTTTATTATTTTTTGCTTCTTTGAAATATATATATGCGCGTGTGTGTGTTTTGTATATGTTTGTGTGTGTTTTGTATGGTGGGTTTTAGGTTTTCCGGCAACAAACTTCCGGCGGCGGCAACAATGAGGAAGAAGACGCAGCACGCAGGAGTAATATTTCATTTTCTACCCTCTACTTTCATATGTATAATTAATTTTTACTTTTAACCTTATAGTTTCATATATATTAGCAAAACAAAACAACTATTATTATTATTATTAATTATTATTATTATTATTATTATTATTATTATTATTATTATTATTATTATTATTATTATTATTTTTATTATTTATGTATTTATTTTATAAAATGTATTTGTGGTTTTATTTAATTAAAAGTGTGAAAATAAATACGTTGGAGTGTATTGGATGTATTGGGTATTGGGTGTGAATTGGAGAAAATGTATTGGAAAGAGGTTTTTCTGATGTGGCGCAGTGTATTGGAGTGTATTGGGTTGGGGCTCTAAGATAACAATAACAAAAGGTAGCTTCAAGTTTTCAACTTTGTATTCATTCATTCACTTAGACAAGCACTCAATCAATCCATGTGCAAAGGTTGCTTTACATTACACACACATTCTTCGTGTTGGCAGTATATGCATCCCAAGGAACCTTCTGATCCCCTATGTTTCTCTGGCTTTTAAAAAGATAAGCTTAACCACTTACATCCGAGTCACTGGTTTGGAGGAAGGGTTTGGAAACGGCCACGAGATACTTCGATTAGTTCGTGTACATCCGAGTCAAAAGACTTGCCCTCCTAGAGTAGCTTGAATACTGAAATCCTTATTCGTGTACATATATAACCACCATGGGTATTGTTTGAACAAATTTTTACATTAGAATATGCAATGTTTAGCAGAGAACATACACAAAGCACATGATGACACAATATGTTTTAGCAGAAATCAGTAACAGTTACAAATTCATCCTTAAACAAAGTCCAAAGTCAACCATATTTCTTCAAATGCCTTGATGATCATATCATGATACTCGTTTGAATTTAAAGACAAGTAACATGCAAGAAGCTTTTCCAAATCTTTGGACGCCCGGATATTATTCTCTGCAATCATCTCTATCATTGATTCTCTTAAGTCCTTCCTTGGATCAAATGTTGCCTTCACAACGCAGCAACTACTCGACAACTTCTTTTGATCACGAGCGCTCCTTTTGCATGCATCTTTTTCTGAAGAATTTGGGCTGATCATTTTAACTCGTGGAACTGGTTTTTTGCGCCTAGTTTTTCTGACAATTTTGATGGAAATTGAGCTTTGGCTACTGTTTTCTTCATCCTTCTTAGCAATAGCAGTTGATGTATCGTCCCTCTTGGACTTTGTTACAATTTTAGGAGGCATTTGAAGTTCAATAATCTCTTGATTCAACTCATAGCCACTTGAATCTTGTATCTTCTTGTTGATGTATGCCCTCTCACTGAACTCTATTTTAACGTCAGTCGATGAGGAACTAATTACTCCACAACTATAAGTGGTGGAAGGTCGTCCATCCAACAACTTAGTCGTCTCGTTCAATGGAGTTTCATAGTAACAGCTGCTAGTAGGCGAAAGAAACAAATCTTGATCGGCATAAGTTGACTCGGTTGGTTGAATATAGATTGAACCAAGTACATTCTTGGAAGAAGGTAGCTTATTGTTTATGGGTGAAGAGTAAATTTTAGGGGTATAGCAAAAGGAGTTTCTTGGTTGGCTTTGTAGTTGCTTTGAAGTTGAGATAGTCTTCTTGTTCATATCTCTAAGCCTATAAAACCAAACATTAGGTATCATATGTGATAATCTAAACCTTTGTTTTCCCATGAAATCTTGTCTACCTCTTTCTCAATCTCAATATTGCTAGTTTATGCTAACAGGGTTTGGCTTATAAAGTTGAAAAATTATTCCAAGATTTTGTTATTTTCTTTATTTGCAACAATATGAGTTGTAAAACTAAACATGAATTTCCATCTTTTCCAACTTTATAGATAAAATACACCATAAGGAGAGGGTCCATGGGAATGAAATTGAAAAGGTGGCATGTTCATCCATAATCACAAACCCTACACACATTATTGCAACTTAGCTTTGTTTTTCTTCTTTCCTTTCCTTTACACTCTTTGTGTCCCAAATTATTCTTACTTTTATTTTCATTTGTGTCAAACTAACTATCCACTGCTAACCAAACCTATTGTACTTTAATGGTTTCAACAAGACAATAACCATGTATATATAAGGTAAAGTTCACAACTTCAAGAATATTAGTCTATAAAAACTATTCATTACTAAATATTGATATGTAAAATATTTTCTTCTATTACATTTTTATATTCCACCTTATTATTTCTTTTCCAAAAAAGATTGGCATCTTCTATTAAAAGATGATTATCCACACATTATTTTATTAACCGGAAATTATCAAACATGTTCAATAATGGAGTGAGGAAGCAGGATAAAGGATCAATCAAGTGGTGTCAAATGGAAAAGCAAAAGAAAATTACTAGTATAATAGTTAATTACATAAATGGTCCATATGATTTGATCAGATGTTCTATGCCTCTCATTACTATTTAGCAAATATATAGTTTGAAAATCCTCAAATTTTTGTGTCAACCATCTCGCGGTCCGGTAGAATGATTTCTGTACTTTGTTTATCTACGGAAATCTTAGTTAAAGCATGCAGTACCTATCTTAGGTAAAACATGTGTATTTCAGGGGGGGATTATGTAAAATTCAGGGGAGTTTACGTATGTTTATCAAATTCAAAGGTTTAATTTATAACTTTTTTTAACATGGCAGTAACTAAGATAGGTAAAGTTATGCAGTACGGATCATTTTCCCTTATCTATATTACTATATAAAAATTATACACCTTTGTTGAAAAGAAGAGTTTGGAAATGACCATTCTACCTTCAATGAATTAATTTACACCATGAGTCCTTTACTATATAAAGATTATACAGCTTTGTTGAAAAGAAGAGTTTGAATATGACCATTTTACTCTTAATGAATTAATTTACACCATGAGTCCTTTATTTTCAAAAATAATTTCATCGCCACATTTACATCAGTTACATTTACATCAACCTACACCACTCGACACCGTCACAAGCAAGGCACCAATAGTCGCCGCCATAACCACCCGTCGATAACACCACTAGATCGCCCTCGCGGCCATCACCGCCGCATTGCGCGGGTACCGTGCTAGTTATTCATTAATCTATTACACAATAATTTGACTATACTAACGAAGCTGACATTAAAAAAGTCATTCATTAAAAGTTATTTAGCAGTCCAATGTTTTTTTGAAAGGTGTGGAGACCATCAATGTTTTTTTAAAAAGTGTGGATCATTTGCTCGCAACAGAGGATCTTGCTCTTTCAGCAGGACTCAAACCTGCTTCACTAGAGAACTTTATTTGTAAAATTCTTTTAAATGTCTTTCTCATGTCTCGGACTCAAGACTTCCAGCATGTAAAACTAGTGCTCAACCACTGAGCTATAATGGGAAGTACCATTGGATTATCAATGTGATGCAGTATATGGATTAAACATTTACAAGTGTAAACGATACTAACATAATTCGTTAAATAGTAAAAAGTAAATAAAGATTGAATGTATGAATATACTCCCTCTCACAAAATTATAATTCAGATTAGTTTGTCCTAAAATTATAGTCCATAACACGTCAATGAGTTATGAGTTGGTCATAGCACATCAAAATAACAAATAGAGGTTTATACTAGTTCAATTAATTAAACAAGCTTTAGGGAAATTGACTAGTTAAATAAATAATAATATATATATATATTTTGTATTGTAGTTCAATTCATGGAGTGCCACTTCTTTTGACACTTTTTTTTTTGTCAAACAAAAAGATGTGAAACACACTCATATATCCATCCACCAACCTATATAAAATTTGATATAAATCTCCTTTTAACAACAACTAACTTCTTCATTAATAATACCAAACTCCATTTTAACTAATATCTAAAGAACTTATCATCATTCCTTTGCATTTTGCTTCACCCTACAAATATGATCATTAAACCTTGTGTTTCCTTCACATGCAAGAAACTCTTTACAAGCCCATGCAAAGGCTTCATTCGTTTGTTTAAGTTCAAGAAACCGGTCTTTATAAGAAGAACTCGTCGGCCTCGAAAAACAATATTATCAACTAAAAGAAACAACGTGGGTTGTTTAACATCATTTTTCAAGTCATTTCGAAAGGAAAAAGATATGGATCGAGTGATGGAGCTCAAGAGCTTTTCGGATGCTGGCTTTACCCAAAAAGCACCGTGTTCATCACCTCTTACGCCAGCTTATATCAAGATGATCGGAAGAGGTCGCATGGAAAGCATGGAAGAAGAAGCAGACCAAGATGCCGAAAACGCTTGTAGAAGGTTTGAGAGTTATTTGGTGAAAATGATAGCAGAAGAAGGGAAAATGAGGGATTTGGTGGATGTGGAAGAGCTTTTATATTGTTGGAAGAACCTTAAGAGTCCTGTGTTTATGAACTTGGTGTGTCGGTTTTATGGTGAACTTTGTAAGGATTTGTTTTCTGAAAATGTTTATGACAGTGATGATATACGTAGCTTAATGTAGCCATTTCATCATCTAATTAAAGATCATGTGTGTTGTATTTTGTTATTAATCCACAATGTTGACACAAATTAAATTGGTATTCATATTGATCATGTATACTTGCATTTGAATGTTCAAGCTAAGGGTTTGGATGTACTAAACATATGAACCTCACACACACACACACACACACACACACAAAAAACAATTAGACATATGAACTTAGCTACCAGCTAGCTAGCTAAAATCTGTTGTAACCAAATTATAATTGTGAAACTTTCAAAGCCGAAATTGTGTGTGGGCGTGTGTGTATAGTTTTACAAGACTTTACCATCTATTTCGATATTTAAATTATTGCACAATGGCTGAAAATGAAAGTTTGAATAAGTATTTGAGTAATTTGGTTTAATCTAAAGAAACGTTATAAAAGCAATGCTTAGAATGATGAAATCTTCTAAATGAGAGTTTTAAGCTTTTGCATATTTCAAAACAAAAACTTCAATTAAGCTCTTTAACTCGGCTTTAAAATAACCTTATTAGATAAAAGCTTTTTCAAAACCTGATATAAAGTTGGTTACTACATATCAAGCATGTGATAAGAAATGAAAATTTTGAAACTAAACATAAAAACTTATTTTAAGTTAAAATAACATAAAGCCGTAATTAAAAAGAAACAAACCACGCATCATTTTATAAAGTAAATTTAATAGCAGCTCTTGTTTCCCTACTAATCTACGCCTACCCTATACCGCTTCCACTTCAAAACGCTTCACATCTTTGACATTACATAGTCCATTGTAGCCACAAGAAAATCTGCAGGGTGTAAATACAGATAAGTTATCCAGTAGTCATGCGCCTTCGGTCCAAGGAATCTAGTTTTTATCTTATCAAAACCCACATTTAACACAATCATCCATATATGTTTAAACTTGAAGACGATGATACCTGCATCTTCTCTGGTGAAACAGAGAGGAGGTGAGATCCTGAATATGTTCCCATTAAGTCCGCCTTTCCCAATTAGTACTCCCATATCTACAAAAACTAGTGGTCAATATATATAAACCAGGGTAACTAAAAGAAAGAGTTACTAGTACCGGTGATAATATCAAGTTATCAACCCTATTACCTAAGAATAAGTCGATTTTGATTATGTTTTATCTCTAACAAGACAAAGTGGTAAAATTAAAAAAATTGTCTAACAGGAAAGGGGTCAACCAATGGAATTCTGAGAGGTCAAATAGATTAAATGAGACAAATTTAGCCCAAATAGCAAAGCGAAATAAAAATGCATAAGTTCTCATAAATCATAGTCAAAACATCTGATCATTACTAAATTAATATACGTGGTAATCATAATTGAGACACTAATTATTTTATTAATAAATAAAATGTTTTTGATAAAGAACGATAATGTTTGGTTCAACCCAACCCAACCTGTTTCAACCCACACCGCAACCTGCATGCCCTGCCCTTTTAGACATTACAGTCAGAAAGTGGTGAAAAGCAAATGACCTTTCATCTGCTCCATTACATGCAAAGTTTCAAGAGTTGCGGGAGTCTTTAACTGTCTATCTGTAACAAGTTCCACTCCAAGTAGAAACCCTCTTCCTCTCACATCACCTATAACTGTTGCAACAGAAACTCTGTTAAAACTAATACTAATATCATTCACTAATAACTGTTGAATCAATAACCTATAAAAACGAATAATTTCCCAAAACACCAATTAAATCCTTAAGGAAAAAATGGAACTTACTTGCATGTTTTTCCTTTAGAGCTAGTAGTTGGTTTTTTAGATATGTGCCGGTGGTTAATGCATTCTGCTGAAGCTTTTCTTTCTCTATTACATTCAGCACAGCTAAACCGCTAGCTGTACTTACAGGATTCCCCCCAAAGGTATTGAGATAACCATGAGAAGTCAATATTTTTGCAATCTCTGAAGTTGTTACTACTGCACCAAGGGGAAAACCATTTGCAATGCCCTGAAATCCCATATAATTAAGATTCCTGCCTAAATTCCATCATTACGCTATTAATTTACTGAAACGAAAATGTCAACAGCACTTGAGGATATTAAAAAGTAGTAAATTTCCATTACATGCTTAACCCTTATCATATCTTCAATTTTGTCCAATCATCTAAACATTTGGTACCATAAAAATTCCATTCATCAGTCAAACCATGAAACCATCTAATCATGAAGAATATAACCTCCTATCTCTCTCTAACTCGCTATAACCACACACTTCATGCACAAGCAAATTCTCTGGAAATATGCGTTAAGAGAGGTAAAACTGGGCGGGTTAGGTAGCGGGTCAAAATGGACAAACTTTTTGGATTGAAATGGGCCAAGATTACTTGACCAGACTCCAGAGCCACGTTTTGTTCCCTTTTCATTTTTTATATTTTATAAAAAACTATATTATTTCAAGAATAATGAAACTTGTTAGAAAAATTGATCTAGGAGCTACTATGAATTTATAATAAACTTTGTGAATTTTACCAATTTGACCCATTATAAATAAGAATAGAATCAACTCATTCACAAGTGAAAGGTTTGAAATAGGTACCTCTATGACAAAGGTAATGCACAGTTGCAAAGTCAATTAGAGCATGTTATCTGGATCTAGTAGACTAGAAAAAGTACCTTTGCCATTGTGATAATATCAGGAACAACGCCCTGAGCCTCAAATCCCCAAAAATGGCTTCCTGTTCGTGCAAAACCTGATTGAACTTCATCTGCTATACAAAGCCCTCCTGCCTTTCGAACACTGCTGTAGACTGCTTGGAGATAGCCTGGTGCCAGCTCATATATTCCACCCACTCCCTGCAAATCGTATACACAAACTATTACAAATGAATGTCCATAGACTAACCACTTGACAGAAACCAAATACATGCAATAGAAAAATTGTAGCATGCAATTTGGTAAATCCCCACCCCACCTGTATTGCTTCTGCAATAAAACCAGCTATACGGCCACAAGTTCCATAGGTAATGATCTCATCAACATCTTTAGCATATTTGGGTCCATCTGAACCAAATATTCCTCTATACGGGTCTGGATTCAAGGCGTGATGCACTCCAGTCTGTTAAATTATGTAGATTTATCATCAGCTAAACAAAATTTAAAACCACAGGGTTACTCTGGAGTTCTAGATTATAAATTAGAAAAGCTACAATAATAATGTCCATAGTATGATATTAATGGGAGACATGTTAAGTATTTGATGAAAGAACTAATTATATTAATCTTTGTTACAAAATACAATACTGATATTTATATCAGTTTTTGAAGATAGAAACACACTTATTGTGGCAGTAGGTTGGAGGAGTGTTTACAGAGTGTTTACATGTAGGGACATGATGATAATTATCTGATCCCACATATTTGACTTTTTCCTTTCTAACACTCCCCTTCAAGTTGAATAGTGGGATCACCAAAATTCAACTTGTTTAAACATTTGTGAAATATTGTTGTTCCTACAGCTTTTGTTAGAATATCTGCAAGCTGATCTTCTGATTTGACAAATGGTAACTTGATAGTCCCGTCTTCAAGTTTTTCTTTGATGAAATGACGATCAACCTCCACATGCTTGGTTCTATCATGTTGCACTGGATTTTCTGAGATTTGAATAGCAGCTTCGTTGTCACTCATGATTTGAATACTCTGTTTTGGAGCAAAACCCAACTCTGTCACAAGTTTATTTAACCACAATGCTTCTGCTAAGCCTTTAGCTATACCTCGAAATTCAGCCTCAGCACTTGATAAGGAGACAACTTTTTGCTTTTTACTCTTCCATGTAACAAGGTTACCTCCTACCATCGAGAAATACCCAGATGTTGACCTTCTGTTTCCTTTGTCTCCAGCCCAATCAGCATCTGTATATATCTGAATATTAAGGTGTCCATTTGCTTTAAATAAAACTCCATGACTAGTAGTACCTTTAAGATATCTGATAATTCTTAGGACTGCATCCATATGTTCTTCTTGGGGTTGATGCATGAACTGACTCACTACTCCAACCGCATATGCAATATCAGGACGAGTATGAGCAAGGTAAATCAGCTTTCCCACCATTCGTTGGTACCTGTTTTTATCAGCAAGTTTTCCATTTAACTTCATAAACAATTTTTGATTGATAACCATGGGTGTATCTGCCGGTTTACAATCTATCATCCCTATTTCTGCCAAAAAATCCAGAGATGAATATTCCTTGTTGTGACCTTAACACCTCAATACCAAGGAAATATTTCAGATTTCCCAAGTCTTTCATTTCAAACTCTGCACACAAACTTTCTTTTAACTTCTTGATTTCATTTTCATCATTCCCAGTGATAATCATGTCATCGACATAGATTATTAAACACGTTATGCGATCTCCTTTATGACTGAGAAACAAAGTATGATCAGAATTACTTTGTTTATATCCATACTTTTTCATTGCAACTGTGAACCTGCCAAACCATGCCCTGGGAACTGCTTCAGGCCATACAAAGATCTCTTCAACTTACAGACTTCTCCATTTTTGAAATTCTGAGAGAACCCTGGCGGTGGATCCATATATACTTCCTCTTTCAACTCTCCGTGTAAGAAATCATTTTTTACATCAAATTGATGAAGAGACCATCCTTGATTTGCTGCTACTGTGAATAAAACCCTTATTGTATCCAGCTTTGCAACTGGAGCGAAGGTTTCAGAGTAATCAATCCCATATGTTTGAGTGTACCCTTTTGCAACTAATCGCGCTTTATACCTTTCTACTTCCCCATCTGGTCTGTATTTAATTGTATAAATCCACCGACATCCTACTGGTTTCTTTCCTTGAGGTAGTGTGCATTTGTCCCATGTTTCATTCTTCTCCAATGCTTCCATCTCAACCTTCATAGCATCCTTCCATTTAGTTATTTTCAATGCCTGCTCTGTATTTGATGGAATTTCTTCTGAATACAGTTTTGCTGTGAATGCTTTTGCTTCTTCAGAAAGGTAGCTTTCTGCTATATTAGCCATAGGATACTTTGAGCTTCTAGAGAATTTTTCTGGGGAGTACCGTTTTGCAGGTATTCCTCGAGTTGACCTGGGTGGCAGAACATACTTTTCTGGAGCTTCTGTAGTATTTGGTTCAACTTATGCATCATTCTGTTCAATTTGATCTTGTACACTTTCATTCGTGGAATCTGGTGCACTTTCATTTGAAACATCAGGAGAACGACTTAGTGGAGAATTACTTACCTCAGGCATCAGGTTTGGGGCAGTATTTTCGGTGGCACTGGAATTCTGAGACTGAGAGGACTGTTCTTGAGATTCAACCACGGTATCTTCATAATCAACTGTGGTATTTTTACTAACTTCAGGATTATAACTAAGCCAACTCAATGTGTCACATTGTTCCTCCCCCTGACCATTGTTTTGTGGTGAGTAAAAATAGCTGGTTTCAAGAAAATCACAATTCATTGTGGTAAACATGTGCTGAGTTTTCGGATTATAACATCTATACCCCTTTTGAGTGACTCCATATCCCACAAAAACACATTTCTCGGCACATGGATCAAGTTTATTTCGATATGATTTTGGAATATGAACAAACACCGTACATCCAAAAATTTTGGGTTGAAGAGTAAGAGCTTGTGGAGGAGTATGGTATTTAGTAAAGGTTTCTAATGGGGTTTTCATGCTCAGGATTTTTGTAGGAAGCCGATTGATTAGGTAAGTGGCAGTGGCTAGAGCTTCAGGCCAGAACATTTTGGGAACACAAGACTCGATTATTAAAGCTCTAGTCATTTCCAATAAAAGTCTATTTTTCCGTTCAGCAACACCGTTTTGTTCTGGGGTATGAGGGCATGTGGTTTGATGAATTATACCTTTGGATTGGAAAAACAGGTTCATTTGTGAGTTTATGTATTCCCCACCATTGTCGGTTCTCACAATTTTAATAGATTCTTGAAATTGGTTTTGAACCATGGTATAAAATGCAGTGAACCTATCATACACTTCGGATTTATTTTTCAAAAAATAAATCCAAGTCATCCGGGTGCAATCATCAACAAATATCACATAATACCGAAAATTTTGACCTCCAGTAACAGGAGCTGGGCCCCAAACATCTGAGTGAATTAATGAAAAAGGTGTTTTGACTCTAGTATTACTGGGTTTAAAGGTTTGTCTATGGCTCTTAGCCAAAATGCAAGTTTCACATGAAAGTGACTTATTTGAAGGAAAAAGTTTAGGAAACAAGACATGTAGATAACTAACTGACGGGTGTCCCAATCTTCTATGCCACAACCAAGCTTCTCTTTCTTCCGTTCCATGAGCTAGCATCACATTTCCACCTTGAGTAACTTCATCCACATAATACAGTCCATCTTTCTCAGTGCCACGCCCAATAATCTGTCCCGTCCTGATATCCTGTAAAAGACAAAAAGTTGGATGCATGAGAACCGAGCAATTTAGTTCTTTTGTCACATGACTAATTGATAAAAGTTTATGTGACAATGAGGGAACATGAAGACAATTCGGTAACTTAATACTCGGAGAAATTTTAATTGTTCCTCCGGTATTTACATCCATTTTTGCTTTATTGGCCACTTTGATATGTGTCCTCCTGGGTTTTGAAAACTCTGAAAAATCAGATAATTCATATGTCATCGTGTCTGTTGCTCCGCAATCAAAAATCCATTCTCCATTCTTACCTTCTTGTTGGACTACATAGGCTGCCCCCTTAACAAATTTGTGCTTAAATTTCAGCCCATTAACTTCAAACCCATTTGAAACAATCCCAGGCCAATCACAAACCCTACTACAAAAATCAATCTTTTTATTTTTTATATGTATATATTTATGTGGAAGGTAAGTCTTTTGATTTATTTGATAGTCTTTTCTCCCTTTACCTGTTACCACCGAAAATCCATTCACACTTTCTTCATCTTCTCTACTCCCTCCAGCTGCCGCTACCCCACCAAACCCATCAGATTTCCGGCCACCACTGGGGTTAGCTTTGACGGTAGGTGTTGTATTCTTATCTTTCTCGGTTTAGAGGATTTGGTTGGTTTTTTCGGACCGATCCACCAATCTGGATAGCCCACGAGCCGAAAGCACTGGTCCTTGGTATGTTTTGTCATGCCACATTCATCACAAAAAAGATGTGATTTATCATCTTGGATGATTGATTTCTTCTTGTTGTCGCTTCTCGGGTATACTTTGGCCGCAAAACCGTTTCCTTCTGAATTTCCGGCGAGTAAGCCGGCGGCGATGCCACCCGGTTCATTAGAGGTTGCTCCCAGAATATTCTGGTTCTGGTGAGCGGCCTCTTTGCGAACCATCCCATATGCAGCTTCCGATGATGGAAGAGGATCTGTTCGAAGGATCTCTCTTTTAATCGGATCGAATTTCCGATCCAACCCGTTTAAGAATTGGAACAGTTTTTGTTCCGATCTAATTTGGGCATATGCTTTGATGTCTGCTGGACATGTCATCGGATTTGGATCTATCCGATCAATCTCGCCCCATACACCCTGTAACAAGATCCAGAAGTCTTCAAGTGATTTGTCACTTTGCTTGAGCTCATTTGCTTTAACGTGAAGATTGAATGTTTGAAGCTTGTCTTTTCCACTGCTATATGTGATTATTAAAGCATCCCATAGTTCTTTTGCAGTGGAAAATTCTGTGAGGTTACCGGCTATGATTGGCTCAATATTTTGAATCAGCCAAGAAAATACGATCAGGTCTTCTTGTTCCCATACCTCGTATTTTTCCGTTTCTGTATTTTTTCTGGTGGCTTTTGGGTTAAATGTGATAAAAGGCTTTTTGACCTGCCGCCAATGGCAACCCGAATCATTCGGGTCCATAAGGCGTAGTTGTTGCTATTTAATTTCAGATTAATCTGAAGATTATCTGAGAGTTTTGGATTATGAGATTGTTGATTGGTATTATTTTGTAAAAAATTGGCTAATTGTAATGCCAAATCGGAACCGGAGCCGCCGGCTTTTCCAGCCATGGTGGCTTGGTTTTCGGTTTAGGTGATACAATTTTGGGATTTAATGGGTAAATGATGAAACCGTAATTAACGGCTCTGATACCATGTTAAGTATTTGATGAAAGAACTAATTATATTAATCTTTGTTACAAAATACAATACTGATATTTATATCAGTTTTTGAAGATAGAAACACACTTATTGTGGTAGTAGGTTGGAGGAGTGTTTACAGAGTGTTTACATGTAGGGACATGTTGGAGGAGTGTTTACAGAGTGTTTACATGTAGGGACATGTTGGAGGAGTGTTTACAGAGTGTTTACATGTAGGGACATGTTGGAGGAGTGTTTACAGAGTGTTTACATGTAGGGACATGATGATAATTATCTGATCCCACATATTTGACTTTTTCCTTTCTAACAAGACATACGTACCTGTACGACATTGAATTTGTAACTGCGTTGACCAGTAGCACTCATAGTTGTAGATGCATTCCCATGATATCCATTTCTAAGGGAAATAATATCATGAAAACCAGTGTACAAACGAGCCATCATTAAAGCCAGCTCATTAGCCTCTGTCCCAGAATTTGTAAAGAAGACAACCTAAAATATTATCCATCATTAAAATATTCATAATGTCCCAGCACTAGCACTAGCTACCATTATATTTTAATGGAATACATATATATAAGTATGCAGGTGCGTACATTAAGATCCCCAGGACACTTGGATGCAAGAGCTTCAGCAAATTCGACATTAGGTCTGTTCAAGTACAAGGCAGTGGTATGTTGCACCTTCTTTGCTTGGTTAAAAACGGCTTCAAGGACAAGTGGATGGCAGTGGCCACAATTCACAGTTGCAATACCTCCAAAAGCATCGAGATATCTACGTCCATTCTCATCAAACAAGTATTGCATTTTTCCATCTACCAAGTATAACTGCTTAAGGAAAAATTACACACTCTCTCATCTCATGTTGAAAAGTAAGGTGTTTGACTTTCAAAGTCAGTATATTCTTTTACCTCCGGTAAACAGCCTCAAATTAGACCGTTGAAGGCCATTGTAACAAGTGTTTGTTAATATATTCAACTTCATTTTAAAATCTTTATGCAGCTTGAAACACTTTTATCGTGTGTATTAAACTTTAAATAATTATTATTACATGAGTTGTCACGTCAACAAAATACCTTCGGTTAAATACGATAACAATAATTAAAAGTTGGATACAGCAAAACAAACATAAAAAGTGGATGCATACCATAGATTTCGAACTGGATATACATTTCAAAACACTCAACCTTTTTTTAATAAAGTGTTAATTATCTTAAAACTTTTCTATGTGTCCCTTTCTAACCATTCTTCATTTATATGTTTTAATTAACCAATGAACTCTTAAAACTTTGTCTCTTTTCAACCATAGGCCATGGTAACATCTTGTTAAGTTAAATGTAACACAACATAATTTAGTTTACAAGAATGATTCAATAAGATTCCGGTTCTCAAAATGACATGCATTCGAATTCTACACAACACCATTCAACTAAAATTTTAAGAATCCTCATATTAAAA
This sequence comes from Erigeron breviscapus, assembly GCA_034093135.1. NCBI lineage: Eukaryota > Viridiplantae > Streptophyta > Magnoliopsida > Asterales > Asteraceae > Erigeron > Erigeron breviscapus. The sequence continues at coordinate 89,329,903 of CM067172.1, forward strand.
AAAAGGGGGGTAAAGGAGGGCACCCTATCCCCGGAACCAGAGGCGGTATCAGAAAAAAATCTCAGAGGGGGCAAAATTAAAAATCCGTGAAAAATAAATATAAAAGGGGTCAAAATGTTAAAAACCTATAGAAAGTTTTTAAAAATCGATAAAAAAATATAAAAATACATGACAAAATCCAAATTTGGAGCCCCTTTGCCCCCCATGTGGTACCGCCACTGCCCGGAACCACATTGGATCCCCATCATCCCACCCCGTAAGGGTTATGATGCCGGTAAAATACATTCACTTAATACCCACATGATTTGGGCATCCCTAAGGATCGAACCCGCGTCTCTCAACTTCACATGTGAGCCCAAAATGCATTGGTAACGGGTACCACTCCATCTATTGATGGATTGGTTCCTCATATTACTATCACGAGTTTACATAATAACGAATGGCATATCATTCATACTTAACTTAACAACATTTTACCAAACTTTTCGGTATTCGAGTTACGTAATGATTAACTGAAATGTAAAAATGGTTTAATAAACTCAATAATCGAACTACAAAATCACTAATCTTGTATATGTATTATATATATATATTATAAGGGAAAATCTAATATGATGTTAACATCATCTACCATAGATGATGTTGCTCTCACATACCCACTAACATCATTTTCTACACATGTCAAAAAGCCCCATGAATTTTATGGTTTGTGAGAGCAACATCATCTAGATGTTAACAATAGATGATGTTAACATCATCCAAGTTATCCCCTATATATATAATATTATATATAAAATATAATATATACTATCTATATAATAAGTAATATATATATAATCACATACATTACAAATTAAGTAGATGAATTAATTAATTAATAAAAATAAAAATAAAAATGCAAATAGATAAATAGGGAAGGGGAGACGTACAGGTTTATTGTAAAAATAGGACATGCAAGGATTGAGGTGACGGTGACGTTTGTCGAGAATCTCAGCGGCGGAGGGTCCGTCGTAAGGCGGAGGAGTGTAGTCGAACTCCGGCATTTTCGGAACCATTTCTTCTTCATTTTCAGTCTGAATAATGGCTGAATCATTCGTTAAAAATCGACAGCGAATAAACAAATTCGATTTCGATACAATTGATGATCTTTTGTATTTATTTATAAGCCTCAACATTTTATTAATTTGATTTTTATTTTACCCACAATATTACAACACAAAATCACAAATTTATATTTATAGTACTATAATCAATCTATATTTATTTATAGTATAATAATTATAATTATAATTATGATTATAATAAATGTAATAATGCAATGTATCCGTCCGTTATGAAGGAGTGAGTGAGTGAGTAAGTGGGAATGAGAGTGAAGAGCTCTCCATTCAGTGCAGGAGTGTGTTGAAATGACATGTTACAAGACTTAAGTTATATTAATCCGTCCTTTCTAAATGCACATGCGAGTCTTTGTCAATATAGGGGTTTTGGAATCAACTTTAACCGTTCATTTTTTTCGTCTGCATTTTTCATTCAACGTCAATATCATTTTTCCAATCACCATCGAATTCCCTTTTTTTTTATTTAACCATTTACTTTTAAATTTAATATTTCATTATATTCCACAATATATATCTAACAACCAGTGTCATCTCTGAGAATATAAAAAAAATTCAGGACCGGCTCGGAAGAAAAATGGGTCCCTGAAACATTTAGTCAATAATAAATACGTAATATTATGACGGTAAATATTTTTCAACATTTTTCGTAAAGATTTTGTAATGTTTGTAATTTTAACTATATGTAATTTGTGATTTGAATGAAATAAAACATGTACTTTTCAAAAGAATAATTATAATAATTGAAAAAAATTTTTTGTTATAAAATAACTTTCTTTATATTTGAACAAGTTAAATATAATATTAAGATATGTTTCACAAATCCTTAACTAAAAATTCACTCAAAATTAAGAAGTATACTAATAAAATCCTAAAAGTACAAACAATAAAAGGACTGACCCTACATGTAGGGATGGTTTTCGGTAGTACCGTACCGTACCGAATCGGTTGGTCCCGGAACCGGTTGTTATCAAAAGTAGGAACCGAATACCGTACCGAATATATGGTAACGGTACCGGTATGGTTCGGTACCGGTATTTTCGGTACCAATACCGCGTAGAACCGGTTCGCATATTTGAAGTAGTGATACCTTCTAATTTTTTAATATTTAAAATTTGAATACCAAACACAATAATTAACACTTCAATATCGAAGTTCACTCTAATAACAAAACAAAATGTGATCAGCATGAATCATTTACAAAGTAAATGTAAAATGACTAATCTTGTATGCAAATGATAACAGTGAAAGTGTAAAATGAAATATATGCATGCACAGGTGAAGACAATTTCCATCACAAGTTGTAACTAATAACCATGATGATTGTTCCGCAATACAAGCACTTTCCACACTTCCGTTTAAACCCGTTTTCTTTTTCAACAGTTACTTTCTCATAAGAGTTCCAGCATTCGGCTCTCTCTTTTCCTTGTTTCCTAGGTTGTGTTTCTGTAGGTTTCACTTTTGTTGCTCGTTTTCTTTTCGAACTGCTAGGCTGAGTTTGTTTCACTTCCACTACATCATCATCCTCATCCATATCCACCACATTGTTATCATTAACAAATATATCTTCATCCTATAATTCATAAGTACATTTATAAGAATATGAAAATAAGTCATTGACGTAGTTTACAATTATAATAAAACGAAGTTGAATATAGTGTGTTAAGAATTTGTATTTAATTAGCACATGCATAAGTAACGACATAAATGAAATTCACATTGGCTCATGCAGATCAATGTAAAGTTAACAAAATATCGAATATTAGAAGGAAATAACTTACTTCAATTGGTGATGATGATGAATCCATTAGGTTTTAGTGTTTGATGGTCCTAAGTTTTGTTTGTTGCTAACAAGAGAATAGGGTTTTTTTATTTTATTATTATAATACGGTTTATGTGATTAGCAGTTAAACTAGAAAAAGAGTATCATGGGCCTAAAAAAAAGCCTATCAAAACTCCAACCGGTATTTGAACCGGTATTACCGTTACCGAACCGGTTGGTACCGGAACCGGTTATTAATAAAACTAGGAACCGAATACCGTACCGAATACCAATCGGTATCGGTATTCGGTACCGGTACCGCGGTTCCGGTATTTTTTTATTTTTGCTCATCCCTACCTACATGTATTTAACCCCCTATTACTCCTCAACGAAATTACCAAATCGCCCATAAGTGTTTTTGACTTCTTCTTCTTGACCAAAGTTTGCATTCATCAGAAAGATACAGAGTATCTGCCACCACAAACCACCACGCGCAGAACAACAACAATTGAATCAACAAGCTGCCTACCACTCCCATCTTCTTATTTTTGATGTTCTTAGTCTCATTAAAGGTTCTTATTTCTTTAACACTATTTTTCAAAAAATTTGTGGCTGCCATCCGCCACCGCTAACCGCCATTGCTAACCACCATATGACTCTTGGAAGTAGTGGGCCCTTAAAAGGAGTGGGTCCAGCTCGGTTGCACCCCCTCAGAGCCGGCCCTGCTAACAACCAATCAAAAGTATTCAAAAGAAAAAACAAAACCAAAAGGTCTCATATCCAACCTTTCACACTAGGTAATCTTGTTATGAGTGGATAAAGTTCATGGATCGTCCTTTTCACTAATGTCCGCCTCCACGTTCTGTTATTTCACTCACGTGTCTTCCAGGTGAGAGTAATATAGTCATTTACATCAATTACCTATGTAATTTATCGCGCCACCACCAACACCGGTTGCAACCACCACCACATCTTTACACCACATTATTAAAAAGTTACCCAATTTCAATATTGAAATTTATATTTTATTCCGCCCCTAACAATCTGAATTAGAAATTACTTTATATATTTATTATTAAAAGTTAAAAAGGCAAATTTGTCACTCTAAATACATGGAAAGAGTTATTTTGCCACTCTTTTTTTATAAGGGTTTATTTGTCATTACAACTAATACATAAGTGTAATTTTGCCACTTTAAATATATTAAAGGTAACCCATATTGCTATTTTCTGTTTGGAAAATACTATTGTTAAGGAATATGACAATATTGGATGATCTGATGCTATTCATGTTTGTAAAGAACAACCCAAAGTGTTCGAGGAAAGATATTCATGTTTGTAAAGAACAACCCATTATTTAAAACCTATATACAACTTTCCAACTATACAATTATATACGACATATTCGGTATGGTTATATTGTGCGGGTATCTTTCTAGTAATTATTAGAAATTCAAGAGGGTTGTATGCTTTTGTTAGTTTTAAAATAAGAATTAAGAATTTAATAACTTTAATTAAGATTTTATTAATGAACTGAATAATTTTGTATTTTTTATAACGAGAGAAAGGTACCCGCGTGTTGCGGCGGTGATGAAGGTGACAACGGGGTGGTGATGTAATGACGGCGGCAGTGGTGGCGGTGGCGGTGACGGGTGGTGGTGGCGAGCGGCGGTGGTGGCGGCGGAGATTGGTGGTGGTGGCGGTGGCGCGGTGAGTAGTGGAAGTTATTGATGTAATGTGGCTATGATGTATGATATGTCATGCATTAGAATGTGTACATTGTTGAAAATAAAAATATATTACTTTATAATTCTCTCTATATAACTAAGAGGGGATAATTTTTTTCCTAGGTGATACTTCTCTTTTCGTGCCAACTATGCTTTTTGCTTAGGTGACATTTTCTGATAATTTTAATATTTTTTTAGATATATTGACATTTAGATCTATATTTTTTAGTGTTCATGTGGCACTTCATTTGTCACGTCATCATTTGTCTACGTGGACATTTGCTTTTTTTTATCAATTTTAAATAGCAAATAAAAAAGCCAAATACAAGATTAGAACTCATGACCTTTAACTTTTAATATTATGCACAAACCACTTGATCTAACTTAATATTTGTTTATTTTTTACAAACTACGGTAGATATTTAGTGAATATTAAAACTAATTAAAAGACATTGATAATATAATTGTCGATCTTTGTAACTTATCTTTTTCTATTTCTTTTGTATTTAATTATCTTTGTACGTGGAATATAATTTACTTTAATATAATATAAAACTAGATTATATTGATAATTTTATCAATATTTTACTATCCGATTATATTATCAATGTTAAATTAGATATTTACTTTATCAATTTCACACACATATTTTTGATATTTGTTTTTATATTCGATTTAAATTTCTTCTCTTCACCTTTATATCTTCTTTTTCCTCTTTTTTTTCTTTCTATATTCTACTTTATATATGTTCTTTTCAGATTTTACATGCATAATAAAAGTATAATATTAGATTTTGGTAATATATAAGGATTCAAAAACTTAATAGTATATATAGTATATTCAATTCAATAATAACAACGACAATACTATGCTTCGGATGTTTTCCTTTTTATATCAGTGACATTAGGTAACCAAGTACTTAGTTGTATTATGTTGATTACCATGTGGGATATAAAAGTATGTTAAATACATGAATATTTTAGCAGGTTTCTTGCATAAAATAAAGTTGGACAAGAGTTCGTGCACACAATAACTTTTCTGCATTAGTTAATTGCATTTCGGCGCACTTAACCCTATATATATTTATTAGTTACACGTTAAGTTATTTCTATATATTAGAATCATTTTAAGTTTAAGCTTTTGTTTAATACTTTTTATAGTTACTCCCTCGTCCCAATTTAAATGTCCTATTTTGACTTTTGAAGTCTTTCTTTCGCAACTTTGACCGTAAATTGTTTCGTGTGTGTTATACAATAATTGATGTAAAATATATGAATAAATTGAGCTTTAGATATATTTTTCATTGATATAACTTTCACTATATATTATATTATACAAACAAAAATATATATTATATTATCTTATTATTTTGTACTTAATAATATAATAATATTATAGATTTTGGTAATATATAAGGATTCAAAAACTTAATAGTATATATAGTATATTCAATTCAATAATAACAACGACAATACTATGCTTCGGATGTTTTCCTTTTTATATCAGTGACATTAGGTAACCAAGTACTTAGTTGTATTATGTTGATTACCATGTGGGATATAAAAGTATGTTAAATACATGAATATTTTAGCAGGTTTCTTGCATAAAATAAAGTTGGACAAGAGTTCGTGCACACAATAACTTTTCTGCATTAGTTAATTGCATTTCGGCGCACTTAACCCTATATATATTTATTAGTTACACGTTAAATTTTTCTATATATTAGAATCATTTTAAGTTTAGAGCTTTTGTTTAATACTTTTTATAGTTACTCCCTCCGTCCCAATTTAAATGTTCTATTTTGACTTTTGAAGTCTTTTTTCGTAACTTTGACCGTAAATTGTTCCGTGTGTGTTATACAATAATTAATGTAAAATATATGAATAGATTGAGCTTTAGATGTATTTTTCATTGATATAACTTTCATTAGGTATTATATTATACAAAAAAAAATACTTACGGTCAAAGTTAGAAAAGAAAGACTCAGCAAGTCAAATTTAGACATATAAACTGGGACGAAGGAGTACTTTATTTATCATTTAATTAACATATATGTTAGTTTATACATAGAAAGAAAATGTTGAAATATACATTCTTCTACTTATTTTCTACTACAATAAATAATGTTCATTCAAAAAAGGTATCCCCGATACCCGACCCGATGGGGACGGGTATGGGGATGTAATTTAACTCCCCGACGGGGATGGGGACGAAGATGGGGATTACAAGTGGAAACCGGGTACGGAGATGGGGATTTAGATCCCCGACAATACCCGCCCCATTGTCATCCCTAATTATGGGATGCATATGTTGATGATTATATTTGGCATATAATATTATGTTTTTACAAATATACTGAAAATTTAATTTTTTTATGAAGGGTATTTTGGTCTTTTATCAAAATTTCATTCCAATTCCGTTGACAGATTTACAAACCAAACAGACGGAAGGAATTAAATTCCATTCCATTTCCAGACAACCAAACACACTACAGAATTAAATTCTATTCCTTTCCATCAAATTCCATTCCTTCCAAAAATATTCTGTGAACCAAACGCGTCCTAATAGAGGTTTGTTTTTTTTTCCTGACAATTTTACTTTACTCTTAAAGTATCCCAAATAGTATTAAAATCATTCATGCGAGAGGTAAAACCATGGACTTCACTCCATGGATGTTTATCAAACTAGATTAAACCCATGCGTTGCATGGTGAAATAGTTGTCGTAAAACTTTGCTAAAAATAAATAATGCATCTTTCAAATTTAAAGTATAATATTACAATATTGTAGCAACAATGTATTCAAATGTAAACTTACTTATTAAAGGCAGTTATATTATAAATGAATATATTTTAATACTTATTAGGTCCAGTTTCACTGATGAAACTGGAGAGTCTCCAGGTGCATCTGGAGACCAGAAGATTTGTCCAGAAATATTTGAAGTCCAGTGGCCAGTGTACAGTTGATCTCACTGAAGACTTCACTCCAGTTGAGATCTGACCAAAACATGAAGACGTTAAAGTCGAAGACAACAAGTGGAAGAAAAAGAATGACCATGGCAGCGAAGCTCATTGGACATTCTGCCCAGATCGAGACTGGAGATCATCAGTATAAAGCATTTACAAAGCTTTACACTGATTACGAGGAATACCTTTTTACTTTATGTACTATTAACCTGACAATACACATTGTCTATGTTTAAAGTACAAAAGTACATAAAGTAGGTTGGATAAAGTGACTTTATGTCTTACTTTATCAAGCATTTCTAAGGAATTAAATACACTTCCTTAAATGCTCTCAACCATATTTGTACGGCTAAAGTTGACATCTCAATGTCAACTTTGCCTATAAAAAGAGGTCTTTGCACAACCAAGAAACCACTTTGCATACTCTTGGTGACTTGTGCAATATTCTCTCAATCGCAAAAAGAAACATTTCACAACTCTAAGTGTTTCGATTGTTTAAGAGAATTTCCAAGTTTAGATCGATTGTATTTCATAGGTTGTTAGGATATTTACATATTTGTATTATCTTGGTTCTGCAACAACCTTGTAATTTATTTAACATTAATACATAAATTACACTTGAAAATATTGTCTCACCAATTTACTTTACAAGTATTTACTTATTGCATTGTCTTTTACTTATTATCTTTGTCACCTTAATAAGTAATCTATCCAGTAACTTGGTATATACTCACTGCAACTGGTCGTCTCCAGTTCAGTGAACATATTGCAAAGGAAACTCACCATTGACATAGAGGTGTCTTCAGTTAGTACCATCTATTGAGTTGGGACTTACAAGTGGTATCAGAGTAGAAAGACTAATTTATTGTCTAGATCTGCTTAGATGTCTACTACTGAATGCGAGAATGGTTCTGGTCACGATGAAAATGTTAATAATAATCCACCTAATCAAAATGTTAATACAAACCCTCCTCCTCCTCCTCCTCCTAATGCTCCTAGCCATGTCCATGTCCATTATTCTAACACTCCTGTTCCCAAATTCGATGGAAACAGTGAGGCCTTTGGGACATGAAAGGCCAGAATGCTTTTGCATTTTGGTGGGATAGAGAGGTATATGTTAAAAATCCTTAAGGATGGACCACATATACCCATGTCTCATGGAGTTAGTCATTTTCTTGATTCTAACTGGATCTAGAAGGGGTACTAGAGAAAAGCCTGAAGACCATTGGTCTGATGAGGATCATAGACTTGTAGACTTGGACACCAAGCTCAAGAACATGATCCTTGGGGCTGTTCCTGAAGACCTTATTCCAACACTTGTGTTGTTCCCCAGTGCCAAGGCAATGTGGGATGAATTGGTCCTTCAGTTTGAAGGAGGTGATGACACCATTGTCACCAGGAAAGTTGCTTTAAACAAGAAGTATGAATCCTTTTTTGCTTTACCCAATGAGAGCCTGACTGGTACTTATACCAGATTCACCAGTGTGATTAATATGGTTCTTGTCCTAAGACAAGGTAAGACCCTGCACTCCCACACTCTTGCATCTCTTTATGGAGCCTTCAGATTCACTGAAGATAACAATGCACAAAGACTTGTGGCTGAGCAGGATGCTCTAAACCATGCCCAGAGTTCCAAGGTTCCTAGTCTAACTGAGAAACCTTGTGCTGCTTTAATATCTTCTGAGAGTGTCCAGTCACATTCTATGAAGGAGATGTTAAACAGTTTTCTGAACTCAGGCCTGACCACTGAAATCAGTGATGATTGTGAAACTGACAATGATGATCTGGTCGCATGATTGCTAAAACCTTTAATAGGTTTAAGAATAAATCTAATAGATTTGGTGGACCCAACAATGCTTCCAGCTCCAACTCTCTGGACAAGGCCAATCTTACATGCTACAAGTGTGGCAAGAAAGGTCATTTTATGAAGGAATGTAGATCTAGTCAGTCTAACAATCAAACTGGTCCCCCTGTCCCTACTTACAATCGGCCTGATGATAGCTACAAAGCTAAATACAAGAAGTTTAAGGCCTAGATTGTCCTCTTGTCTCTTGAGAAAGAACAGAATAAATGGATGATGGCAAAAACAACTGACAAGTGGGAGTACTCTGATGACTCATCAGTTGATGATGAAGAGGAAAGGGACATGTGTTTCATGGCCTTGGAAGAACAACAACAACATGTGGTGAAGGATGATGTTATCACTGGAAGATGGGTGGACATAATTTTGAAGAAGGTATGTGATTATGACAACCAAATCGATACAGAACTGAAGCTGGACCTTGTTGAATCACTTAACAGTGATTTAATTTTTGAGGAAACTGTTAGAACTGACAGTGAAAGTAATTTAAAACAGTTCTAACTGAATTGAATAATTTAAAACCTCAACTTTCAAATCTGCAAAGTGTCCAGTTGGCTCTAAAAGAGCCAGTTTTAAAATGTGAAGCCCTTGAACTTGAAAAACAAGAGCTTAAAACTGCTTTGGAAAAAGAACAAAAGGTGATCAAATCCTGGATTAGGTCATCTGGTTTAAATTATGATGCTTTCTCAAAAACTGTTGATGCACAACAAACTCCTTACAAATCTGGAGATGTGCACATGGCTAGCATCATACCTGAAATCCACAGTTTGCCACCAGATCTAGGCCAGAACCTCCTTATGACCAGCCTAAGACTATTAAAACTGAACCTGTTGAGGCCACCCCTGATGAGGTCAAAACTGGAGCTGAACAGGCTAAAGCCCCAGTTAAAAAGGTCACTGGTGACAAACCTTTACCTCAAAAGTCCAAGGAGCCCAAGAATCCTAAGACTAAGATCCCTGCTGAACCTAAGTCCAAGGTTCAGCTGCCTATTGAAAAAGATATTTTGTCAAAACTAGAGAGTCAAATCCAACAGTTGTCAAGGCAGGTTCAAAGTTGTACTGCCAGAATAAAAAATCTGGAAGGAGCTTCGTCTTCTTCAGTTGAAAACCAAAATATCAAAACCCCTTCAAAACAAAAACAAAATGTTCCATCTGGAACCAAATTTGAAAAGAAAAAGGGGAAGAAACCTCTCAAACCAATCGTTTTTACTCTTGGAACTGGAACCGACAAAAAGGCTCAAGTTCCAGTCTCCAGTTCAACACCACCAGAATCAACTGTGACTTCTTAGGGAGAGTCCAGTGAACCCATCAAGAAAAGATGGGTTCACAAAAAGAACTAATGATTTTTGTGTTGTGCAGGGCGATCGAAAGAAGAACACCTGGTATCTGGACAGCGCTGCTGGCCGGACTATGACCGGATGTAAGCCCCTGCTAGAAGAGTTCACTGTCCAAGATGGACCGGCAGTGACGTTTGGTAATGATGAGAATGGAAAAACTGAAGGATATGGTGTAATCAATAATGGACAAGTCCAGTTCACCAGAGTTGCATTTGTGAATGGTTTGAAATATAACCTGATCAGTGTAAGTCAATTTTGTGATGATGGATACAAGGTATTGTTCGATATTGCTCAAGGCACCATATTTAACAAGGATTGGAAAGTGGTGATTATTGCACCAAGAAAGGGAAATGTGTACATCATGGATATGGAACCAGCTCCAAAAGAGCAGTGCTTCTATACCAAGGCAGATGAGGACACCAACTGGTTATGGCACAAAAGGTTATCCCATCTTAACTTCAAAAATATCAATAAGTTGTCAAGCAACTGGCTGATGGGATACCTCCAGTTTCTTTCAATAAAGAAAAGCCATGTCCAGGGTGTGAGATGGGCAAGTAGAAAAGGGCCAGTTTCAAGACAAGGCAAAACTTTAGCATCACTGAACCTCTTCACATGCTTCATATGGATCTTTTTGGTTCAGTGAATGTTCAAACTAGGGCTGGAAAGAAGTATACTCTAGTTGTGGTTGATGAATTCACCAGATATTGTTCGGTGGTATTCCTCAGATCAAAAAGTGATGCAGCTGCTGAAATCATCTCTCTCATCAAGAGAATTGAGCTCAAGTACACTCGAAAAGTTTGTCAGTTAAGAAGTGATAATGGAACAGAATTTCAGAACAAGACTCTTGAATCCTTCTGTACTGACACTGGCATCTCTCAAAACTTCTATCAGCACACTCTCCAGAGCAAAATGGAGTTGTGGAAAGAAAGAATCGCACACACTCGCCAAGAGTATGCTATCTGAATCTGGTCTTCCCACCAGTTTTTGGGCTGAAGCAGTGGCAACAGCTTGCCATACCCAAAACCGGTCAGTCTATATCAAGAGACACGAGAAGACTGCCTATGAAGTCCTTAGGAATCATAAACAAAATATTGGATATTTTCATGTATTTGGTTGTCCAGTTAATATCTTAAACGATTCCAGTCAGTTAGGGAAATTTGATGCAAAAGCTGATGAAGGTGTTTTCTTAGGTTATTCAGATATTCGAAAGGCCTTTAGAGTTTATAATTATAGACTCCAAAAGGTTCATGAGTTGATTCATGTCACATTTGATGAATCTAATGAGGCAATCAATAAAAGACCAAACCTTGATATTTCTCCAGTTGTTCCAATTAGTTTTGGTGAATCTGACCCAGTTCACCAGTCAGATACTTCACCAGACAATGTTTCCAGTCACAATGACTTGGAACCAGTTGCAAAGAAGATAACAACCAGTGACACTTCATTTATCCTTCCATCAGTTTTAATTTACCACAAAAACTGGTGATTGGATCAGATGTACGTGCCACTCCAGTATCAGCACCAATTCAAGCTTCTCCAGTTCTTCAAGAAATGCCTTCAACTGAAGAATTTCATGATGCTAATCGTGACCTCACTGACTCAGATGAGGATGTTGAAGTAGTTTGGGCTGATCCTCTTCCAGAAACAACAACTGAAGAGGTTCCTTAGGTGACTTGCACTAATATTGTTGTTCACCGTCCTAGTCAATACTCTAAATGGACCAAAGCACATCCAATTGATCAGATTATTGAAGAGTCCAGTAGAGGGGTTCAGACTAGAAGAGCTACTAGAGAGCAATGCTTAAATGTCACCTTCTTATCACTGATTGAACCGAAGAAGATTGACGAGGCTATGGCAGACCCAATCTGGGTAGAAGCAATGCAAGAAGAGCTTATCCAGTTCGAAAGGAACAATGTATGGGAACTTGTTCCTTGTCCACCAGGGTTGAAGAAAGAACCCATTGGTACAAGATGGGTCTACAGAAATAAGATGGATGAAGATGGCAATGTTGTAAGAAACAAAGCCATATTAGTTGCCAAGGGTTATTGTCAAGCATAGGGTGTTGACTTTGATGAGACTTTTGCTCCAGTTGCTAGACTTGAAGCCATCAGAATTTTCTTGGCTTATGCAGCCCATCTGCAGTTCAAAGTCTACCAGATGGATGTCAAAAGTGCGTTCCTTAATAGGACACTGGAAGAAGAAGTGTATGTTAAACAGACTCCGGGCTTCATTGATGAGAAACATCCTCACTGGGTATATAGACTGAACAAAGCTTTGTATGGTCTTAGTCAAGCCCCAAGAGCCTGGTATGACACTTTAACTAAACATCTTCTCAAAAATGGCTTTCAAAGAGGTGCAATAGATAATACCTTGTTTGTCTTAAAAGAAAAAAGGTAATATCTTACTAGTACAAATTTATGTTGATAACATTATATTTGGGTCTACTGATGATGCAATGTGTAAAAAGTTTTCAAAAATCATGTCAACTGAGTATGAAATGAGTTTAATGGGTGAATTAACATTTTTCTTGGGTCTACAGATTAAACAAACCAAACATGGTATTTTTATCAACCAATAAAAATATGTCAAAGATTTGTTAAGAAAATACAAATATGATTCCATCCCATCAAAAACTACACCAATTGCAGCTCCTTTAAATTTGGATTTTGACTCAAATGGTAAACCAGTAAACACAACTGAGTATCGTGGAATGGTTGGTTCACTGATGTACTTAACTGCTAGTCGACCAGATATAATGTTTGCAACATGTCTATGTGCCAGATTTCAGGCTAACCTAAAAGAATCACATTTGCATGCTGTTAAGCGCATCTTCAGATACCTGAAAGGGTGTCCTAGCCTTGGTCTTTGGTATCCCAAAGGCTCAGGGTTAGATCTAATGGGTTATTCAGATTCAGATCATGCAGGTTGTAAGATAGATAGAAAATCAACAACTGGAGGTTGTCATTTCCTTGGAGGAAAACTGGTAAGTTGGACCAGCAAGAAGCAAACGTCAGTCTCTATGTCCACTGCTGAGGCAGAGTACATTTCTGCGGCCAATTGTTGTGCCCAGATTCTCTGGTTCAAGAACCAGTTACTAGATTATGGTCAAAAATATACAAGGACCCCAATCTTTTGTGACAACACCAGTGCAATTGCTATATCTCACAAACCAGTGATGTACTGATATGTCGTATTTTATACCCATTTCCCACAACGTATTTAGTTGATTTCGCATGGTTTATGAGTCATTTTTGTATACAATTGGTGCGTTTATGGTATTTGTTAGTGTTTCAGGGTACTGACAGGTATTTAAGCGCAAATCTGGAGAAAATGACGTTATTGAGATGAATTAAGTGCTAACGGAAGATTTCGGAAGCATTTGGATGAAGATTGCAAAAAGTCAACTAAAGTCAATGCTGAAAAAGGCCAGTTGCGCCGCAACTCCTTGTTGCACCGCAACTCCTTGTTGCGCCGCAACCCAATTCCAGAGACATAAGTTGCGCCGCAACGTCTTCCAGTTGCGCCGCAACGCCCTTCCTTCCTGGCCAGCCACGAGTCAACATAAGTCAGAAAGTCAACGCAAGTCAACGGCGAGTTGCGCCGCAACTCTTCATTACGCCGCAACCTAGAACCAGAGGGATAAGTTACGCCGCAACATCCTTAGTTGCGCCGCAATGGGTTTAAGTTCAAGCCAGTCTAGGTCAACGAAAGTCAAAGTCAAAGGCCGAAGTCAAACATAGTTGCGCCGCAGCTCTTCATTGCGCCGCAACTGGGCGCGTTTCTGGTAGCCTTTGGGGGTTCGTATAAATAGCTTGAAAATTATGCCAAAAACACTCTTCTCTTTTAGCAGCCGTGTTCCAAACCCTAATTGGAGATATTTTCCAGATTTTCATCAATTTCTAGGTTTTCAAACACGATTGGATCGATTACGTTCGTAGCTTTCAATTATTATCATTCGATAACAATGAATTTCTCTTATTTCAATTGTTATTCTTATTTTAATATGAGTGGCTAATCACTTCATCATCCATCTTGATGGAGTGAGACAATATGTAAAGATTGCACAATTTTATTAATTCAATGTTGATTTCATTTAACGTTATATCGAGATCTTAGCGTGTTTCTTCCTTATTATTTATCTTGAATTGATTGGTGGTTTATATGTGTCTTTAATGGTAGTTATTGATTACATATATTTCATTTTGATTGTTTGGGTACAAATGATTGGATCTATGACGGGTACGGTAGATAATCGTTCTTGATAATAGGAAGAAATGTGTTAACGGTTGGGTACAATCGATAGGTATAATTGTTATCTCAATAACCAAATCAATTGTTTGATTAGGGAAGTTATAAAAGATGTCTTGGGGTACCGGTCTTTGTAACGAAACTAGTTTAAGCAAGAGAGTCAAATGATGTCTTCAACTTGACGGGTACGGGGTTGGTGCTTTCTTTGAGTCTCAGTTATTTAATCAACTAGTTTGGATTTGAACTTCATTTATGCGCAATCTGAACATGTTGTTGAGCAAAATCAGGATGGATGACCTTTAAATTATTGTTTAAAACAAATTCTCTTTCGATTAATCCTTTGGGATTACTAATTACTTACTAACTTTTGCAAAGTGACAATTCGGTCACAACACCCCCCTATTTACTTGAATTGCTTAATGTCTACAATTATTTAGTTTTAGTCCCTGTGTTCGATCCTGGACTTACCTTTTAGCTATACTATATACGAACGGGTCCACTGCCCGAGAGTGTGTAGTAATCAGTTTTAGGGTATTTCTTGTTTATAAATTGTAAACTCGATTTTACACATCAAGTTTTTGGCGCCGCTGCCGGGGACTTAATTTTAAGTAGTTGTTTAATTTTGTGGTTCGATCCTTTTTCACATTCATTTGTGAGAAAGTTATTGCTTTATTAGATAGTTGTATTTTATTTCATTTCAATTATACCACAGGTGCGGTTGACGGTTTGTTTGTGGTGAGTGTGCAGGTTCTTGATAGTTGATGAACACAAGAGCTTCTGGCCGACCTTTGCTTAGCCCTTTGTCTAATCCAGGGAAAGTTAGACGCCGCTTAGTGTCAAGAGATAACCGGGAACCATCCACACCAGTCAAAATAGATTTAGAAACCGAAACCAGTATTCCACCCACCCAGAACTTAGAAGATCAGTTGGTTAATCAGTTGGCCGATCAATTGAATAAATCATCGGAGTTTTTCAGAACAGGTGAAGATTCAGATTCAGAAGAAGAAGAGAAAGTTCAAACACCTGAACCGAGTGTACTTGTATTCCCTCGGGTTAACCTGAATTTTAACCAACAACCTAGGGGTAGAAGAATGGGTGATGAACAACCGGTAGATCCGAATGCCCGTCCGTACGGGGAGAGAAGAAGAAATATACCGGCGGACCGGGGCACAGCTATTCGCCCTCAGGCTATTTCAGTGGATTTCTCTTTGAAAGGGAATCACCTCAAGAGTGTAGAAGAAGATAAGTTTGATGGGATTCGAAGAAATGACCCATATGCACATCTTGAGAGGTTCGAGAAGATTTGTAGGCTTTATCAGTATGGTACAGGGCAAGCGGAAGCCGTTAAGTTGGAGCTATTTCCTTTGACTCTCATTGGAGATGCATCTTCATGGTTTAAGGAGTTACCCGAAAACTCATTCACCACTTGGGCCGAACTTCGAGAAGGCTTTATTGATGAGTTTTATTCGGTTAGAACTCAAAGACAATTAGAAAACAAAATCAGAGGTTTTTCTCAAGAACCCGGTGAAGATGTGGTTGATGCATGGAAAAGGTTCAAGGAAATGTTGAGAAATTGCCCCGGACATAGTATGGGCACCGAAGAAAGCTTCGATGGTTTGGATAGAAAAACAAAATGGGAGCTCAGATATGCGTTTGGGGGAAGTCTCAATAACATTTCCCCAAATGAAGGGTATAAGATTCTTGAGGATATGGCTAGAGAATATTCTACTAGGGATGAAGACCGAGACAAGAGATCTAGTAGAACCACCGTGGCTAAGGTGGAGAGTAGTGATGACTCTAAGCTTATCACCGAAGTCAAGGCTCTCTCGAAGCAAATGAATGAGAGATTTGATAGTCAAGATACTAGATTTAAGAGCCTTGAGAGAGATGTTAAGGTTATGGCTGACGGGTGTGAGCATTGCGGAGATTTACATTATACGGAGGATTGCCCGGATAAACCCGTGCAAGATGTTAGCTATGTTCAGAATCAAGGGAATTTCAACCAAAATAACGAAAAAAAAAAAAAAAAAAAGATGTTAGTTATGTTCAGAATCAAGGGAATTTCAACCAAAATACCGGTTATCAAAACCGGCCATCAGGTAGTTCTTACCCTACTTCTTCTTTTAATGCTAACACTTCTGGTTATGGTGGTAACAGGTTTAGTAGGTGTAACACCCCGACTAGGGCGGAAACACGAGATGCCACAGAACGACATGGTACAAAAGATTAAGTAGAAAACATCAACATAAAGTTTCAATGACATTCAAAACCCAAAAGATTACAAATTCAAGTTGTCGTTTAACAAACATTACATAACCAAATCCATAACCAAAAGACCAGATGTTCGCATTACATAAGTCCAAGCACATTACAAATAAGCTTCCAAAGAGGCGGTCAAGCTTAGAACCTATTGCTCTATACCTGAAAAGCATGAAGAAAAAGTGTCAACTACGAGAGTTGAGTGAGTTCATAGGTTTATGCTAACAACACATATATATTTAATCCAATTCAAGAAATAATATGTCATAAAATTTCCAAGGATTCCATCATACTATCCATACCCAAACCGTATGTTCAATCAATAATAACCAACCATAATTAATATCAATAACACTTGGACAAAGGCATAAATTGATGAGTTTGTTCTTGAGCCACTACTAAAACCGGTTATGTCCAAGATAATGAGGGACACATGCTGTCAATCATGTGCAATAATAATAAAGGGGTCGTGCCATGGAGACGACCAATAATGTAAAGGGGCGTGGTATGACCACTGATATAGTAGCTAGAGCACCGCGTGGTCGGACTGGGAATGAAGGTCGACACAAAGGCAACCAAACATCCCACCGTTACTCGTTGGGTGAGGGGACAAGTCCTAGTTGCGCAACTCTCAAACTACAGGCCTCTCGAAGAGTTAATAGTAGTATACCGAGGTGAAACAGTTTGACAGTACTCAAGCTCATCATATAATATATCACACGTTGAACATACAATATAATTCCCATATCATATTCATCGTTCATTCAATGTAGCATTTTCATAAAAGAAAGTCAATTTAATTAATCATGTTTTTCACCCCGTAAGTAAAACACATAAAATGGTTTGAAAGGGGGCTATGACTCACTTGATTAGGGAGTGAAATGGGCTGATCAAACGCGATTCCTTCGCCTAGATTTGTTGCGCCTCAAGCAAGCCTAAACCATAACGTATATATTCACGACGTAAGTTCGCGTGACATGAACTAGTGAGCTATATCATGAGATGTATACTAGTAGACTTTTCCCATCTTTGGTTGGTATATCATGAGCTATTCAACCTCTCTTGTGTCTTGCTTATTTTGAGGATTTTAAGCTTAAAAATCGTTTACCGAAATAGTGATTTTAGCCTCATTTCTTAAGCAATTAAAGTGCTTCAAAGGGGTTTTCATTCTTGTTTCATTATTTCCAGAAAGTTCATCATATTTTGGTGTCCAAAGTCGTGATAGTGGTGGTGGTGTGATATGTGCAATTTAGTGCTTTCGGTTAGTGATTATTTGACCCGAAAAGGTGATTTTTGAGCTTATTCTTGCCATGTATCAAGTGAGTTGAGTTTTATACTTTTGAAATAGCTTATTTCCAGTAGGTTTATCATATTTTCTTGGTCATAAGATTGTGGTGCATGTGTGTGCTCAAAATGCATTTTTGCGTGTTTTCGGTTTATGATTTCTAGCTTATTTTAACATGTTTTAATTCAAGCTTTATATCCTTGATATTTTATCAATTTTTCATGAATATTATCATCAAGATTAACATATTTTTCAGTTATGACAAGTCCATATTCATCTCATAATCCAACAAAAGATCCAACTTTCTTAAATCTAGCATACATGCATTCAAATCAACATTTTTTTAATACCAACTTTTATAGATCTAACATTCAACAACATAAAAACATCTTTTTAATGAAAAATCTCAGAAAATATTCTTCAAAAATATACAAAAACATATAGATCTATCAAAAGGAAAATCACTTTAAAAGCTACTAATCTATAACAACACTTTTGGGTCTTAAACTTGTTGAATCCTTGGATCTTTCTTCTTAGATTCGATATGCATGAGCATGGAAAGAAAGATCCTATCAACTTTGCCCTCATCAAGTGTATATTACAAAGAAAACAAGAAGAAAGTATGAGTTTTTGATAAAACCTTTGAATATAAACAAGAACAAGATTAGATCTAACAAAAAGGATGAAGATTATACCCTCTTGAACTTGGTTTTTGATGGTGAAAATGGGCAGAATTTTCGTGGCCTCCAAACCCTCAAACAACCCTTAATCTAAGCCTAAAACAACCCTTGAACCTTGCTTGGTTTAACCCTTTATTAATCTAACTTAAAACCCTTATTATTGATATAAGTTTAGATGAGATTTAGCCTTGTTTTTGCCTTGTTTTTTGCTTGGCCGAATTGAAGAAGAAAGAAGGGGGGAGGGAGAGTTTTTGAGAGAAAAGATGTTGTGTGTGTGAAATGAGTGAAGAGTGTGTGTTGAAGTGGTGAGTTCCAAGGCAAAAGAGAGTGTAAGTATAATTTGAAATGGGTGTGTGTGGGTGTGAAGGGGGGGCCGGCCTCAAAGGGGGGTTTTGAAGAGTTTTTCCTTTTTTTTTTTATAAAGTGTAGGTATATTTGTGTATATGTATAGGTTGTATGTATGTATTTTGTAAAGGTGATTTGTATTTATTCATAGTGTAAGTTAGTTATTTATTCTTGTATATGTACATAGGTATGTATATGTGTATATATTTATATACATTTGTGTTTTTAATTTAGCTACTTAAGTCATTTTATGTACATTTTGTATTTATATTAGACATATGTATACCTATTATTATTATTATTCAAGCACTATTATATGCATGTTAGTTCGTAAATATATTCTTGAGTTAGGCATGTTATTTTTATGTCATGTTTACTTAAATTGACTTGATGATTAAATTGTTGGACGTTTATAAGAGTTCTTGGTCGTTATCTCAACTTGTAAGTCCCAACTCAATAGATGGTACTACTGAAGACACCTCTATGTCGATGGTGGAGTTACTTTGCAATATATGCACTGAACTGGAGACGACCAGTTGCAGTGTGTATATACTAAGTTCTAGATAGATTACTTATTTAAATGACAATAAGTAAAGAACAATGCAATAATACAAAATACTTGTAAGATAATTGATGAGACAATATGTAATTTTCAATGTGTAATTTATTTTATTGATGTTAAATAAATTACAAGGTTGTTGCGGAACCAAGATAATACAAGAATGTAAATATCCTAACAACCTATGAAATACAATTGATCTACACTCGGAATTTCTCAAGACAATCAAAACACTTAAGTTGTGAAATGTTCCTTTTAGCGATTGAGAAAATATTGCACAAGTTCA
>CM067172.1:89351329-89383829 GCA_034093135.1 Erigeron breviscapus
CAATTGGAATCAGGTCAAAAGACGAAATAGAACTCCAGATATGGCCGTTCTACTAAAAGTGATCAGAACTGATTTCCTGCTGTAACTACGACGTTTATAATAGAGATAACTATATCACAACAAGGATAGTCATGTAACCATAGAGAGGCATTAAGCATACATATATATCATTCAAGAGAAGTTTACAAAATTGCTACATGCCAAATACGATGTGATCATCGTCACATATAAGCTAGAAAGTTCAAGAAATTGAAACAAAGTACAAACGTTCATACATCGAATAAGTTCATAAATAAAGAAGTCCTTAGGTTCACTTCCTAAGCATGAGAGCTACCAACGAGAGTGCAAACAGCCGTGAGCACACATCCCATCATAAATATCACCTCGTTAACTCGACGAACTTCTGATATCGCCAACCTCGCATAATCCCCCGTTCGATCCATAACTCCCAAGGCTCCTTTCCATCATCACCTCTTGAGTCCTTACCCTTAGTCTAGCATCCCTTAATCCATTTGCTATTCCCCACACCCTCTCCCTTTCTTCACGAGTCATACCAATGGGAGGTGGAGGGGGTACCCCATAAACTGGGCGATGTGGTTCTTCTCCTTGACGCCTATGTCCGAGATGGTACCAGGGATGATCACGAGGAAGGCGCGGCTGAAAGTATGGGTCTTGGGTTGGAAATCGCCCATCACTTAGGTTCATGGGTGCATCTTGCCTTGGCGGAGTGGGTGCTCTAGGGGCTGGTGGTGATGGTGGTGGCGAGGGTGAGCGGCGTCCAGGTTGGCTAGAGGCAACACTTCTAGAATTATCGTCTTCCGATGGGTCTTCCATTGGCTCGGTCTCTTCTTCTTCTTCTTGGAGTGGTTGGGGAGGTTGCTCTTGCTCTAGGCGTCTCCTTTCTTCCTCTTCCATGTGGTCCACGAATCCATACAAGTTCCTTGGTCTAGGGGCTGATCCGGAAGTTCCACTTGCTTGCGACATGATGTTCCTACACAAGTTTCACAAGGCGTGAGATGACGACTTGACTCGACGCTTAGACGACCATGGACGACCGACTTGACCATTGACGACCCACGTGGCAACTTACGGACAGCAAGACGACTTGACGGACCATGAGACGACCTTAACCATTTGACAAGCAACCAACCAACTCGACCAACGACTCACAAGCTTAACAACCAAACAACGACATGACCATCCACAACCGACGACCAACTCGACTCGCACGACCAACATATCCATTTAAAATTAAAGTAATGACTAGGATTCACTTGTGCATAGCTCTCATGTATTATACCTAAATGGACAAAGTAATGCTAGCCAAGTGGGGGTATCAACTAAGGGTTCTAATAGGTAATGCAAACATTGGATTTGGTTATGTATCTTTTGCACCAAGAATCGTTTTTAAAGTTCATTTTCAAAAGACTCATTTTGAATATTCCTTAGACAACCATTTCGATCATTCCATATTAAATTTTAGTTAGGCATAGTTGATCAGGCTATGCATAAGTAAAACAAGAATACTTTATGATCGACTCAATTGTTTAAGAAATATTCGACTCGTTTTGAAAATACGTAGGTTATAGCAAAAATTCTCTATAACCTTGTCTCTGATACCATTTTTCTGTAACACCCCGACTATAGCGGAAACACGAGATGCCACAGAACGACATGGTACAAAAGATTAAAGTAATAAACATCAACATAAAGTTTCAAATGCCATTCAAATTCAAAAGATTACAAATTCAAGTTGACGTTTAACAATCATTACATGACCAAATCCATAACCAAAAGACCAAATGTTCGCATTACATAAGTCCAAACCCATTACAAATAAGCTTCCAAAGAGGCGGTCAAGCTTAGAACCTATTGCTCTATACCTGAAAAGCATGAAGAAAAGTGTCAACTACGAGAGTTGAGTGAGTTCATAGGTTTATGCTAACAACACATATATATTTAATCCAATTCAAGAAATAATATGTCATAAAATTTCCAAGGATTCCATCATACTATCCATACCCAAACCGTATGTTCAATCAATAATAACCAACCATATATAAAATCAATAACACTTGGCCAAAGGCATAAATTGATGAGTTTGTGCTTGAGCCACTACTAAAACCGGTTATGTCCAAGATAATAAGGGACACATGCCGTCAATCATGTGCAATAATAATAATGGGGTCGTGCCATGGAGACGACCAATAATAGAAGGGGGCGTGGCATGACCACTGATATAGTAGCTAGAGCACCGCGTGGTCGGACTGGGAATGAAGGTCGTCACAAAGGCAACCAAACATCCCACCGTTACTCGTTGGGTGAGGGGACAAGTCCTAGTTGCGCAACTCTTAAACTACAGGCCTCTCGAAGAGTTAATAGTAGTGTACCGAGGTGAAACAGTTTGACAGTACTCAAGCTCATCATATAATATATCACACGTTGAACATACAATATAATTCCCATATCATATACATCGTTCATTCAATGTAGCATTTTCATAAAAGAAAGTCATTTAATTAATCATGCTTTTCACCCCGTAAGTAAAACACATAAAATGGTTTGAAAGGGGGCTATGACTCACTTGATTAGGGAGTGAAATGGGCTGATCAAACGCGATTCCTTCGCTAGATTTGTTGCGCCTCAAGCAAGCCTAAACCATAACGTATATATTCACGACGTAAGTCCGCGTGACATGAACTAGTGAGCTAGATCATGAGATGTATACTAGTAGACTTGCCCATCTTTGGTTGGTATATAATTATGGAGTTGAAGTGTGTTACATTGTTCATAATGTTTGGTTGGAAGATATTTGGTGGAGAAAGCCATTTTCTCGCTATACGTTTTGTACGTTTATTGAAATTTCGGTAGTTTGGCTTTGATTTATATGATTTCCATTGTATACTTTGTTTAATCATAATATTTGACATTAGTTACCTTATAATATTGGTGTTTATGAATATTTTCTGATTTATAAGTTTTTATTTAATTTAATATTATTTAATTAATTATTTATTCATTTTATTGATTTATTAATTAAATAATTCCTTAAAAATACTTTTAAGTGTCATATTATCTTTATAAATTATGAATAATTATAATTGAGTTATATACTGACTTTTATGCTTTTTGACTTAGAATTTTATGTTTTATATATTTATTTGTGTATTTTTTCATTAATTTAATAGTAGTGATTAATTAGTGATTTTTACATAATTATTTACCTTTAAATCATGTAACACTTGTTTGTTATCTTTTAATTATTTTTCTCCAGTAGGTTTAAGTTATTTTTACCATTGGTTATGATGATTTAACCACATTCTTGATTTACATAATTTATTTATTGATTTTTATGTCTTTTAATTACCATTTAAATTCAATAATTCATGGAAATTCTTAGAAATCACCACTAAACATTTTAGCCAAAAATCCCAGGCCTTTTAGGCAACTTTTATCAATAAAAATTCATATCAATTCAACCTCTCTTGTGTCTTGCTTATTTTGAGGGTTTTATGATTAAAAATCGTTTACCGAAATAGTGATTTTAGCCTCATTTCTTAAGCAATTAAAGTGCTTCAAAATGGATTTTCATTCTTGTTTCATTATTTCCAGAAATTTCATCATATTTTGGTGTCCAAAATCGTGAGAGTGGTGGTGGTGTGATATGTGCAATTTAGTGCTTTCGGTTAGTGATTATTTGACCCGAAAAAGGTGATTTTTGAGCTTATTGTTGTCATGAACCAATAGATCTGAGTTTTATACTTTTATTTCAACTTATTTCCAGTAGGTTTATCATATTTTCTTGGTCATAAGATTATGGTGCATGTGTGTGCTCAAAATGCATTTTTGCGTGTTTTCGGTTTATGATTTCTAGCTTATTTTAAAATGTTTTGATTCAAGCTTTATATCCTTGATATTTTATCAATTTTTCCAGAATATTAACATTAACATTAACATATTTTTCACTTATAACAAGTCCATATCCATCTCATAATCCAACAAAAGATCCAACTTTCTTAAATCTAGCATGCATGCATTCAAATCAACACTTTTTAATACCAACTTTATAGATCTATTATCTACAACATAAAACCATCTTTTTAATGAAAAATCTCAGAAATATATTCTTCAAAATATACAAAAACATATAGATCTATCAAAAGGAAAATCACTTTAAAAGCTACTAATCTATAACAACACTTTTGGGTCTTAAACTTGTTGAATCCTTGGATTTTTCTTCTTAGATTCGACATGCATGAGCATGGAAAGAAAGATCCTATCAACTTTGCCTTCATTAAGTGTATATTACAAAGAAAACAAGAAGAAAGTATGAGTTTTTGATAAAACCTTTGAATATAAACAAAAACAAGATTAGATCTAGTAAAAAAGGATGAAGATTATACCCTTGAAGAACTTGGTTTTGATGGTGAAAATGGGCAGAATTTTCGGCCTCCAAACCCTCAAACAACCCTTAATCTAAGCCTAAAACAACCCTTGAACCTTGCTTGGTTTAACCCTTTATTAATCTAACTTAAAACCCTTATTATTAATATAAGTTTAGATGAGATTTAGCCTTGTTTTTGCCTTGTTTTTGCTTGGCCGAATTGAAGAAGAAAGAAGGGGGGAGGGAGAGTTTTTGAGAGAAAAGATGTTGTGTGTGTGAAATGAGTGAAGAGTGTGTGTTGAAGTGGTGAGTTCCAAGGCAAAAGAGAGTGTAAGTATAATTTGAAATGGGTGTGTGTGGGTGTGAAGGGGGGGGCCGGCCTCAAAGGGGGGTTTTGAAGAGTTTTTCCTTCTTTTTTTTTAAAGTGTAGGTATATTTGTGTATATGTATAGGTTGTATGTATGTATTTTGTAAAGGTGATTTGTATTTATTCATAGTGTAAGTTAGTTATTTATTCTTGTATATGTACATAGATGTGTATATATATATACATTTGTGTTTTTAATTTAGCTACTTAAGTCATTTTATGTACATTTTGTATTTATATTAGACATATGTATACCTATTATTATTATTCAAGCACTATTATATGCATGTTAGTTCGTAAATATATTCTTGAGTTAGGCATGTTATTTTTATGTCATGTTTACTTAAATTGACTTGATGATTAAATTGTTGGACGTTTATAAGAGTTCTTGGTCGTTATCTCAACTTGTGACTCATTTTATATTTGATTGATCAACAATAAAATTTTGTTCAATGGTATTTTATTAAATAATTTAGGACTAAATAATAGCTTTAGGTTGCTAATTTAGGGGCATTATCTACTAGCTTCTAGTATAACTATGGCTTGCGGGATCAACAACATAACTAGCTCATATATAATATTTAAAAAGTAGGGTTGTTACATACACATCAAAGAGGCTCGGATCCGGAATTAAGAGACATAGTGAAGGAGTTCATTGGTGCCCAAAAGGCAACTAATGAACAAGTTGCAGAGGAGTCAAAGAAGGTGATTTCTGTTTTGGACGCTTTGACTACTCGATTAGATGGATTGGGGCACAAGTTGGATCAAGGAGCAAGAATCAACAAGCCACCATTAAGGATCTAGAAGGAAGGATTGAGAGGCTAGGAAACTCAAATAGGCAGCCCGGTACTCTACCGAGCAATACTCAACAGAATCCAAAGCCTCAATTCAATAACCAAGGGCAAAGCAGTCAAGGATCGGGACAGAAGTACACTCCTCCTAAATGCTCGAAATGAGCAAGTGAATGCCATCACTACAAGGAGGGTAAGACTTATGACTCTGCAAACCCTTTACGTAATGATTCTTCTCCACTTGTGCAGGATAATGAAGAAGAGGAGACGGTTGATGAAGAAGTTGAGATGGAACCGAACCAAGCCGTGCCAATACCGGCCGTTCCATCCAAACCCGCTGAGAAACCGACGGTGAAGCCATATCAACCAAAGATCCCATTTCCTCAACGGTTGAGGAAAGAAAAAGTCAAGGAACATTTTAAGAAATTTGTTGATCTTATTCAATCTGTGAATATAACTGTTCCTTTAGTTGATTTGCTTGCAAGTATGCCTAATTATGCAAAGTTCCTCAAGGAACTTGTAAGTGACAAGAAGAAGCTTGAAGAGGCTAAGACTGCAGTTATGAGTGCCGAATGTTCAGCAATCATTCAGAATCAGATTCCTCCCAAATTGGAAGATCCAGGGAGTTTTCTAATTGCTTGTTCTTTTGGTGCTTATTTGTGTGAGGCATTGGCCGATCTTGGGGCTAGTATCAATTTGATGCCTTATTCCGTTTATAGAAAGTTGTCTCTAGGAGAGTTGACCCCTACCCGCATGAGCATTAGGCTCGCGGATCGTTCTTTCCAATATCCCATGGGGATAGCGGAAAATTTGCAAATTAAAGTAGGGCATATGATATTTCCTGTTGATTTTGTTATTCTTGAGATGGAGGCGGATGCCAAAGTTCCCCTCATTTTAGGCCGACCATTCCTTATGACCGCGGATGCTATCATCCGGGTTAAGGCTAAGGAAATTTCCCTAGGGGTCGGTAATGACCGTGTTGTTTTTAATGTTGATAGAGCACTAAAGCATCCTTACTCTTGTTGATGAAACTTGTTTCAGGTTAGATGTGATTGAAGAAGAAGATGCTTTGGAGAAAGAGCTCATGGATTTCTTGGATATGGAAGAAGGTGAAGCATTGCTAGCTTGCAGCGAAGAGGAGCAAGAATTGGTTGGAGATATGATGCAAGAGATTATGGCATTAAGTGTTGATGAAACTCCACCGGAGGATGAGACCTTTGAAGATATCACCACTAGTGATAGCACACGGGTGCTAACTTCGGTAGAGAACCCTCCTACCGACTTGGAACTCAAGCCACTTCCGGACCATCTTGAGTATGCATATTTGGAATGTACATCTCTTTTACCCGTTGTCATCTCATCCTCATTAATGGAGGATGAGAAATCTAGACTTATGACCGTCCTAAAGGCCCATAAAAAGGCCTTTGCATGGAAAATTTCTGATATTCCGGTATAAGTCCAGAATTTTGCAAACATACCATAAACTTTGTTGATAATGTGAAACCGGTTGTGCAAAGGCAACGAAGGTTAAATCCAAATATGAAAGATGTGGTTAAAAAGGAGATAATTAAGTTGCTTGATGCGGGAATCATATTCCCCATCTCGGATAGTTCATGGGTAAGTCCGGTACATTGTGTACCGAAAAAGGGTGGGATGACCGTAATTTGAATGACAAAAATGAATTGGTTCCCACTAGGACTGTCACGGGGTGGAGGGTATGTATTGATTATCGGAGATTAAATGATGCTACCCGCAAAGACCATTTCCCTTGCCCTTTATTGATCAAATGCTCGAACGGCTCGCCGGTAACGAGTATTTTTGTTTTTTGGATGGGTTCTCCGGGTACTTCCAAATACCCATTGACCCAAGGACCAAGAGAAGACCACTTTTACTTGCCCTTTTGGCACTTATGCCTATAGAAGGATGCCATTTGGTCTTTGCAATGCCCCGGGTACTTTTCAAAGATGTATGATTGCCATATTTCAGGACATGATCGAAACATCCATGGAGGTTTATGGATGACTTTTCTGTTTTCGGTAGTTCTTTTGACAATTGTCTTGAAAGTCTTGATAGAATGCTTGAAAGGTGTGAAAGGGCACACTTGGTCTTAAATTGGGAAAAGTGTCACTTTATGGTTAAAGAAGGTATTGTTTTGGGACACAAAGTTTCTAAGGCGGGTTTAGAGGTAGATAAAGCAAAAATTGATGTTATAGCTAAATTGCCTCCACCCACTAATGTCAAATCAATTAGAAGCTTTTTGGGTCACACCGGGTTTTACCGTCGATTTATAAAAGATTTTTCGAAAATTACCCGGCCGATGACAAAGTTGTTAGAAAAGGATGTCCCATTCAATTTTGATAAAGAATGTCTTGATGCTTTTAACTCACTTAAAGTTAAATTGACCAATGCACCCATTATGTCTCCACCCAATTGGTCATTACCGTTTGAGTTAATGTGTGATGCTAGTGATTATGCTTTAGGGGTCGTTCTAGGCCAAAGGGAGGATAAGCATTTCCGCCCTATTTCTATGCTAGCAAGACCTTAAACCCGGCTCAACAGAACTATACCGTGACCGAGAAAGAATTGTTGGCCGTGGTTTATGCCTTTGATAAGTTTAGACCCTATTTGGTTTTGAATAAGACTATTGTGTTCACCGACCATTCGGCTTTGAAGTACTTGTTCTCGAAACAAGATGCTAAGCCTCGTTTAATTCGTTGGGTCTTACTTTTACAGGAATTTGATATTGAGATCAAAGATAAGAGTGGGGCTAAAAATGTGGCAGCCGACCACTTAAGTAGGCTCGAAAACCCTCACCTTGAGGAGTTAAAAGAGCATGATATTAATGATTCTTTTCCTGACGAGTTTCTAATGCAGGTGGATGTGGAAGAAGATCCATGGTTTGCAGACATTGCTAACTATTTATGTGCAGGTGTTCTTCCTAAGGAAATGACTTATCAACAGAAAAAAGAAGTTCTTTTATGAGATTAAGCATTATTTCTGGGAAGAACCATATTTGTTTCGAATGTGTGCAGATGGCTTGATCAGGAGATGTGTGGCCGGTGCAGAAACCCAGAAGATTTTGGATGCATGCCACTATGGACCAACCGGTGGTCATTACGGACCATCTGTAACCGGTAAGAAGGTTTTTGATGCAGGATTTTATTGGCCTTTCAATCTTCAAGGAAGCTCAAACTTTAGTGGAGACGTGTGAAGTTTGTCAACGTCAAGGTAACATTTCAAAGAAGGATGAGATGCCATAAAACTTCATTCAGGTTTGTGAGGTATTTGATGTTTGGGGAATTGATTTTATGGGACCCTTTCCGCCTTCAAATAAGTGTCTTTACATTTTAGTGGCGGTTGATTATGTGTCGAAATGGGCCGAGGCTAAGGCCTTGCCAACTAATGATGCAAGGGTGTCATTGATTTCTTAAAGCAAGTTATTTTGTCGTTTTGGTTGTCCTAAGGCCTTAATCAGTGATCGTGGAACTCATTTCGCGAATCACCAACTTGCTAAGGTGTTAAAGAGGTATGGTGTTCATCATCGTTTTTTCTACTTCTTATCACCCGCAAACGAGTGGCCAAGTAGAAAATTAATAGGGCTTTAAAACGAATCTTAGAGAAAACCATAGGTGATAATCCTAAAAGTTGGTCTAAGAAGTTGGATGATGCATTATGGGCCTTTAGAACCGCATTTAAGACTCCAATTGGGACTACACCTTATAGGTTGCTTTATGGGAAGACATGTCATTTGCCTTTAGAAATAGAGCATAAAGTTATTGGGCTCTTAGGAATTGCAATATGGACTTAGTTGAAAGTAGTGAATTGAGAATGTTGCAATTGCATGAGTTAGATGAGTTGAGATTGAATGCTTATGAGAATTCCATGCTCTACAAAGAGAGAACTAAGGTTTGGCATGATCGTCGGATTAGAGAGAAGGATTTGAAAGCCGGTGATAAAGTCTTGTTATTCCTTTCCAAGTATAAGTTCAAGCAACCTAAGTTGACTTCTAGGTGGACCGACCCTTTTGTGATCAAACATGTCTATCCGTCTGGTTATGTTGAGTTGTTTAAATCGGATGGTACTACTTTTATTGTTAATGGTCACAGGTTGAAGATTTATCATGAAGAAGAGGAAAATATGGAGTCGTCGTTGACGAGTTTCCATTTTTCAAAGGAATTGATGAAGAAAGGACCATGAGTCGAGCTAAAGACTCGTAAATAAATTAAGCGCTTCGCGGGAGGCAACCCGTGTTTCTTGTTTTCATTTTTGTTTATTTGTCATTGATAATGTGTTTTAATAAGAATTGCAGGTAGGAGCCGCTCTCGTGCCTTCCGGTAAGTCGTTTCTAGGAAGAAACAAAAGGTAAGTGTGTGTGGGGGTGAGTTGCGCCGCAATGAATTGCTTTGGTTGCGCCGCAACGGGTTGTACTGCGCCGCAACTTATCCTTCTGTTTTTCAGTTGCGCCGCAGTTTGTTTGTTGCGCCGCAACGTGTCTTGTCACATGTCATGTCAGAAAAATCGAAAATCCAAAAAAAATAAAATAATAAAAATAAAATTTTCAGTTCAAAAATAAGGTTTGCGCCGCAACCGGAGGGGTTGCGCCGCAACTCGGGTCAAACCGGGTCAACTGATTTACTAAAAGCAACTCGGGTCAAATCTTTTACACACTCTCACATACTTCAATTATTGAGATTCACTTTTCCTCTCTCAGATTTTCCCAACCGACCCAACACTCCCTTTCTCTATTCTCTATTCTCTTAATCTTTTAATTTCATCTTTAAATCATTCATCATGGTCAGATCCGGAAAGGTATGTGTTACTTTAACCTCCATTCATGATTTTAATGCTTTAATTTCATAGTGTTCTTGAATAATTCGAATCTTTATGGGTTTATGCTTATTTGGCTTCTTTAATTTCGAATTTGATGTTGAATGAGGTTAGAACAATGAATGGGTGGTTTAATTACTAAGTTAATTGAAGATTTGTTTTTGTGGATTGGGTTATTCAAATTAACATTAGGGTTAATTATAGTTGGTCTTTCTTAATTAAAAGTTAAACCCTAAGAATTAAGTTGTATTGTGTTTGTGGGATTTTTGTTGTTGAACCCTGCTGCTGCTCACAACTGCAAACCAGACAGATAAGTTGCGCCTCAACTCATCCAAGTTGCGCCGCAACTGATCCTTTTGCAGACCTATGTTGTTTAAGCTTATATATACATGCTATGTTGGGTTTCCATGTGTTGATTGTTTCTTGTATGTGTAGGAACCCGCTTCTTCTAGTCAGGCAGGACAAGGCAAAGGAAGAGCCTCGTCAGCTGCTGCCCCAATTGAAAGTCTGACTCCAGAAGCGACTGTCATGGGCATTCCCACTCACCCATGGTTACGATTCCCGAGAGCTACTCCCGAGAAGAAGACGGAGTATACCAACAGGTTAGCCTCTATCTATCAGAAAGATATAATCGAGCCTCGGTATATGGAACCGAGTATGTTGGATGCATTGAATGCTCGGGCGGGCATTAGTAGGTATATGCAGTTAATGGGTAGTTCTAATGATGAGGATGGAAATTCCGTGGCTAAAGAATTCAGTTTATGGTTCGATATCTTTAGGAATCGGGAAGTAGTGTGTAAGGAATGGTGTTTAGAGTTTTACTCAACCATCTCGGTTGAGAACATTGAGAAGGTGAAGGATGTGTTTACTGAGCAGGTTATATTTTCGTTGTGGGGGTGTTAACAGATCCCTCACTATTGCTGAGTTTGGGTTGTGCACGGGGATGTACAACCAAGAGACATTGGATGATCCTGCTTTTGAGCGTTTGTTAGCCAGGTCTGTTAGGACTACTTCTGGTTTCACTAGGGAGGCAGGTGATTTCAGGGAATACTATAACAGGGTTTCTGGGGGTCGCGTGGAAAGCGGCTTGTGGGGCAAACACTCTCCAATCGCCTATTTTGCGATTGTTCCACAAGATGTTGGTCCATTCTTTTGTCCATAGGACCAATCACCCGGATAAGCTTTATATGGAAGATTTGTGGTTGTTGAGGTTGTTTGATGAGGGAGATGTGTATAGGAAGGCTTGTGCCCCCTATGTGTTGGCGAAGCATATGGGGACGAAAGGAGTCCGAGATAGAGGGTTAGTTTGTGGCCATTTCATTTCCAAAATGGTGAGGTATTTTGAAGGGGCCGATAATGCAGTCGCTTTGAATTGCAAACCTATGAAACCATTTACTTGGAATGATTTGAAGAGGTGGAAATTGATTAAGCCTTTAGCCCATAAGCATGCTATTCCGGAGTTAATTGATTTTGGTGATGGTGATTCTGATGATGATGAGGAGGATTCAGATGATGATGACGATGCTGAGATGGCTGATGCACCTGAGCAGCCACTAGATTCCTCACGACGTACTAAGCGTCGTGCCACTACTACACCTTCTGAGGGACCATCTTCTTCTGCTGCCGCCCATTCAGGTCCATGGGATTTTACTTCTTTGGGGACTATGATGAATAACATGTGGGAGTCTCAGCAGAACTTTCAGCGGTCTCATGGGCAGTTTGAGTCGAGGGTAGACAGTGATTTCAGGTGGTTGGGCTCAGGTATGGGCCATTTGATGTATGATCAGGATAGATATCAGCTTATGTGGGAGGCCCAGTATAGGGGTGAGCAGTTCCATCCACCGCAGCCGATTCCAGATTACCACCCTCCTAGCATTTTCATTCCAGAGCACAGAGCCAGAGGTGGATTCTTCTATCCACTAGAGCGCCAGTGAGGTGCCTCCTTCCCATGATCTTGGAGGAAGGGGGGCCCGATAACCCTGTTAGCTTTGGATCCTTTGCAGGTACACAGGCCGGTGCGGATGCTGGAGGATCGGGTTCGACAGAACCTTCGTTTGCTGAGCAGATGGCTGGATCGATTTTTGGTTCAGGACCTTACCCCTACCCTCCTCAGTGATTGTTGATGAGATGATGCTGCTGCCGTCGGTTGGTGATGATGGCTTGTAATTGTATTTATTTGAACAATCTTTATTTCCGTACTCTTATTTATTTTCATTTGTTGGTTTGTAATCACCCATAAGGGTGCTAGAACATCGTATTTTTACTTTTCCATTTCCGTTTATTAGGGATAGGTTGATTGCATGATTTATTTGATTATGTTGCTCGTTAATGGTGTATTCATGTTGATAGCAAGTTGAATGTCATGTGCATATGCTGGCAGTAAGTTCAGCGACATATTTTGTTGGCATCATATTCAAGCATGGAACATACATCATACCCGGCAAGTTTTTCTTGTTCTTGATTTTGTTTTTGTTTACTTTCCTCTATTTCCCATAGTTTGCCTTAGTTCATTGGACATTGAGGGCATTGTCCAACTCAAGTGTGGGGGGTGGTAAATAGGAAAAAGTCGGGTATTTTTGAGGAATTTTGAACTTTTGCATGCTTGTCCTTGTAGTTAATTGCTTTTCACTTAATTATAGAACTTAATAAGCAATTTGACTACACCTTGGGTACAAAATTTTAATATGTGGAATGTGTTTTGACTGATTAATTAGGCAATCCCTTCTGGATTAATAATATGACTAGCACGCTCAAAGCACCAAAACACCCAAATTGTGAGATTGTTGATTCATTGCTAGTTGTGATAGGTGTTACGGTTTTGGATTTATTAGCCTTGTTAATTTGTCCCTCTCGTAGGCTTTTGGATTTATCCAGGAGTAAGGGTCTCTTTTTAGAGCTCTGAACTATGATGTGCAAGTTTGAGGTTGGTTTTCCATTTCCGGTTTATTTCATTTGCTATGAGTGTGCCGGTGATTGCATTGATTCTAGAACTTGTCCTGGTTGATCGTTCCGTGTTATTTATCAGAAGAGGCAAATTTAGGATAAAACCTTTGTTCTTTGTTTGATTCACTCCTTGTTTCGTAAATTATTGTTATGTGCATGTTTTGTAATGTGCTTAGTAGCTAAATACTCTGGTTAGTGAACACCCTGTTAAACCCTTGGTTTGCACTCACTTTTAGTGCAAGAAACAATAGAAAACTTGTTGTCACTAGCCTGTTCTTTGTTATTAAATCCACCTTAATATATGCACCTTTTCCTAGCCATACCGATAGTCGAAGTCCTGGTGGGTCATTGGTTGCCTATGCTAGTGGATGGTTTGGAGTTGTCCTTTATGTCGGGTTGGGATATTCTCGGTTACTGAGAATAGATTGATTTCGTCATGTTTGTTTGGATTAAGTCTGGATCGTTCATTTGAGCATATGAGTATATGATTTGTCACTGTTTCAAATGTTATTTATGAGAATACCAATTAGTCAGAGTAAAAGTAGCTCACAAAAAAAAGAGAATAAAAGAATTGAAAAAAAGAAAAAGAAAAAAAAATAGAAAAAAAAAAAGAAAAGAGCTTGGGCTGTCAATTGGTATTTCTCACTTTTGGTCAAATCATTTTTGTAAGTTGGTACATCAATTACACCAACGAAAGGATCTTAATGCTATCAATCTTAAGTTGTTATTTGTGGGTTGGCGCGTTTGTTAAGCCAACATGGTTAGAATTGGTTGATTGAGTTGTTTAGAGTCATACACCACAATGGTGTCGGTTTTTAATCGTCTGTTGGGGGTATTGTCTGGACAACTTCTCGGGTTTTGGACCGTTGGCAACTAGTGACATGGGATTTTATGGATTAGACTATTTTGTAAACAATTTGTTAAATGTTGTGCTATTTTCTTTGTTAACACCTTTTGTTTACCCAAATTTCCATACCCTGTTCAATACCTTGTTTAACCTCAGATGTTCATTAAAACCCTTAAAGTCCTCTTTTGATAGACGTTGTGGTGCTTGCATCATGGCGGTGAAGGAACGAACCTAGTACAAGCCTATGGTTAAAAGATATGCATCACGACTAGGCATTGAGTGATTATTCAAATATTCAACCCCAAGAGTAAGTTAGTTGGAGTAGGATTGACGAGATATCACTGATTCGATTCATTTGTGCTTAGTCGTGTTATTAAGGCTTGTATATCAGTCAAGTATTGTCAAACATTCTAGTTTTCATTTAAGATTAAAACTGTCTAACCATCTCGTTTCATTTTCAATGATGGTTTAGCTTCTTTTTGATTACGGTAATGTTATTTCCATTTGTGCCAAGGTAAATTGAGTTTTGAAGTTTGGAATTGCTTGAGGACAAGCAAAGCTTAAGTGTGGGGGGATTTGATATGTCGTATTTTATACCCATTTCCCACAACGTATTTAGTTGATTTCGCATGGTTTATGAGTCGTTTTTGTATACAATTGGTGCGTTTATGGTATTTGTTAGTGTTTCAGGGTACTGACAGGTATTTAAGCGCAAATCTGGAGAAAACGACGTTGTTGAGATGAATTAAGTGCTAACGGAAGATTTCGGAAGCATTTGGATGAAGATTGCAGAAAGTCAACTAAAGTCAATGCTGAAAAAGGCCAGTTGCGCCGCAACTCCTTGTTGCGCCGCAACCCAATTCCAGAGACATAAGTTGCGCCGCAACGTCTTCCAGTTGAGCCGCAACTAAATGCTTGGCACCGGTTATTAAATATTTTCAAATTTTGAATTTTCTTTTGACAAAAACATCAAATCAATTTAGAAAATTTGGGGTTAAAATATTTTCGTATTTATTTTGGGATATTTATTTCCCTATAAATACCTCCACATTAAATCATTTTTTTCCTTTACTTCTCTTCACGTTCCTTCATTTACTCCCCAATCATCAAATATTGCTTCTTTTCTCTCTCTGCTCAATAAATCAAGAACCCTAATTCCCAAATACTACTCAATTTCAATTTTCCCTTGTAGTAAAATGGCTCCTAAATCATCCGCAACAGAGATATTAATCTGCTTACTGTTCCATATGCTCCATCACCAGATGTTAAACAAGCATCTGGTGCCCCATCAAACCATGCCAACATCAAATTAAATCCCAATAATCCGATGGCAAGTTTGATGGGAAACAGGGCGCCGATACTCTTATTGGTAGAATCCAAAAATTCTTGAAGGATTCTTCCATCGGCCCCACGTTCTCTGCAAACCCACGCAAGATGTTTCACGACTACTTGTGTGAGTTTTGGTACACCGCCAAACTTAATGACGACTGTTCAGCCATCAACTTTACACTCAAAAATGGAACAGTTGAGTGTACTATTACTGCAGAAACATTGAGGGATGCCCTGAACCTCAACTACTGGAGACCTGGAGAATCTCCAGTGGTCATCTCTCAAAATGTCAATTTCTGCCAAACACTCCTTGAAACGGGACACACTGAGTGTATGGAAAATGGTGTCCTAAAAACAAAGGGAGCCATGACAATGAAGGGCCTCACACCATCCTGGAGGTACTTCTTTATACATTTTGTTGAGAGTATGAGTGGGAGTTCTGGTGGACTGGACCAGATAAACTCCTCACAAGTAGAGATGGCTTACTGCTTGTGGAACGGATTGAGAGTGGACTTTGTTGATATTCTTTTCAGAAGTCTGGTGCAGAAACTGAAGGGCACCAGGGGACTTTGTATCCCTTTCTCCAGGTATCTCCCACTCTGTTTTAAACTTATCTTGGGCAGTGAAAAATATAAAAATACAACTTCACTATTCACTGTCCTAGATTTGTTGAGGAATCTTGACTCTCTTGCATCTGAGCCTGGAGAGGTTGTGATTCCTAGAATGTTGCTGGCATTCGCTACAATCGATGCACCATTATCAGGTGGCTTGGAAAGGCAACTGGGCGGGCCTCAAAACAATGAGGGACCCACCGGTTCGTCCTCTGGCACTATGACAGTTGTTGGGCCTGAACAACAGTCTAACCCCGCCAGTTCTAGTAGGTCAGTTCCTACAGATGCAACTGGAGGCCTCCAAACAGGTCATCCAGTTTCCCCAACGGCTCCAAGAACTAAATGTCCTAGTAAGTCAGTACGAGCAACTGACACTAGAAACCCAGCCAACCCTTCAGTATCCTCCCAACAGGATGCTGAAGAAAGTCAAAGGGATCAACCGCAAGCAACCACTTCCGAAATTTCTGTAGGAGGAAGTGGTGAAGAGAATATTGGGTTAGCCCAACCCAGAGTAAAGTTAAAGTCTGCACAATTAAGTGTCGATCACCAAACTTCTAACACTACTATTGCACGAACTGATGAAGTCGCTGGCCAGTCACAACTGGCGACTGAGGTTCCAAACTCTTCGGCCGATGAAGTTATGATTGAGGATAGAGCAATTGTAACTGAGGCAACCCCAGTGACCTCTATTCCTGGCAATGATGTCACCACGACTGAGCCAACAACTGATGCAACTATCCAGGAAACTGGAGAAGTTCATCAGGAGACTGAACAACTTGTTCAGCCACCTGAGACATTCATGGATCTGGACATGGGTGTTAATGAAGGTGAAATCCAGATAGAGTCTTCGGACTCTGAAGGAACTGCTTCAGATAACGAGATTCTTGATTCTTCTGTATAAGATCAAGACCCTTCATCTCTTATCTCGCCTCCAGATGCTTCAGTTTTAGTTTCACCATCTCTACAAAGAATTCCACATACATCTCCACCATCACTATCATCATTATTTGTGTCTAGAAATAGACATATGCCACCACCGTCGCCGCCCAGTTTACCTGAGAATACTCGGTACATTGAGCCACTTGATCTCACTATCCGTCCTTCTTCTTTCCCACCTTTTTTTTTCTCTTCCTTCTGCTGCTGGTCAGTCAACTGTTGAGGCCTCCATAAATGTGCCTCCTCTAGTTGCTCCAGTAGAACCTGTTGTAGGTCCAGTGACACCTTCCCCTCCGTCACTGGACAGTCAATTTGTCTCCTTCCAAACCGACATCCGAAACCTTATTAAAAGGGTGGAGGATGTTCAAAAGACAATTGACAAGAATACCAAGTCAATCTCCAGGTACAACAAGGAAAGTGTTACAAATCAAAAGGTTGTGGACCTGGGGATAAACAAGTTCACTGCTAATGAAGACTTGGTGTTCAACAAGCTCAATGAGTTGGTCACTGGCTGCAATACATTGTCCAGTTCTCTCAAGGAAGCCTTTGACCTCACTCAAACCAAGGTCACAACATCTATCTCCAGTTTGCTGGGCAATACTGTACGTTCATCTGAACAAGATCTTAAGAAGATAGAGAGACAGGTCAAGGAAATATTTAATAGACCTGCTCTCAATGTGACTGAGCTTGGGCAACAGTTGGCCACTTCAGTTGGTCAAAAAATAGAAGATACTTTGGCTGCCAGGGAAGCACAACTGATTGAAAAGGTGATTTCTGAGATCACCAAGATTGCTTCTCCTCAGGTTGATCTGGCCCCAATTACATCTGAGATCAACCAGTTGAGAACCAGTCTCGACTCTTTAGTTGCAAAGGTATCTGAACACTCCACAGCTCTTGATAAATTGACAACTGAAGTGGGTAAGGAGAAAGAAAAAGAAGTGGTTAAAGAAAAAGAGGTTGTGAATGCTGGTCTCTCTCCAGATGATGCCAAATTGTTACAAGAACTGAAGACTGGTCAGGCACAAGTTGCTGGTAATGTGTTGACCCAGTCGAGAGAGACCAACCATCTTTGGAGATCATTTCGCATGATGTGCACTATTTCAGAGAGTGCAAGGACATGCAATTATGGTAGAGTATAAGCAAATTGCTTCATTGTAATGCTGATTGGGAGGCAATTCGAGCTGGTTTAGACGCTGCCAAGGGGGAAAGATCTACTGCAGTCCTTGCACCCAGCTCAAGTGATAGGCAAATAGTTGTAGCTGCTAGTACTGATGCTAGTCAGCAGAGGCAAGTGGTAGAAGCTGCCAGTACTGATGCTGGTCAGCAAGTGATTGAAGAATTTGATGATATTGGTGATAGGGGGAATGTGGACAAGGGCAAAGGTAAAGCTGTTGAAACTACCCTGGTGCCAACCACTGGAACACAAGCAAAGGCAGTTGGTACTGAAGCCAGTGTGCTAGAAACTGGAAATGAAGATGTACTCCCTCCAGTGACTCAAGAAGTCTGGCAGTAATTGGTCATGCACTTAAAGAAAGAAAAAGGAAAAGAAAAGAAGATCAAAAGTTGGCCAGAGAACAAATTAAAGATCTTGGAGTCCTTGATGCAAGTGATGCTAGTTTGTTAGGCATCACACTGAAGCAATATGCAAGAGCTAAAAATGATCAAAGAATCATTGGTGCTATAATGGAAATGCTGGATATTGAGCTTGAAAAGGAGTACCCAGATGATGAGGTTGAATTTGATGCCAGAACAATCAATGTTCCAGTGGAGAAGGCAAAGGAACTAGGGGCTGGTGGGATTCAAAGAAGAATTGATAATGTACAAAAGATAATTAAAAGAGTATTGAATCCACCAAAGCCCAGGGCACAACCTAAGAGAAAGCCACTGCCCAGAGATGCCAATTTGAGAACATTCGTTGAACCAACTGGTGAAGTGTCGAATGATAATATCAAGGCTGCTGTACATTCTGCCCTATCTGGATCTGTAAAGATTTCCAACGAATCTGAAGCCAGAGCCTACTACTCATCAATGACATCAAAAAGAAAGCACAATGGCACTATAAATGGTGTAAGTGTTACTGTAAAGCCAGGCTCCAAAGTGTTCAGAGTGCATGTCAGTTACACTAGAGGGCCACCAGTAACAACTGACGATCCATCAGTTTTGCAATATGGGTTCAGCGAATGGGTTGAGATGGTCAACTTTTTGGAAGCAAAGGAAACCAAGAATAGGTTTGAGAAGGCCTGGATCAATTTGTTAAAGGGCAAGATTCAACACAAAGAAAATCTGGAGAACAGATTGAATATTGACCTAGAGGATTCTCAACCTATTGGTTCACTTCACAAAAGAAGGAGAACTGGCGAAGGGCCATCCAGTTGAAGTTCTACTTCCTAGTTATCTACTTGTAATTTTATTTACTTTGTAACTTTTGTAAGTTTCAATTCATGTATATACAAGTTGCCAGATTGTAACCACAAGATAGATAACAGATTAAATCTAACAAACTTAAAAGAAAAACCCAAGGCATTTGATGATCTATAAAAATACCTTGGAAATTTAGATAGATTTAGTCAAACAAGTCTTTCAAGTTCATACTTGTATAGATACAAAACTTGAAAAGACTTGGCAATATTTCAGGACAAATAGGGGGAATTTGTTAGGTCCAGTTTCACTGATGAAACTGGAGAGTCTCTAGGTGCATCTGGAGACCAGAAGATTTGTCCAGAAATATTTGAAATCCAGTGGCTAGTGTACAGTTGATGCCACTGAAGACTTCACTCCAGTTGAGATCTGACCAAAACATGAAGACTTTCCAGTTGAAATTGAAGACAACAAGTGGAAGAAAGAGAATGACCATGGCAGCGAAGCCTAGTGGACATTCTGCCCAGATCGAAACTGGAGATCATCAGTATAAAGCATTTACAAGCTTTACACTGATTACGAGGAAGACCTTTTTACTTTATGTACTATTATCCGGACAATACACATTGTCTATTTAAAGTACAAAAGTGCATAAAGTAGGTTGGATAAAGTGACTTTATGTCTTACTTTATCAAGAATTTCTAAGGAATTAAATACACTTCCTTAAATGCTCTCAACCATATTTGTACGGCAAAGTTGACATCCCAATGTCAACTTTGCCTATAAATAGAGGTCTTTGCACAACCAAGAAACCACTTTGCATATTCAGTCATTTGCATACTCTTGGGGACTTGTGTAGTATTCTCTCAATCGCAAAAAGAAACATTTCACAACTCTAAGTGTTTCGATTGTTTAAGAGAATTTCCAAGTTTAGATCGATTGTATTTCATAGGTTATTAGGATATTTACATATTTGTATTATCTTGGTTCCGCAACAACCTTGTAATTTATTTAAAGTTAATAAATAATTTACACTTGAAAAATACATATTGTCTCACCAATTTACTTTACAAGTATTTACTTATTGCATTGTCTTTTACTTATTATACTTTGTCACCTTAATAAGTAATCTAACCATTAACCTGGTATATACATACTGCAACTGGTCGTCTCCAGATCAGTGTTTATATTGCAAAGTAACTTCACCATCGACATAGAGGTGTCTTCAGGTAGTACCATCTATTGAGTTGGGATTATAACAAGAATTATTTTAATAATGTATAAATCATACATCAATGTAACAGCAAATGAAATCAAAAAATAAATTATATAAAATATACTTTATAAATAAACCATCAACATAAGTTCAATTTCAATGTATAAAATATAAACTCAAAGAGTTAATTTCCAAAAAATGAATGATTTATTAAATTTGAGTAAGAGATTTTTTATTTAATAACTAAAAGGTAAAATAAGATCTATATATATATATATATATATATATATATATATATATATATATATATATATATATATATATATATATATATATATATATATATATATATATATATATATATATATATATATATATATATATATATATATATATATATATATATATATATATATATATATATATATATATATATATATATATATATATATATATATATATATATATATATATATATATATATATATATATATATATATATATATATATATATATATATATATATATATATATATATATATATATATATATATATATATATATATATATATATATATATATATATATATATATATATATATATATATATATATATATATATATATATATATATATATATATATATATATATATATATATATATATATATATATATATATATATATATATATATATATATATATATATATATATATATATATATATATATATATATATATATATATATATATATATATATATATATATATATATATATATATATATATATATATATATATATATATATATATATATATATATATATATATATATATATATATATATATATATATATATATATATATATATATATATATATATATATATATATATATATATATATATATATATATATATATATATATATATATATATATATATATATATATATATATATATATATATATATATATATATATATATATATATATATATATATATATATATATATATATATATATATATATATATATATATATATATATATATATATATATATATATATATATATATATATATATATATATATATATATATATATATATATATATATATATATATATATATATATATATATATATATATATATATATATATATATATATATATATATATATATATATATATATATATATATATATATATATATATATATATATATATATATATATATATATATATATATATATATATATATATATATATATATATATATATATATATATATATATATATATATATATATATATATATATATATATATATATATATATATATATATATATATATATATATATATATATATATATATATATATATATATATATATATATATATATATATATATATATATATATATATATATATATATATATATATATATATATATATATATATATATATATATATATATATATATATATAT
Organism: Erigeron breviscapus; assembly: GCA_034093135.1. NCBI lineage: Eukaryota > Viridiplantae > Streptophyta > Magnoliopsida > Asterales > Asteraceae > Erigeron > Erigeron breviscapus. Next base: position 89,373,425 of record CM067172.1, read on the forward strand.
ATATATATATATATATATATATATATATATATATATATATATATATATATATATATATATATATATATATATATATATATATATATATATATATATATATATATATATATATATATATATATATATATATATATATATATATATATATATATATATATATATATATATATATATATATATATATATATATATATATATCTATTACATTATATATATTAAAATATATTTTTATATTATTATATATATATATATATATATATATATATATATATATATATAGAGAGAGAGAGAGAAGGTCAACATAACATTGACCATAGATATTTGCTTATATAATGTGAGAAAAAAGTCTTTTTTATAGTACATCATTTGACGGTCTAATTTGACTTTATATGTTTTAAGCAATTTTTGTGAATTATAAAGTTTATTCGTGCATAATATAGTTATTATAAAATTAATTATGTTTACCATACATGATGCAAATCTTATTACATAAAAACAAAAACGTTATAACTTATATTAACTCATAAAAAACATTAAAATAATCCGTGCATCACGCACGGACATTAAATAGAGAAAATTTCATTAGATCACCCTGTGGTTTGCTGTTTTATCAATTTTCGCCCGTCCTTTTTTATTATTACTTCACCCTGTGGTGACTTTTTGTATCATTAGAAACCCCTCTCTCAAACGGACGTTAGTGTGACTCCGTCAAAGCTCTCATGTGCACTGCACATGAGGGTAACTTAGTCATTTTGCTTCTAAAACACCCATTTCACCTTTCCCATTTCAATCTTTAACCAAATCCAAAATTATATATAAATATATATATAGATTTACAGATCTATATATTCATTTATAACCAAAATGTATATCTATGAAATTCTATACCAAAAAATTGCAATTGATGCAAAAGATTGAAACCGTGAAAACCCACCTCACAAAAATGATGCTTGATACAACACCTATTTCGAACTCTTCAAGACCCGATTTTGAATTCGATGAACACCGACCACCGCCGCCGGTGACCAACACCTACCACCACCACAACTTCCGACCAACTTTTGGCATCCCTCACACCGACCACCGCCGCCGGTAAGGAATACCTACCGTCACTCCCGTTACACCATCACCTCACCACCACTCCCGTTACACCATCCGATGACGAAACTGCTGCTGCTACTTTTGTCTCTGGCTCACCTTCAAAATCATCCTCATGTCAAGATCGTCCTCGTATATATATTTTTGGATCTGGTGGCATCTTCTATATCCTGGGTAATTGGTATAAATAGTATATGTAGATCTGTAGATCTATATATATAGATATATATACATATGCTTAGCATATATATTTTTGGATCTGCATCTTCATGTATATATACATATGTATACATACTTTCTGTTTTTCTTATATGCGTATCTTTAGTTCACATGTATATGTGTATATCATATACATAAAACAGATTGTATGTGTGTATGTATCTATATCTGTGTGTATGTTTGTGTGTGAAGTCCAAACATATACTATTTATACCCAATCTGAAGAAAAGAGTTTTTGGGAGGGAAAAAATGATTTGATCTTATTATTTGTGTTAGGTCGAAATCGACCAAGTATAATTTGTTCAGAAATAGCTTGGAGTTTAGTGAAGACGTTTTATCAGAATTCTGAGATACCTCAGAATTCCTTCACTGAAGCTTCACTTCAGTTCAGATCAAGACAAATCTGAAGCATTCATTCTGAAGTCAAAAACTGAAGTATGAAGAAGAGAATCACCTCAGAAGCGAGCAATCAGAGTGATTCTACCAGATCGAAGACTGAAGCATCTCAGTGTTAAAGTATTTACAACACTTTACACTGATTACGAGGAAGACTTTTACTTTACACCTTTATCCAGTTAATAGAATTATCTATTAATAAAAGGTACAAAGTATAGGTTAGGAACCTAGTACTATAAGTCACATCAAGTGACTTATATACTCTTCCTTGTGCAGCATGTAAGGAATTATGGCTTAATTCCTTAAATGCTCACAACCACATTTGTACGACATTGTCCATGTCATCATGAACTTTGTCTATAAATACAAAGTCTTCTCACAACTTGCAAAAGGCTTGAAACTTTGCATTGCAACTTGTGAGATATACTCTAAGTAAACTTACGAGTATTTCCAAGTCAATTAGATCACTTGTATTTCGGGATTGTTTAGATATTTACACTTGGGTGTTTATCTTTGTTCCGCAACAATCCTTGTATTTGTTTATACATCAATAAATCAAATACATTAGAAAACAACGTGTCTCAATGCTACATACTTGATCATATTTATATATATCTTTATATAGTTTCTGCCATTTGTTCTTGCATTAATTCATATTGTCAATTGTTTCTTGTTATCCACATCTGGATCGTAAACTAAACTTGTCCATCAAGATTAGTTGTACTTGCCAGTCGGGTTAGTTAATCATCTATATATAGTTCGGGACTCACAATTGGTATCAGAGCGGCAAGGTTGAATCTTATCAATTCATAAACCTTTGATCTGCATAGATGGCTGACTTTGAACAAGAACGACCTGACCCTAATAATGCTACCCCACCCCCTATCATCAACAACAATATACCCTCACACAATGTTCACGTACACTTTCCAACTAATCCTGTTCCCAAGTTTGATGGGAACAGTGAAAACTTTCAAACGTGGAAAGCGTGCTTGCTTAAGTATATTGCTGGTGTTGAGAGACATTTACCAGACATTTTAAAAGATGGACCCTTTGTCCCTATGAATGCGTCAACTGTCGTCAGAAATGCCGATGGGACTCCTAGGCAGTCACCTAAGGAGAAGGATCATTGGTCAGAGGAAGATCATAGACTTGTTGACTTGGACACCAAGTTACAAAATATGATCTTATACGCAGTTCCAGAAACCCTTATGCCCACTCTTGTTTTACTCGAAAATTCTAAATTAATGTGGGCGGAACTACTGACACAGTTTGAAGGCACTAATGAGACAATTGTCACAAGAAAAGTTGCCTTAAACAAAAGATATGAGTCTTTCTTTGCTATTCCTGGGGAGTCCTTAACCCAAACTTATATCAGATTCACAAATCTGGTAAACCAACTGAAAGCCCTGGGAGTAACTAAAGACAAAGAAATTTTGTTAGAAAAATTTTGTGACATTTTACCTTCAAAATGGGAAAATCTAATCTTGGTCTTGAGACAAGGCAAAACATTACACAGTCATACTCTTGCTTCCCTTTATGGAGCATTTAGGTATACTGAAGAGAACAAAGCTGAACGAGCTTTGGCTGAGCAGGATGCCAAGAACCATGTTTCGACAAGTTCTGGTACGGTTCAGTATTCTGAACCACAAAGCACTGCTCTACTATCTTCTGAGAATGACATTTTTGATTCAATGAAGAAGATGGTTTCTCAAATGTTAAAAACCGGTGTTTCTGCTAATGTCACTCATGATTGTGATGAAGATGACAATGATGATCTGGTTGCCATGCTGGCTAAAACGTTCAATCGTTTTAAGGCCAAATCAAATCGATCTGGCAAACCCTTTGCTTCCAGCGCTTCTATTGATAAGTCCAATCTTGAATGCTTTAAATGCGGCAAGAAAGGACACTTCATGAAGAAGATGGTTTCTCAAATGTTAAAAACCGGTGTTTCTGCTAATGTCACTCATGATTGTGATGAAGATGACAATGATGATCTGGTTGCCATGCTGGCTAAAACGTTCAATCGTTTTAAGGCCAAATCAAATCGATCTGGCAAACCCTTTGCTTCCAGCGCTTCTATTGATAAGTCCAATCTTGAATGCTTTAAATGCGGCAAGAAAGGACACTTCATGAAGGAATGCAGATCTAGTCAACCTTCATCATCACAATCTGCTCCTAACCATTCTATTTTTCAGAAGTCTGATGACAGCTATAAGGCCAAATCAAATCGATCTGGCAAACCCTTTGCTTCCAGCGCTTCTATTGATAAGTCCAATCTTGAATGCTTTAAATGCGGCAAGAAAGGACACTTCATGAAGGAATGCAGATCTAGTCAACCTTCATCATCACAATCTGCTCCTAACCATTCTATTTTTCAGAAGTCTGATGACAGCTATAAGGCCAAATACAAGAAGTTGAAGGCTCATATGGCTCTTTTGGCACAAGACAACTCGAGCAACAGTTGCATGATTGCCAAGACTGAAAAGTGGGAAGACTCCGATGAATCATCTGATGATGAGGAGGAAGTTAGGGATATGTGTTTCATGGCACAAGAAGACCAAGGTCATTTGGTCAAAACTGATGTTGAATCTGGCCGCTGGGTGGATATAGTGATGAAAAAGGTCAGTAATTTTGGATATGAAGAAGATGAGGAACACAAACTGGACCTTTTGGTTCTTTTAGAGGCTGACATCTCATTTGTTGAGACTGTGCGTTCAGAAAGCCTAAAAATGTTTGAAAACAATACTTCTGAACTGAACGCCAGTCAGGCCAGACTAAAGGAACTGAAAGATGTTCATCTGGCCCTAAAAAGTTATCAATCTATGGTTGCCACTTTAGAGTTGGAAAAGGAAGAACTAAAAACCATCCTTGAAAAAGAACAGAAAATAATCAAATCTTGGATGAGTGCACCAAAACCAGATGCTGCAATTAAAAACACTTTTGCAAATCAAAAAACAGCATATGAATCTGGTGATCTTCACATGGCATCTATAATCACTGATTTAGATGCACTTCCAAAAGAAATGAAACCGGAAATTACTTTTCCTAAAGTTGGCAAACAAAAAATTGTGACTAATAAGGTCAAGGAACAATCTGAGGGAAACTCTGAAACAGCTCAGACAACTGTTTCAGAAAAGAAGGCTAAAAACAAAAAGCCATCTCCTCAGACTTCATCTAAGGTTCCAAAAGGACTAAAGAAGAAGAAAACCATCTCCCCCACTGAGCCTTCTACCTCAGATTCTGGTAAGGCTCAGGTGTCTAATGAAGAATCTATGTTGTTAAGGTTAGAAAGTCAATTTCAACTATTGGCTAGACAAGTGCAGAGTTGTAATGCACGTTTAAAAAATGTTGAAACCACTCCTCTTCAACCTAAACAAAATGCAAAACCTTTTTCTAAGCAAATCAAGCAAAAATCTGAGAAGAAAAAGGTTGAGTACTCCATCAAACCAACAACTTTTGTGTCAACTGAGATAATGACTGAAATCCCATTTGACCCATCTGTTCCTCACAAACCAAAGAAATCTGAGACTGCTAAGGGAGAGTCTAGTGAACCCATCCATAGATGGGTTCCCAAAAAGAACTAATCTTTGTTTGTGTGCAGGGAGACCGAAAGAAGAACATATGGTTTCTGGACAGTGCTGCTGGCCGAACCATGACTGGTTATCAAACCCTGCTGGAGGAATATAGGGTGCAAGAGGGGCCCTCAATCATTTTTGGAAATGATGGAAACAGAAAGCCTAATATTGGATACTTCCATGTATTTGGGTGTCCAGTATACATTCTGAATAACTCTAATCAGCTTGGAAAATTCGATGCTAAAGCTGATGAAGGGTACTTCCTAGGATATTCATCAATTCGCAAAGCCTTTAGAGTCTTTAACAAGAGACTTGAAAAGGTTGATGAGTCAATTCATGTTACCTTTGATGAATCCAATTCTGCAATCTTTAAAGATTCCATTTCTGTACCACCCTCAGAAAGTCCAATCAGTTTTGGTGACTCTGATCCCACTGCAGAATCTGATCAGTCACCTGAACATGTTTCTGAACATCTCCGTTCAGAACCAGAAAGAAACAAGCAAAGCAACATTCCATTCTATCCTCCGGTTAGTTTCAAACTACCTTCTGAACTAACTATTGGATCAGATGTATATGCTGCTACTCCAATGATATCAGACTCCACTGAGCAACCTCAATCTGAAGAATTTCATGATGCAAGTCATGATCTGCAAGAGGAAGAAGAAGCTGAAAATGTATTTTCTGAAGCTCCTCCTGAAGTTACTCAGAGAAGTTCTTGCACTGATATCATTTCTCATCCTGGTCAATACTCTAAATGGACAAAAGCACATCCAATCGAGCAAATTATTGGAGAGTCCAGTAGAGGGGTTCAGACCAGAGCAGGAAAGAAGTACACCCTTGTCATCGTAGATGAATATTCAAGATATTGCTGGGTGATTTTCCTCAAGTCCAAAAGTGAAGCTGCTGCTGAAATCATTGCTCTCATCAAACAAATTGAGCTCAAATACAAGCGAAAAGTTTGTCAGCTCAGAAGTGACAATGGCACTGAATTCAGAAATGCCATTCTGGAGTCCTTCTGCACTGAAACTGGCATATCTCAGAACTTCTCCTCAGCACACACACCAGAGCAGAATGGTGTTGTAGAAAGAAAGAATCGTACGCTGATTGAAGCTGCTAGGAGTATGCTAAATGAATCTGGTCTTCCCAAGAATTTCTGGGCTGAAGCTGTTGCAACTGCTTGCTACACTCAGAACAGATCTATCTATGTCAAGAGACATAAGAAGACCTCCTATGAAGTACTCAGAAACAGAAAGCCTAATATTGGATACTTCCATGTATTTGGGTGTCCAGTATACATTCTGAATAACTCTAATCAGCTTGGAAAATTCGATGCTAAAGCTGATGAAGGGTACTTCCTAGGATATTCATCAATTCGCAAAGCCTTTAGAGTCTTTAACAAGAGACTTGAAAAGGTTGATGAGTCAATTCATGTTACCTTTGATGAATCCAATTCTGCAATCTTTAAAGATTCCATTTCTGTACCACCCTCAGAAAGTCCAATCAGTTTTGGTGACTCTGATCCCACTGCAGAATCTGATCAGTCACCTGAACATGTTTCTGAACATCTCCGTTCAGAACCAGAAAGAAACAAGCAAAGCAACATTCCATTCTATCCTCCGGTTAGTTTCAAACTACCTTCTGAACTAACTATTGGATCAGATGTATATGCTGCTACTCCAATGATATCAGACTCCACTGAGCAACCTCAATCTGAAGAATTTCATGATGCAAGTCATGATCTGCAAGAGGAAGAAGAAGCTGAAAATGTATTTTCTGAAGCTCCTCCTGAAGTTACTCAGAGAAGTTCTTGCACTGATATCATTTCTCATCCTGGTCAATACTCTAAATGGACAAAAGCACATCCAATCGAGCAAATTATTGGAGAGTCCAGTAGAGGGGTTCAGACCAGAAGAGCCACAAGCGATCAATGCTTATTCGTCAGCTTCTTATCTCTTATTGAACCCAAGAAGATTGACGAGGCTATGAATGACCCAAGCTGGGTTGAGGCCATGCAAGATGAGCTCAACCAGTTCAGAAGAAACGATGTATGGGAACTCGTTCCTTGTCCCAGTAACCTGAAGAAGGAACCAATTGGGACAAGATGGGTCTTCAGAAACAAGATGGACGAAGATGGTCACGTCATTAGAAACAAAGCTAGACTTGTTGCAAAGGGATATGCACAAGAAGAGGGAATAGATTTTGATGAAACTTTTGCACCAGTTGCTAGACTTGAAGCTATTAGAATTTTCTTAGCTTTTGCAGCTCATCATCAATTTAAAGTCTATCAAATGGATGTCAAAAGTGCATTTCTGAATGGCGATCTAGAAGAAGTTGTGTATGTGCATCAACCACCAGGGTTCATGGATGAAGAACCAGCTGACTGATTATGGTGTTACGTACACAAAGACCCCAATCTTTTGTGATAACACCAGTGCCATTGCCATATCTCACAATCCTGTAATGCACTCGAAAACCAAGCACATCGATCTCAGGTATCATTTCATTCGTGATCATATTCTGAAAGGAGATATTGAATTGCACTTTATTCCCACTGATAAGCAACTCGCTGACGTTTTTACAAAACCTTTAGATGTCAAAACCTTTAAACATCTAGTCAGTGAGTTGGGTATGTTAAATCCTTAGACTGGTAATCTTGTTATGAACGCCTATGTGACACTGATCTGGTTCACCAGTCTGAGCGATCCATGTAATTTTTGCTCGCCTAGCTATCGAACGCCTTAGTGATACTATCTTGGCACTTATTAATTCATGGATCATCACTTCAGGGGGAATGTTAAACATTTTTCAAACTACCTTCTGAACTAACTATTGGATCAGATGTATATGCTGCTACTCCAATGATATCAGACTCCACTGAGCAACCTCAATCTGAAGAATTTCATGATGCAAGTCATGATCTGCAAGAGGAAGAAGAAGCTGAAAATGTATTTTCTGAAGCTCCTCCTGAAGTTACTCAGAGAAGTTCTTGCACTGATATCATTTCTCATCCTGGTCAATACTCTAAATGGACAAAAGCACATCCAATCGAGCAAATTATTGGAGAGTCCAGTAGAGGGGTTCAGACCAGAAGAGCCACAAGCGATCAATGCTTATTCGTCAGCTTCTTATCTCTTATTGAACCCAAGAAGATTGACGAGGCTATGAATGACCCAAGCTGGGTTGAGGCCATGCAAGATGAGCTCAACCAGTTCAGAAGAAACGATGTATGGGAACTCGTTCCTTGTCCCAGTAACCTGAAGAAGGAACCAATTGGGACAAGATGGGTCTTCAGAAACAAGATGGACGAAGATGGTCACGTCATTAGAAACAAAGCTAGACTTGTTGCAAAGGGATATGCACAAGAAGAGGGAATAGATTTTGATGAAACTTTTGCACCAGTTGCTAGACTTGAAGCTATTAGAATTTTCTTAGCTTTTGCAGCTCATCATCAATTTAAAGTCTATCAAATGGATGTCAAAAGTGCATTTCTGAATGGCGATCTAGAAGAAGTTGTGTATGTGCATCAACCACCAGGGTTCATCAATGAAGAAAAACCACATTGGGTGTACAGACTGAACAAAGCCTTATATGGTCTGAGACAAGCACCCAGAGCCTGGTATGATACTCTTACTAAACATCTTCTTAAAAATGGTTTTAAACGAGGGGCTATTGATAAAACTTTATTCATACTGCATGATAAAAGTGATATCCTTTTAGTACAAGTTTATGTTGATGATATTGTGTTTGGTTCTACTAATGAAAAGATGTGTGAAAAATTTTCAAAAATCATGTCTTCTGAGTATGAAATGAGTATGATGGGAGAACTGACATATTTTCTGGGACTTCAAGTAAAACAAAATGAAGATGGTATTTTCATAAATCAAGAAAAATATGTCAGAGATTTACTAAAGAAATATCAATTTGATTCTGTCTCATCAAAAGATACTCCAATTTCTGCTCCATTAACTCTGGATTCTGATCCACATGGAAAACCAGTGGACCATACAAAATATCGTGGTATGGTTGGTTCACTGATGTATTTAACTGCAAGTAGACCAGACATAATGTTTGCAACATGCCTTTGTGCTAGATTTCAGTCTGATCCCAGAGAAGCACATGCAAATGCTGTTAAAAGGATCTTCAGATACCTTAAGGGTGTCCCCAGATTGGGTCTTTGGTATCCCAAAGGCTCCAGTCTAGATCTAATGGGTTATTCAGATTCTGATCATGCAGGTTGCAAGATAGACAGGAAAAGTACCACTGGTGGGTGTCATTTCCTTGGTGGCAAATTAGTAAGCTGGACTAGTAAGAAGCAGACTGCAGTATCACTATCCACTGCAGAAGCTGAGTACATCTCTGCAGCGAGTTGTTGTGCTCAGATTCTATGGATGAAGAACCAGCTGACTGATTATGGTGTTACGTACACAAAGACCCCAATCTTTTGTGATAACACCAGTGCCATTGCCATATCTCACAATCCTGTAATGCACTCGAAAACCAAGCACATCGATCTCAGGTATCATTTCATTCGTGATCATATTCTGAAAGGAGATATTGAATTGCACTTTATTCCCACTGATAAGCAACTCGCTGACGTTTTTACAAAACCTTTAGATGTCAAAACCTTTAAACATCTAGTCAGTGAGTTGGGTATGTTAAATCCTTAGACTGGTAATCTTGTTATGAACGCCTATGTGACACTGATCTGGTTCACCAGTCTGAGCGATCCATGTAATTTTTGCTCGCCTAGCTATCGAACGCCTTAGTGATACTATCTTGGCACTTATTAATTCATGGATCATCACTTCAGGGGGAATGTTAAACATTTTTCAAACTATAAAATAAACCTTCTTTCTGAGGGGGAACCTTTTGCTCAGAAAAATGCATTTAACTGAAGCACTTCAGAATATCACAATATTTCAGTTGAATTTTAATGACTGAGATGGTTCAGATTTTTTTTCTGAAACTGACCATGCTCAGAATTTGTTTTGTCATCACTGAAATACAAAAATCTTTTCAAGATATTTTTGATACTTGGCCAATTGTGTGTACACGTGGCATACTGCATACTAGGTTTTTAACTTAGCATTGGTCATGCTTATGTATCACACAAG